>CM029275.1:12545111-12942611 GCA_016920895.1 Vaccinium myrtillus | reverse complement strand
CTATAAGTCTTTGTAATGTTTCTTATAAAATCATTACTAAGCTTATTGTTGCTAGACTTCGCCCTCTCCTGGTGAAACTTATTAGCCCTTTTCAAAGTAGTTTCATCCCTGGGAGATCTACTAATGATAACATCATCATTACTCAGGAAATCCTTCATACCTTAAGAGCTAAAAAAGGGGAAAAAGGCGGAATTCTTTTCAAAATCGATTTAGAAAAAGCCTATGATAAAATCTCGTGGAAATTTCTTCTTGATACCCTTATATTCTTTAATGTTAACCCTGGTTGGACTGCATTGATTATGAATTGTGTCTCTAGTGTGTCTACTTCTATCCTTTGGAATGGGGAAATTCCAGATGAATTCTCCCCAGGTAGAGGCCTGAGACAAGGTGATCCACTTTCACCCTACTTGTTTGTCCTTTGTATGGAACGTCTCTCCATTCTCATTGATGATAAATGCACTAATGGCAATTGGAAAGGTTTAAGCGTGTCACGTGATTCTACTAATCTTACCCACCTTTTCTTTGCGGATGACCTTATCCTTTTTGGTCAAGCGAATATCTCCACTTGTAAAGACATCATGGAGGTTCTTAATGAATTTTGCACACTTTCTGGCCAAACTATGAACCTTTCTAAGTCTAAGATGTTTGTGTCCCCGAATATTCCCGGTAACAAAGCTAGACGTTTGAGCAATATATGTGGTATTGGCCTAACTAATGACCTTGTGAAGTATTTAGGGGTTCCTCTTCTTCATAAAATAGCCACTAGAGATCACTTCAAGCATGTTATACAGAAAGTGCAAAATAGACTTGCGGGTTGGAAATCGAATACTCTTTTACTTGTGGGTAGAGCTACGCTCATTCAAGCTTCGTCTTCCACCATTCCCAGCTACACTATGCAAACTATGCATCTTCCCACTTATGTTTGTGACAAGCTGGATAAACTCAATCAGAATTTTCTTTGGGGCGACACACCTATTAAGAAAAAAATCCACCTTGTGAATTGGACCACTGTTTGTAAGAACAAAGATGTGGGAGGTCTCGACCTTAGAAAAGCTAGAACCCAAAATTTAGCTTTACTTACAAAATTGGGATGGAAAATTGGGCAGAATGAGGATAGTTTATGGATAAAAATTTTGAGAGATAAATATTTGAAGTACCATACTATCCAATCTTGGCCTGGAAACAGAAGTGCTTCGTTTACTTGGCGTAGCATCATGCATACTAGAGATACTCTGAAAAAGGGTATCAAGTGGTCTATTGGGGATGGTCAGTCCGTGGATTTATGGAAAGATTGGTGGTGTGGAATTGGTCCACTTGTGGACAGACATCCGGGAGATCATGCTCATTGTAATACCAAGGTTTCTGAGATCATTGTTAATGGTGAATGGAATCTGGGTTCCATTGGGCATATTGTGGATGACACTTCGTGGAGTGACATCATGAGCATTGCTTTGCCGATCTATGCGTCTGGACAAGATCACCCCACTTGGGTGGATTCCTCTAATGGCATATGCACTGCCTCTGCTGCATATGATTTTTTGAGTAAAAATGTGATGGATGTGAAGGGATGGAAATGGGTATGGAAGATTAAAATGCCTCAAAAGTTCAAATCCTTCCTTTGGCTAATTTTACATAAAAAAAACTTCCTACCAATTTTCTCCGAGCTAGGAGAGGTATGACTCCTTCAGACCTTTGTCCAAGGTGTAACACTTCTCCAGAAACTCTTGAACATCTTTTCAGGGAATGCCCCAAAGCTAAAGTGATTTGGGACTTCATTCCCTCGGGTCATGTAATGAGAGATAGATTTGTTAGCTCCTTTTCGGACTGGATTTCTTCCAACTTAAAAAAGAAACGTATTTTGCATTTCGGAACTGAATTACGTTGGAATTTATTCTTCCGCACTAATCTTTGGCAGATATGGAAAGATCGCAACAAAAAGAGTTTTGATAACATAAAGTCGTTGCCCGAAGTTAGCTCCAAAGTTATTCACTCTTATGCGTCTGAAATAGAGCAAGCTTTCAAATCTATGCTTGTTACTGACCCTATGAAACATAAATTGATCCCTTGGTCTCCTCCTCCCCCAGGTACATTAAAATTGAACACGGATGGATGCTAGATGGAAAGCAACAAGAAAGCTGGATTTGGTGGGCTTTTCCGGACTGAACAAGGAGTATGGGAGCTGGGCTTCTATGGGAAGATGACAGCCTCCTCTAGCTTGGAAACAGAGATATGGAGCATCTACCGCGGGCTTATGATAATCCTTGAAAAAGGTTGGTCCAACACCCGTATAGAGTCGGACTCTCAAACTGCAGTCACACTCTTTAATGAAGGAGCAAATGTGAACCACCCACAAAGCAATATCATTAACGATGGGAAATATCTCCTCAATCGAACAGGAAGTACTCTCACTCATACTTATCGAAGTGCCAATGAATGCGCTGATTGTCTTTGTTAATTTTGTTGGCGTTTTCCGGGTTATGTCGAGCCTTTCCGTGTATGTAATTTGCTTATGGGGTTTTGGGAAGTAAAGTGTTTAGGGCTTGAGTCTAGATGCTCCATTCGAGAAGATTACAAGCTTCAAGATCAAGCCAATGCCTTGTCAAGTGTTTCAAAGCTCAATCCGGGAAGGTATACTCATGCATGTCATAGTTGCATTAGTATTGATCATCATGGTTTAGTACACATGAGTTTATTTAGCTAAAATGCATTGATTCACTTCCTAAATCATGATTTAGTCAAAGGCATTTGATTTCCATCTTGTTTAATCCCTCATAGCGTTTGAAAAACGTTTACACGCGTCTGCTAGCCCGTGTGCCTTCTATTGGCCGCTGCGCTCACAAAGCGTTTACACGCGTCTGGTAGCCCGTGTTAGTGACATGTCATGTTCTGAGAGGCTTACTTGAGGGCTCCGAATTTGTGCACTATATAAGCTCTTTTTCTCTCATTTTAGGGCACGAACTTCATTGGAAAAATCAGCCCATTTTAGAGAGAGAAAGTCTCATCCCTTCTCTCTTTGTGGAACTTGATGTTCTTGATGATTTGAGCTTGCTCTTCTCATCTTTCTTCAATCTAGAGTCTTCCTTTCCATGGATCCACTCTAGGTTGATTTTGTTTTTCAAAAATCTTCATAAAAATCATATCTTTCATACATCATGGTGTGTTGCCTACATATCTACGTGGCCGGATGATCCGGAGCCGTCTTTGATACGGAGATCGAGGGGTGTTGGACTCGTGGAAGCTATGGAATCAAGAAGGGGCTCGGGGAGCTAAATCAAGGAGTGGAGTTAGGTGTAGCTTGGGGCAAGTTGGTAATTCCTAATCTTGTAACTCTTGATTTAACCTTTTGATTTATAGCAATTAGTAGATTAGGCCGTGGTTTTATGCTTAGGGTATTTAGACCCTAAGTAGTTTCCACGTATATCCTCGTGTTTTGTGCCTTTGCTTTATTTACTTTGCATTGGAATTGTCGGTTTGATTAAATAGCCATGGAATTGGGGTGAATGTGAATCACTTGGTAACATTGAATTTTTTAATTGATAGTCCTAATCACTTGGTAACATTTAGACCCTAAGTAGGACTTGTTTCACCTTTGCATAATTTCAGTCTTGCTCATATCGGAGCTGAGCAAGATGAGCCTCTGGTAGTTTTGAACACTTTCCCTCTGGAGATTCGGGAATACCTCATTCAGGACAGCACCAACATCAGGCGGTTGCTTGATTAGTTTGTGGTTTTGGCTAGTCGTTTGGCTTTCTGCATCCGTTTCTTTTCTTGTGTAACCTTATTCCTGCACCCCTGATGCAGTTTACTTTGGTCTAAGTTTTATGTATTTCCGATTTACCAAAAAAAAAATAACGAGCCTTTATTAAAACCATTACAAAAGATTTACCATTACAAAATGCAAACCTATAGTTATCCAAAAATATACAACCGCTATAATATTTCAAAATCCATCATTTGAACATTTGTTTGTTACTTCACAATTGCCACCGCATGAATTTTGGAACCTAAATTCGAATTGTGCCAATTTTTTGTATGGAGGGCTTACACAAAAATTATACTGGGTTAGTATATATATGTAGGGTTCCTAAATAATTGGGAGCTTTAAAATTTTGATTTTTTGGTGGGCCTAAAGCCCAAGTTTCTTGGGATTCATGTCTAATTCGCCGGCTCTGGCTGTGCTTGATTTTTTTGCACGTATGATTTGCGTTGGTAATTTACTGTTCCTTCTTATTTTGATATCTTAATTGGTTGTTAATTAGTTATCGTTCACTTGTATGCAAAAAGCATCAGACTATACGTGAACAGCATAAGAGTAAAAAAGTTACTACTTTGGTATCCTCAGGCTATGTTGGGTTTAAGGAATTGTCGAGGGAAAGGAACGATAAATTCTACCCAATCTCCATGATCCAAACACAGCATTAGAGGTGCGCCTACGGTCTTGTGTATGTCAGTTTCTAGTTCCTGGAGGCTGGAGGTCTCCTTCTACATTCTGTGATGACTTCTCGTTTGCACTCACATGGTGATTCTATAATGATTTGTGCATTAGAGGTTACATGTCTGCTGAAGGAGTAATTACAAGTTTCTTTTATTTTTTTCCTGTTACAATATCATCCTTGTTGCCCATTTCTAAAACTGAAGATCAAAGCGGTGAGATGTAACACTATCGTGAGTTTGTAACCACATGACTTTCAATGAAATCCACATACTTCAGCAAAGAGAAAATGATCAAGACGTACAGGAGTAGGAAATGTTTTCAGAATGTTAGGAATTGTTGAGTTTGCTTTAGACACTGAGAATGTTCTTGAAATTTGAAATACAAGGAAAGACTTCATGTTCTCACTGTGATTCCACTTTAGTTTGTATCCCCTCAAATTTTCAGCACAGATAGCTAAAATTTGATGCATAGTACAAAAATGGCGCGCTATTTTGTACTTGGTGCCTTATCTGTATGGTTGGCGATGTTTTAAAAGAGGATTTTACAGCGTTTGTGTTATAGTTGAGGAGTGAGGACCGTCGGGCTTTACTGCATTCCATGCTGGCAGTGTTTGTGTTAGAAGCTGAAACCTTAGACTGAGCTAAGTTGAGGTGAGTATTGAGTTATATTGGATTGTGACTAATTTGACGGATTGTGTTTGCAAATTTTTGAACAGCCCATATTTTGAAGGGTTGTGATGTGCTCAATTTTGAAGTGTTGATATCTAAATAGTTGAGTCTAAAGGCCCAAAAGATGAAGATAAACCCCATCCCAAAAATTTGAAAACATGAAGACCATGAAATCAAACCATAAAGAGAAGATTCACACACTGCAGAGTACAGACTCAACTTGCGCAATACAGCTCACACGAAGAACCAAAATAGACATTTTGTCCAGCACTAACAATTGCCTAAAAGACAGGGGCAGCCCCATGTAGGGGCAAGGGGGTCTAAAACGCACCAAAAAGTAGGTACTTGATAGAAAAAGTGGTGTCAATGACTTTATAATAAGTGTACTGATTTATGATCAGGCAAGTAGGTGAATCCATTCCAATCGTGGTTGAATGTTCAATTCGTTCAAAACAGAGTGAGGTACTAAAATTAGGTGCGTTATGGTTGGAAATTGAAGAACTAACAAATAAATATAGCTACAACAAATTGTAATATCTGAAAGAAAGCGAGGCAAATTTCTTATTAAATTATCCCATATGTAAAATGATACTGTATTAGACTTTATAGAGTCTCCGGATGTGCACTTTACTATCTCACCTATCAAATCATGTAGAAACGTAGCAAAATAAAATTTTAAACGAAATTCTACCGAATATGCTCACAGGTGATCATATATAGTCGGTCCCCACATTGGTGACCTTGGTTTGGATCATCTTCCACTTGTCTGAGTTTGTGCTCTACATAAGGACCTTGTCAATGATTTTATATAACCTGAAAAAGATAGAGAAAAAGAAAGCTTCTACCAACATTAATTCTAACTTTCTTTACTTTGGCATTTTCTTTCCTTTTTAGTTTAGCCTAGTAAATTTTTTATCAAAAAAAAGAAAAGAAAAGAAAAGCGGCATTTTTTTCAACCCACAGGCCTAAAAACAATAGATACAATAAAGGAAAGGTCCTAACAAAAACAAGAAAAGAAAAAGAAAATAAATAAAAATAAAAGGCCCAATATTTAACATTAGGGTTATTTTTGTCAGCTTTTCAACAAAAATTGTGAGAATTTATTATTCGTCTTAATGAGAGGGATCGAAAAGCTGTAAAAATAGGAACTAAAACAATTGAAAACTATTGGTCCAAAACAATTCGTCTTTAATATTCTTTTTTATTTTGCTATTGGTCAAATTTAACACCGTGAGAGGGAGACAAGAAATAACCCCTATTGTTGGCGTTTGCCATTTTTCATGTGTACATAGCGTGCCACGGTCCATACTTCATACCCACTCAATCTTGTCTTGTAGATCCAAAAGCTAATTACTCCAAAATTATCTGGGCCCATTAATAACCAAGAATGGAATAGAAACAATCGTAGAGAAGTAAATTTTTTTCCTTTTATCTGAATCACAGCGAAGTAGTTTTAGTTCTAAAATTTAGGAGTATGAGACAGATCCATGTCGCTTTCGTAAACAGAGAGGGATAGATAGTGAAATATTAGGCGGAGAGGGGGGCATTTTTACGTGGGAAGTGGGTATCCTAGCTTATTTAGGAAGTCAGCAAATTGACACATAGCTAAAAATTAAAATCCCTGCTGGTGTAGATATTTGCATGTGCCTGTAATTATGCTTATAAAGGACACAGTCAGTACTGGCGGCTCCATGGTCACATGACCACCCTAAAAAAAAATTGTACTAATAATACATGTACAAATTTGTACAAATTTGTGGTTAGTTCATGTTCTGAACACCGAGCCGAAATATGAATGAACAACCAGTGCAAAATTAAATGAACATCCACCAACAAATCAGTCTACTTTGAACAACCTAAATTACATCCCGTTATAGCCCAATCATAGGTGGTACAACATATAAGAAAATGTGGTCAATTGAACACGCTTTTTTATTTTGTTGTTATATTGCATCTAGTAATTTTATCTAATATTTTGTTTTAACACTTAGTCCTATACTATAAACAACACACACTGCAATTCAAGTGATTTACAATTGAATACTTAATATATCATCTCAAAAAAAGATAGACATCTTAATGACAAAAAAATGGAGAGGAAAAAATATCTATTGGTATCGTTATGGTGTAGTTTTTCTTAGAGCAGACAATCCAAAAATAAAAACATATGTTTATAAAGATCCGTGCAAACGTATTCGCTACATAATTTCCTAAAAAAAAAAAAACATATTTATGCTCCTGTTTGATTTTGCTTTGGCAAAAATTTAAAAAAAATTGAAAACAACTACAACGTTTTACGTGTTTTTGTATTTTTGAGGTTGCATTATACACACTAGTATATGAAATTTTGTGAAGATATGACTTATTGGTTAAGCTAGTAGAGTTAAAGGTAATTTCTAAACACCCAGTTAAAAATTTTTGGAGCCGCCACTGGACACAGTTATATGAAATCCCAAAGGCCACAACACCCCAAACACTAAACACCACACTTCAACATAAACTTGTTGAAGTGGGCAGTCTAGAATCTGGCCATGGCATAGAAAACGGTTCAACCCACATGTTCAACCCACTTGACCCGGAGGAATTCAGGAGGCAGGGACACATGATCATAGATTTCCTTGCTGATTACTACAAAAACGTCGAAAAATACCCGGTTCGTAGCCAAGTCGAACCGGGTTATCTCTCGACCCGTCTGCCTGATTCGGCTCCTCTCGATCCGGAACCCATTTAGACAATTATACAAGATGTGGAAAACCATATACTCCCGGGTATAACTCACTGGAAAACCCGAACTACTTTGCCCACTTCCCATCAAGCGGAAGCATAGCGGGTTTTTTGGGAGAAATGGTTAGTACCGGTTTAAATGTGGTCGGGTTCAATTGGGTATCGTCACCCGCCGCGACCGAGCTAGAATCCATAGTTATGGATTGGTTTGGAAAAATGCTTCAACTTCCCAAATCATTCCTTTTTTCAGGTGGCGGTGGGTATCTTACAAGGGACCATTTGTGAGGCTATTTTGTGTACTCTAATAGCCGCAAGAGACCAAGTTTTGAACCAGGTTGGGAGAGGGAGCATCGTGAAGCTTGTAATTTATGGGTCAGATCATACCCATTTCGCACTCCAAAAGGCAGCCCGAATCGCTAGAATCAACCCGGAAAATTTTCGGACCATCACAACAACGAAGTCTAACGAGTATGGATTGGCTCCAGCCGCCTTGGAATCAGCAATTCTGTCTAATTTGACTGTTGGGCTAATACCACTTTTTGTATGTGCTACTGTCCGGACGACTTCATCAACTGATGTTGATCCAGTGGGCCCTCTTTGTAGCGTGGCAAAACGTTATAGTATGTGGGTCCACATTGATGCTGCCTATGCCGGAAGCGCGTTAATCTGCCCTGAGTTTCAACATTTTATTGACGGTACTGAAGGTGCCAACTCCTTCAGCCTAAATGCACATAAGTGGTTCTTTACAAATTTGGATTGTTGTTGCATGTGGGTAAAAGACCCAAATGCCCTTATTAAAGCCCTCTCAACTAATCCTGAGTGCTTAAGAAATAAGGCTACTGAGTCAAACCGAGTTGTGGATTACAAAGACTGGCAAATACAATTGAGCAGGAGATTTAGAGCAATGAAGCTCTGGCTCGTTCCCCGGAGTTATGGAGTTGTCAACCTCCGAAATTTGATCCGAAGCCATGTTGATATGGCAAAGCACTTCGAAGGGCTTGTGGGAATGGACAAGAGGTTTGAGGTGGTTGTTCCTAGGAACTTTGCCATGGTGTGTTATAGGGTTTCGCCCTCGGCCATAGGTGACAGTTTGAAGTCGTGTGACGAAATGCTTGTGAATGAATTCAACCGCAAATTGTTGGCGTCTATAAATAAATAAATATGCTATCACATATCTAACCACTGGGGTTAGCTCAGTGGCCAAACTCGTGATTTTTCTTAAGGAGGTCATAGGTCGAGGTGGCGTAGTGGATTCAGTATTTCGAAGACCTGCCCACCTTGTTGCTAAAAATACTTTAGGCGTTGCCTCTTTTTTTTAATATATGGGAATTTGTTGGGTAAAATTCTCCTGGTATTTTCCATTTTTATAAAAGTAGAATACTTCATGATTCTTAATTGATATGTACTTCAGGTACAATCTCCCCCAAAATAATCATTTCCCATATATATATTATGTAAAAGAAATGAATATATATAGAGCAGTGTATATAAAATCAACAAATTGTATATATGAATAGAGTAAGAATCATTTACCTCTCTCAGTCGCTAGGACTTCGTGCTGATAATGTGTTATGAAACTAAGCAGATAATAAGAGTTGAAAAGTAAATAAAGTGTTGGACACAAAATATGTAGAAAATGAGTCAGTCTTCCAGACTATTCAAATATCATTCAGAGTGTTTTTTTTTTTTCTTTTCTTTCTCTCTTACTCTTGATATTCAACCAATACAAAGTCCCTCATATAGATGAAGTGATGGACAGAAAAAATAAAAGAGTATGGTGCCATATTAATGGTGTTCCCTAACCATCAACTATATTGCCTTCATGGTCCTCCATATTTTGAAATTCATAACTATTTCAAGGCTAACGTTCATCCCTCTCCATATATGGTTGGGTTTGACACGCATGGAAATGGCGGAGGGTGCTGATTATTATGGTAGTTCTAAGCTCTGGCTGGGTTCATAGCCCACCACAAGGTTCCTATATAAACTCACTTTTTCGACGTGTAATTATTCTGTACTTTTCGGACTATCTTGTGATCTTGTCTAAATAGTGTTTTTGGTAGATCACGCAACGACAAATTTAACAGTGTGAGAGGGAGACAAGAGATTACCCCTATTGTTGGCATTTGCCATTTTTCATTTACCAGGAGCACCATGCGTACATGGCGTGCCACGGTCCAGGGGCGGATGCTTTAAGGGGCAAACCCCCTGAAATTCCAGAATTTTTTTTTTTTTTGAGTTAAAAATCTAGGGTTACAGATATGCAATTTCAAGAAATAAATGCTCGTTTCACCGAGGGAAATAGTGAGTTGTTACTTTATGTGGCATGTTTAAACCCATCCAACTCATTCTCTTGTTTTGCAAAGGAAAAATTGATTCGTCTTGCCGAGTTTTATCCAAAAGAGTTTTCTCAGTTAGAGCTCATATTGCTTTCTGATCAACTTGATTCACATATTTATGACGTGCAATCGAATGATGTTTTTTCGAGCTTGAATGGACTTAGTGGTGGAGACCGGGAGAGACAAACAATAGCATTTGTTTTACTTGCTCTTGACTTTGGCATTGATCTTACCAGTTGCGATTGCTACTATTGAAAGAGTATTTTTTGCATTGGCCATTGTGAAGAATCGACTACGGAATCGAATAAATGATTTGTGGTTGCACAATTATTTGGTGGTGTGCATAGAAAGAAATATTTTTGCTGACATTGACGACGATATACTCATGCAAAACTTCCTAGGGGTTAACTGTAAAAAGTTTTAGGAAGGAATCTATAATTTTGTGCGCTTATGTTTGAAATCTTTTAGAATGTCCTAATTTCGACCTATTATATGCTTAATGAAGAATGTTTAAACATTTTTTCTTCTCGTTATATTAGATTAGATTGGATTGTGAATTTTTTTTCCCAGTTATGCTTGAAAGGTGACCCCCCTAGATGGAATTGCTAGATTCGCCACTGCCACGGTCCATACTTCATACCCACTTACAGCTCAATCTTGTCTTATAGATCCAAAAGCTAATTACTCCAAAATTACCTAGGGCCAATAATAACTAAGAATGGAATAGAAACATTCGTAGAGAAGTAAAAAAAAAAATTGTTTTATCTGAAATTCTGAATCACAGTGAAGCAATTTTAGTTCTTAAATTTATGAGACAAATCCATGTGACCATGTCGCTTTCGTAAACAGAGAGGGATAGTGAAACAGAAATATATTAGACGGGGGGGCATTTTTACGTGGGAAGTGGCTAGCCTAGCTTATTTAGGAGGTCGACAAATTGACGCATAGCTACCAATTAAAATCCCCGATGTAGATATTTGCAAGTGTCTGTAATTATGCCTATAAAGGACACAGTTATATGAAATCCCAAAGGCCACAACACCCCAAACACTAAACACCACACTTCAACATAAACTTGTTGAAATGGGCAGTCTAGAATCTGGCCATGGCATAGAAAACGGTTCAACCCACATGTTGAACCCACTTGACCCGGAGGAATTCAGGAGGCAGGGACACATGATCATAGATTTCCTTGCTGATTACTACAAAAACGTCGAAAAATACCCGGTTTGTAGCCAAGTCGAACCGGGTTATCTCTCGACCCGTCTGCCCGATTCGGCTCCTCTCGGTCCGGAACCCATTGAGACAATTATACAAGATGTGGAAAACCATATACTCCCGGGTATAACCCACTGGCAAAGCCCGAACTACTTTGCCCACTTCCCATCAAGCGGAAGCATAGCGGGTTTTTTGGGAGAAATGGTTAGTACCGGTTTAAATGTGGTCGGGTTCAATTGGGTATCGTCACCCGCCGCGACCGAGCTAGAATCCATAGTCATGGATTGGTTTGGAAAAATGCTTCAACTTCCCAAATCATTCCTTTTTTCAGGTGGCGGTGGGGGTGTCTTACAAGGGACCACTTGTGAGGCTATTTTGTGTACTCTAATAGCCGCAAGAGACCAAGTTTTGAACCGGGTTGGGAGAGGGAGCATCGTGAAGCTTGTAATTTATGGGTCGGATCAAACCCATTTCGCACTCCAAAAGGCAGCCCGAATCGCTGGAATCAACCCGGAAAATTTTCGGGCCGTCCCAACAACGAAGTCTAACGAGTATGGATTGGCCCCAGCCGCTTTGGAATCAGCAATTCTGTCTGATTTGACTGTTGGGCTAATACCACTTTTTGTATGTGCTACTGTCGGGACGACTTCATCAACTGCTGTTGATCCGGTGGGCCCTCTTTGTAGCGTGGCAAAACGTTATAGTATGTGGGTCCACATCGATGCTGCCTATGCCGGAAGTGCGTTAATCTGCCCTGAGTTTCAACATTTTATTGACGGTATTGAAGGTGCCAACTCCTTCAGCCTAAATGCACATAAGTGGTTTTTTACAAATTTGGATTGTTGTTGCCTGTGGGTAAAAGACCCAAATGCCCTTATTAAAGCCCTCTCAACTAATCCTGAGTGCTTAAGAAATAAGGCTACTGAGTCAAACCGAGTTGTGGATTACAAAGACTGGCAAATACAATTGAGCAGGAGATTTAGAGCAATGAAGCTCTGGCTCGTTCTCCGGAGTTATGGAGTTGTCAACCTCCGAAATTTTATCCGAAGCCATGTTGATATGGCAAAGCATTTTGAAGGGCTTGTGGGAATGGACAAGAGGTTTGAGGTGGTTGTTCCTAGGAACTTTGCCATGGTGTGTTATAGGGTTTCGCCCTCGGCCATAGGTGATAGTTTGAAGTCGTGTGACGAAAAGCTTGTGAATGAATTCAACCGCAAATTGTTGGCGTCTATCAATGAGACAGGCCGAGTCTACATGACTCATGATGTGATTGGAGGGGTGTACATGATTCGATTTGCTGTTGGTGCGAGTCTTACGGACTACCAACATGTTAATCTAGCATGGAGCGTCGTCCAAGACTGCGCAAATGTCATGCTAATTAAATCCTAGTCATGGTTTGTTTGTCTTATTTTGGGGCAGATATCAGTATATCCTTAGGGTTGGAAGGTGAAGAAAAACTCTAATTTCTCCTTTTTCGGGTATTGTAATAAAGTCATACAACACAACAATATATATATATATATATATAACATGTTACTGTGGCATTACTAATATTAATATACGCGATTACCTATAAAATTGTGTTTCATTGGCATGTTGTGCAGAATGTTGTACAAATTGTTGTATTCTTAAGCCATTTGCATTCTTTTCAAAGCTTATTTTTATTGTCATTTTTTTCTGTGCGGAAAGCATAGAGATTGTAGATGTGAAACAGAATAATTACAAGAGTACAAACGGGAGTCTAGGATAATAGGACGTACAAACGGTCCCCATCGTGATCCCAAGCACTACACCCCGAAGGGGCTTCAAAGGCCCTTTGAAATTTTCATTTGAGATCGGAACTGTTCATTTTTTGAGATTGGTACAAAAAAAATTACTGTATGATCATCGGAGATTGGTAGACATACAATTGAGACAAATTTGTCTTACAGTTTATTCTCTAAATGATATTGGCCATCCATTTTCATAAAATAAAAGGTGTCCGGCTATATGGCTAACAATATCCAATTAATTTGATTTTTTTTACATGAATGATCTACTCAACATTCTCGACAAATTGAACGATTCCGATCTCAAATACAGATTATAGAAGACAGACAATTGAAGTCACTATAGAGGTGATGACTTGGATTACTACAGGGACCCCAAATTCCTCTACGGCTAATATCTTTTTTTTTTTTGGTACTCATACTAACACAAAACCTCTATATTCACTGTAACTGGAAAGTGGACAAAAGAAGCCGACACTTTGCACTAACTATGAGCTCATGGTTCAGGTTTTGCATCAAAATATAATCAGTAAAGCGAGCTCTAGATTTTCCCACTATATGCATATTAGCATTTAAATAAGGCTTCATTGCAGATTCCCCCCTTTAACTATCACTCTTTTTCACTTTAGCCCATTCATCTAAAAACCCTGCACTTTGCTCCCTTAATCTATTATTTAGTATCACTCAGCCCCTTTTATCTCTTTTTTGTCCATATTCGAATAATAAGTCTCCGTTATGACATGCACATATAAATAATTTATGACATGCTATTTTTCATCCGGATATCATGTTTGTGATTCATATTTAAAATATTTAGAAATTTTCTTTTAATTATCTTATTTAGGACTATCAAATATAGTGTCGGGACGGGCTCCAAAGAGCAATAAATTAACTGAGAGAAGCATGTCCCTTGAATTAAAGAATGTACTTACAAAAAATACCAGTAAGCCATGAAATTAATCCCTCCATCCCAAAATTTTAGAACATGTTACTATTTTAACTTGATGAGAAAAAGGTTTATATCTTGTAAAATATAAGACTTTATATATACAATATGGATCTTATTTGATAGATCTTAATTAGTTTTATTAAACATATTTTTTGAAATCTTAAAAAATATTATAAATTGAAAGACTACAATTGAAAAGAGATTCGAAAGAGTGAAAGTGGACTAAAATTTTGAGACGGAGGGAGTAATATATAGCAATATCTCATTGAAATACAAAAATATGTTGGTCATAAATTACTCATGTGTGCATGTCGTATCGGAATTTAACACTTAAATTTTGACGGTGAGAGTGACAAAAAAGGGTTAAATAATAGTAAATGACAGATAAAAGGGGCAACGTGTGCGGTTTTTTAGATGAAGGGGTAAAGGGAAAAGGGTGATAGTGTAATGGGGTAAAACTTGTAGTTAACCCTTTATCAACTGTGACAATCTGAATAAAGTCCAACAATCAACTTAACAAAAGAAAGTCCCATAATGGTTTGAAATTAAAAAAATTGCAAGGGGTGAAAAATAGCCTTTCACAGGTTATAAAAAGACAGTTTCGTCTATTGTAATTAGGATTTGATGATTTCAAATAGATTCTGTCGAATTTTCTAGTAGCTACATCACAACAAGGAGTAATTTTTTATGCAACAAAGGGTATTTTGTAATTTCCTAAATGAGATGAGGACATCTGTAGTTTTTAGAAATCTCAAGGTGACTTTGATAATTTGCTCCTATTTTTTTGTACTTCAAAAAAATAGTGAATTAATAGTTCAAATTCATTCTATAAAATAAAAAAATAAAAGAGAGAGAGAGAGAGAGAGAGAGAGTTAAATAACCATCCTGTATGGGAAACTTATTTAGGTCATCATCCTAGACTCCTAGTGAATTTGAATACTTATGTTCTCATCCTAAAATTGGTTGAATATTATTTGATTCATTATCTTTATATGTATAAAAGATGATTAAATTTTCCTTATTGATATCATTACACATATAGACGTTTCCAATTCCCATAATCACTGAAATTGGTTAGTCCTATATCAATGGGATTCTGTTCCTATTTTGTAGTTTAATTCAATAAATATCGAAAATATCTCCTCCTTCTCCGGTAGGCATGGTGCCGGAGAAGTCGATGGCAACATCGCTGACAATGGGACGATCAGAGTGGTGATGGGGAAGTCGACGGCGAAGTCGAAGAATGATCCAAGTGGTGGTGGTGGGACGATTGGAGAAGACGGCGGCGACCTTATCATGAATCCTTTGTTCGATTTTTCATTCGGTTGATCTCTTTTTGGTAGGTTACAAACATGATTAGCCCTTTGTTTTGCTTTGTATGGAGGTGGTGGGTTGCAAATCTTGTTAATGGCAGTGTTTTTTTCCCAATTCAATGATGGGTTTTTTTTTTTCACATTCAATACTGAAGTTTTTTCCGATATAGTAAAAATGGTAAATCAATAAACCATATTCACATGTCCTTTAAAATATGATTATCTTATACAATGAATATGATTTAGTTCACATGTCTTTTAAATATGATTATTTTATACAATGAATATGATTTATTGATTTAATATATTGGGTGATTTGATACAGTAAAAATTGTAAATCAATATAAAATAAATACGTAATTTTTGTAACTTAAGTATACAGTGATTTGTTCCTTCTCAATTCGAACAATAATCAATTGGATTTTTTTCATTCATTTTTTTTCTTCAATTAAAACAAACAAATAAGCTCTTAATTCTGTAGGGTTGAATAAAAATTCAATTGACCATTTGTAGCTACGCTTGGTGTGTGACTTACTGACTCATTGGTTTTTTAGGCTTAGGATTCAAAAAACAAACTATTGCCCATAGTATGAACTATTAATTCATCACATCGCAGTATCTGGATCCAAAAAATCAATCAAGATAAGAATATATTTGTCCTATTCTTATAGCAACGAAAACCTATTTTGCATAAACAAAAAAATTCCAATTGGATTCTAAATTGTAAAAGAAAATATAGATTTTTGTCTCTTTTTAGATATCCCGAGAATCTCATTTTGACTAAGAATACCTCTTGGATCGGATTCTAACAAATCTTTCGGTAATTTGTAAAGGGATTTGATATTGGCACTCCTCTTTTATCTATTGGCATTCCTTTTTGGTCTCTACATACAAAATGCAAGAGTAAGTTTACCAAATATTGACAACAAAGGGAGTGCCAATAGAGAAAAGAGGAGTGTCAATAACACTTCCCTTTGTAAAAACTATTTTTTATTAAATTTTTAGATTTTTGTCTCTTTTTATTCATGCGGTTATGCACTTAGGAATCCATTTTCTGAAAGATTTTGTCTTTCGTGCTTTCCTAGGTCTTTGAGATTCTTGAAGGGATATCTACATATTCCGATCTTGCGTAAAGACCGCGCGTGCGGTAGCAACGGAACCGGGGAAAGTAAACAGAAAAGACGAGTGCATGATCCACCATAGATCCACCATATCTTATAACCATTCCTTCATAAGAATAATAGTGATTCTAATCTAATGGCCATATGGAATAAAATAGAATAGACATATTCAATAGATATGTTAAATTGCATTAATATTTTATTCGAAATCAAATAAAACATTACTAGAAATAGGAGAGATGTTTTTTTTCTATTAATTGGTCAAGATCAAGGAAAGAATTCGAAAAAATGACTAATTAAATAAAGTATTCAAAGATTGAGAAATGAAATTTTAAGCCTTTTTTTTTTATTAATTTAGATCCCCATACTCAAAAGCCGACCGACCATTAACCTTCTCTTCATCTTCGTCATCTTCTTCACCCTCTTCATCCAGAAAATCCTCAAAATCGCAATTTACATAATCCGACCAACCATTAACCTTCTCTTCATCTTCTTCACCCTCTTCATCCATAAAATCCTCAAAATCGCTACTTACATAATCTGACCAACCATTATTTTTGTCTTCATTGATATCCTCATCCTTAACTAAATGAGAATATAGTCCCTGAGGGCATCTCTAGTGCACTACCTAAAAGAGTTCCCTAAAGTGCCCTAACTAGTTAACTAAGAAAATTTCAAAAAATGGTCTCTAGTGCACAAAAATTGACTCCCTAAAATCTTCGGTGACACCTCTCACTACCTAAAGTCTCCTAAGAGCATCCTCATTTGGCTCTCCACTTTAACTTTTGGGTTAAACTGGAGAGCCAAGCCCCCAAAAACCCACCAAAATCAGGCTCTCTATTTTCTCTCACCAAATTATTTTTGCTAGAGTACCGCACCAAATTTGGTGCGGTACTGTTCACACACTTCTTGCTTTTTTTATTATTTCTTCCGGTTGCATTTGCTGTGTCAGAGAAGAGAGGGGGAGCGGAACAGAGGGGGGGAGTGGGGGTAATAACACGTGGCGATTAGTGTATGGGGGGAAAAGAGATCTTAATGGCTAAAGGGGGGGTGTGAACACCCCGCGGGAGCGATGTCCACGAAAACGGTTTTGACTTGGAAAATGATTTGATTGGTTGAATGGAGTCGCCACCCGGATTTGAGGACCGTACCCGAGAAACCATTTGAAAAATGACTCTTTTACCCTTGAAATGGAAAATGCTTTACCGGCCTCTGAAAATGAGATTTCTCGGGTCCGGGAGCTAGGTTACATGAGGGGAAGGAATTTAAAGCACCCCTCGCGCCCGGCATGATTACCGGTCTCTACTAAATGTTTGAAAGGAATTTGAAAATATTGTTTAAGTGGACTTTAAATACGGATTCATGCGAAAACACGACAAATGTATCAAAAAGATTAATGAGATATGAGTGAATGCTTGTGCAAAATGTTATGAGTGGATGATTCATGTACAAGAGATGCTAAAATTTCACTAAATGCCCTCAAACTGCCTCAGGATGTCTCAGAAAATGATCACAAGTACCCAACACATCACACGGATTGCAAATCGGGCACTGGATTAAGCAGATCCAGGCGCCTGGATGGAAAGGGTCAATCCAGGCGCCTGGATTGCCTTCCAGACAGAAAACTCAGAACTTCATTTTTCACAGTAAACTCCAGATGCAATGTATTTGACTGATTTACACACACTCTAAATGATGTTTAGAAACACTGTAAGAAGCATGGACCTCAAACTCAACTTAAATGCATGATATGAACTTAAAAGAGGTTTGATTTTTGGATGATTTTTGGAAATATACAAGACAAATGCTAATGAAAAACTTCCATTTTTCTGAAATTTGAAACCTTTCCAAACTCTTAACTAGTATGAAGAACTAGTAAGAGCTTGGATGGTATCCCCTCAGGGCCTTTTGAGCACAATGGTAGAAAAACTACCTTGAAAGCTTTGATTGATGAACTTGGTTTGATTTGGGTAATGTTTGGTGATTGATTGAGCTAGGATTCTATTTTCTGGAAAAGTAAAGATCTGATTGCTTTGGTTTTTGATTGGGTTTGATGGTAGATGGTTGAAATAAGAAGATTTTGGTGATGAAAGATGAGGTCTTTTGGGCTAGAAGTTGGATTTTTAGGCTAGAAATGAGTAGACCAAAAGGGGGATGGATTGGGGATGGAATTTCTGGAAAATTTCCAGCAGCATAACAATAGGAGAGTGAGGAGAGAACTGATCTTGATGGATTGTGGTTAAGTTTGGTGGTGGAAGGTTGAAATATGAAGATTTTGGTGATGAAAGATGGGTTTGTAGGCTAGAAATGAGTGGAACTATAGAGGATCAGTTGGGGGATGAAGTTTCTGGTGTGATTTTGGCAGAATAACAGTAGAGGAAGGAGGGAGAAACTGATCCTCATTCAAGTGGAGAGGGGAGTGGCTTAAATAGGCAAAGAAAGGTTCAAAAAGGGGCCACTTGGACCCTTAGAGGTGAGGTTTAGGGGGGGCCATGGGTCACCAAAATACCTTACTCTCTCTCAACAATATTCTGCAGAAAAATCCCTGAAAGATCCTCAAGACGCTCCTCCCCACTCACTTGAACTTGGGCAGCAAGTACCTGGAGTGAGTCTAGGCGCCTGCATTAAGGCAATCCAGGCGCCTGGATTGAGTCCGGGCGCCTGGAATAGGGGAATCCAGGCGCCTGGATGGCGAGACAGCACAAAATTCCAAACTTCGGGGCCATTCCGGGTGCTACCGAACTCTGTTTTGCGCATGGTTTGAAGCGTTGGAAAGCTTATCAAGTCTACTTTCTAACCCAAGTGGTTTGAACCCAATATGATTTGTACATCAAAATATGTGACCATTTTACCCTCAGAAGGTTGGAAGAATGAATCATTTCGGTAAAATGGGCATATCTCCCTCATTTCAAAATGGATTGGGACGCGTTATATATCGAAAAAGAGGGTTTTGAGTGTACTAGAAGGTGGTGCAAGATTGGGTTTATTTTGGAAAGGTTTAGGAGGGGTTTTCAAGTTCACAATCAAGCTCCGAGTGCTCTTATCAGGCATATTCATCATCGGGGATGCCAAGGACTTTCATGGGTTCAAATTGGGGTGTCTACAGTTGCCCCTCTTTGACGAGACTTGACATCATTGATTTGATGCGAGTATTGTCAAAGACCTAGACAGCCCAATCTGTTGCCCAAGAATTTCCAAAGCCACAAACACAAACATTGAAATCACATGGTCGTGCTCGACGAGCTGCCTACGTACCCTATTGTAGGGATCAGACCGGCGTAGTTCCTGGGGGCATATGCGAACAAATGCAACGGGTTCTCCTGTCCCTCAGGACGATTGATTAAAAAGTTTGGTCCCTCAGGACGATTGATTAAAAAGTTTGGTCCCTCAGGACAATTGATTTAAAAAGTTTTGTCCCTTAGGATGATTGATTTAAAAAGTTTTGTCCCTCAAGACAATTGATATAAAAAGTTTTGTCCCTCAGGACTATTGATATAATGCGAATCGACGAGCCTTCCCGGGTCATGAAACGCCAAACAATCATGCGAATCAACGAGCCTTCCCGGGTCGTGAAATGCCAAACAATCATGCGAATCAACGAGCCTACCCGGGTCGTGAAACGCCAAACAAATGAATTATGATTTTACGTGAATCGTCAAGCTTTCCCGAGTCGAAACACTAAAAGCAAATGATGGTGACTATGATTGTGATTGTGATTGTGATTGTGATTGAGTGTAGCTACCCTCTGAACAACGGGGAGGCTAAATTTAATGGGGCTATCCCTTGAGCAACAAGATAACCAATGATAAGATGATTGTCTACTGAGCAACGAGACAATTGAGGAAATGTGATTGCTTACTGAGCAAAGAGGCAATCAATACGCTATTGAACCAAACACATAAATGTGATGGTCTTAGCGGCACAATGGTTCATCAACAACAAATTCTCAGAACAACTGATTAAATGCACTAACTGGTTAAACAAATATACTCAAACAACTTGACATGATTGATGTACACAATAAATGATTGATTGATTGAATGCACCAGCTAGACGGCTTTTCAATGATTATCCCAAATGACTTGACCATGCTGGTTTTGAAATTAATTTTGAAAAAGGTGACCATTTCTGGTCTTGAAATTAATTTTGAAAAGGTGACCATTTCTGGTCTTGAAATTGATTGAAAAAGTTGTCCCTCAGGATGATTGGTTGAAAACTGTCCCTCAGGACGATTGATTGATTTAAAACTTGTCCCTCAGGACCATTGACTTAAAAGTTGTCCCTTAGGACCATTGATTTAAAAGTTGTCCTTTAGGACCATTGATTTAAAAGTTGTCCCTTTAGGACCATTGATTTAAAAGTTGTCCCTTAGGACCATTGATTTAAAAGCTGTCCCTTAGGACTATTGATTTAAAAGTTGTCCCTTAGGACCATTGATTTAAAAGTTGTCCCTTAGGACCATTGATTTGAAAACTGTCCCTTTAGGACCATTGATTGAAAACTGTCCCGCAGGACGATTGCATGCGACTCGTGCATCGACACTCGATGACAACAACGACAACATTCCTTCTTTAAAAAGTAGGAGGCTCAATGGGTGGCTCTTTTGCTTTACTGTCTTTCCCTTTGAGGCCAAGGTTTGGGTTGGAGCTTGGCAAAATTTGGGTTTTGGATTGGTTTGAGGCTTTTAGGCTTCTATGCCCCAGTCCTGGATTTGGGTGTATGTTTCCCCCAGAAATAGCATTAGGCTGACGCCCCACAGATGATGATCCTCAATTCTGATTTTCTTTCTCGGCTCTGCTGATGGTTTTGACAACCAATTGACCATGTACCCAAACACGGGTTCTTTGATGCATTGAAATCGTTTTCACGAGTCAAGGATAGACAAGACTGAGACTGCATGATTGACTGTTTGACAAAGAGGTGAATTTTTACAAGGCCGAGGAATTTGATCGGCCTTTTTGGACAAAAGGATGGACATTGATGAGACCGACAAGGCCAAGGAATTTGATCGGCCTTTTTGACAAGGGGGTGGACATTGATAAGACAGACAAGGCCAAGGAATTTGATCGACCTTTTTGACAAGGGGGTGGATTGTGACAGACAAGGCTTGAGGAATTTGATTGACCATGTTGACCTGACAGATAGGAGCAAGAACGTGTTGACTCGAAAGACATGGAAGACTACGTTGACTCAAAATTCTGAAAGATTCCAAACATGTCTTACTATTAACTTCGAAATTGTCATGATAAAATTGAATTTTTATTTTGTGATTGTTTCACTCCATCAAGTGATGTTCATTCAAATCTTCTTAAAACACAAGATTTCTTGTCATGAACCCATGCCCCAGATTGCTGATGATGCTTCCTTGATTTTTCTTAAAAATGCCCCAGTTTAGAGGGTTGCTGATGAAGTTAAGAGGGCTGCTGATGAAGACCTATTGATATGCCCTCAGTTTGGATTTTTGCTCTGCATGATGTCAGTGTTTGCACAATGCTTTGACTTTTGATTTTCAAGGGAGATTAGACTATTCCCTTTTGACTTGAATTCTCACTATCAAGTTGCACTTTCCAATCTGAAAGGACTTCATTCAGGTTATAATGGGGCCAAGGCTTGGGCTCAACAAAGAAAGGGAAGAAGGCTCAAAAATTTCTTTTTTCGTTTGGGTTATTTGAGCTAGCAGCTATCTCAGACTTTTTGTGCCATTTTTGCTTTTGATGGGTGCTTTCATGTGCTTCTTCTTGCTTTAAATGAGCACTTCCTTTCATTTGATTTTTCTGATTTCTTCAGTGTTCTTCATCTTGTTGCACCCATGTATTTGACAAGCCTATGAGTTTGGCACTTTCATTGTTATGATACTTTGAATCTTCACATGCTTATATCCTTGGCCCTTTTATTCTGCTGGCTGTCATGTGTTTGACACTTTCATATTTCTTGTTTCACCCCAGTGTGGGGGATAGCTGCCTAGCTGGGTTCTTTTTCAAGGAAATTGATTCAGGCTCAAAAGGGCTTTGCAATGGATATTTATGTGGGGAATCAAACAAAGAATGCCTTTCTTCATTTTGAATTGTGCAACTTGATGTGGAGAACTCATGCTTGCTCTAACTTTTTCCTAGATCTCATTTTGAAGTTTGATCTAGCGAGCTTTTTGCCTTAACTTTTTGCCTAGACCGCCCTTACGGGTTTTTGACCTAGCAGGCTTTTTCTGTGTCAAAGCATTGCTTCTTGATGGCGTTGGGGAATGGTCCATTGAAAATCCTCCTTGTACGGGGCGAGAGTTCAATCCAAATCCATCTCGTGTTTTGAAGTGATTATCATGTTTCTCAAATGATGGTGGAAAACAATTCCAAGTTGAGGTATTATTACAAAAATCCAAGTTTATGATTGACAATTTTAACACAACGGGGGACAACATTGATTTTTGATAGTTACGACCGAACCGCGAAGGGTTGCCTACATATCCCTGTGCAAGGAATCAGGTCGCGCGTAGTTCAGGACTACAAAGTTGACTCTCTTTTTGATCTTTTTCTTTTTTTTTTTTTTTTTTTTTTTTGACAATAACAATAAGACATTATAGACTCGAACATGAAAACACATAGACGAGGAAAACAAAAACATAAACAGACTCGGAACACAAACTGACTCAATTTGAAGTGAAAATTTGACTCGACCCTTGAAGACTTCCAAGACTCGTGGAAGGTTGAACTACTGCATGGCCATCGATGGTTCATTGATTTGGCGAGGTATTCAGTTTCGCTAGTGGAGCAGAGATGGATCCGTTGTCAATGAGATCTTGTATTTCGTGACGAAGGCGTTGGCATCTCTCGGTAGGGTGACCGGGTATTTGGTGGTAGATGCAGAAGGTATTTGGGTTGTAGGAACGTGGAGGACTTTGTGGAGGTGGGGTTGGTTGAAGTGGTTTGAGAAAACCAGCCATGAGAAGCTCCTTATAGACCGAGGGCAAAGGTGCAGAGAGTTGGGAAAATTTTCTTCGTCGACTTTGAGGGCGATTGATTTGGGTTGTGACTTCGTTGACTGGTTTAGTTTGGTTGGGATCATTGTTGGTGAAGCTTGAAGGGGCATTTTTAGTGGAAGTGAGGCTGATTTGATTGACACTGAGATCTTGTTTTTGTTGAGGAGTGTTGGATTCTGATGGCAAAAGAGAGATGGTTTTATCATCAATGAGATCCTGGATCTTGTGACAGAGGCGTTGACAATTGTTGGTAGCATGACCAGGCACCTAATGGAAAGCACAGAAGGCATTTGGATTGTGGTAAGCTGGGAGCTTTTGAGGTAAAGGAGTTGGAGAGAGTGGTTTAAGAAGACCGGCCATGAGAAGCTCTTCATAGACCGAGGACAGAGGTGCGGGGAATTGGGAGAATTTTCTTGATTGGTCTTTGGGCCGGTTGATTTGGATTATGGTGGTGGTTGGTTTGGCTTTGCTGATGGTACTGGTTGAGAAGTTGGGGTTGATATTTGTGGAGCTGGGGGTGGCTTTTGCATTGTTGTTGGTAAATGGTGTTTTGGCTTTCTCGGGGTAGCCCTTTTCGCCTTCTGGAGTGAGGTGGTCCTTTTCGACGTCCCAGTGGTGCATCTCCACATCTCTCGTGTCAATGGAATTTCCAAAGCATATGGGTTTGAATCCTTCCATGATAGACTCCTCCAGTTCAGAGATCTTGGCCAAAGCTGCGGCCATTTCTGGGCTTTTTCCAGGTCGTTGGAGGTTCTCTTGGACCCCCGGAAGACGGTCACGGATGTCTTGCACCATGATTATGAGCTGGGTGATTTGATTTCCCGGGTTATTCATGACCATCTTGAGTCCTTTGATTTCAGTAGGAACATCCATGTCTTGAGGTTTGGGTTGAGTCAACTTCTGTTCGGGAAGTTGTAAGGCTTCTTTCTTGGATCAATGGCTCGGGACTGACAGTAAAGCAAAAAGGTCAAGCTCAGATTGTGCCCCTGGTTTTATTGAAGGAAATGTTGTGCATGTGTCGTTGCATCGTGTCGTCCTAAGATCTAGACTATCGGTCTCGGTCTCACTTAAGACATTGCACGGATGTTCGAAACAACAACCACGGGTAAGTCGTGACAGGCAGGTTAAATCCCAATCGTCGTGGAATCAGAGCCAATCTCCTTATAGACCATCCGAGACAGAGCAATAAGGTTGTTGAAATCCGGATGCAAATGTACTTAAGGCTAGCCCGAGATACGGGGAGCCGTTCGAGCACGGCGAACACTGGAGGTATCTCAAACTCCATGGATTTAAAGTCTCCTAGACTGAATCCTATCCTAAGGATTTTGCTACCGGTTTCGATCTCACTTAAAGCATTGCACGGACGTGCGAAACAACAACCACGGGTAAGTCGTGACAAGCAGGTTAAATTCCAATCGTCGTGGAATCAGAGCCAATCTCCTTATAGACCATCCGAGACAGAGCAATAAGGTTGTTGAAATCCGGATACAAATGCACTTAAGGCTAGCTCGAAACACGGGGAGCCGTTCGAGCACGGCAGACACTGGAGGTATCTCAAACTCCATGGATTTAAAGTCTCCTAGACTGAACCCAATGGCTTTGGAAGGTTGCCCCAATCCTCAAGTTTTCTTTTAAGGAAAAAGTCTTTGACATTGGATGGACGGATTTTGGAAAACATGACTCAGACAGATTTTCGGCAAAAATCTAAATTTGGATATTTAAGGGCGATTACCCCTCCTCGGGCTAAGGTCCCGTAAAACCCATTTAGATCGTTGTCAAGAATCTGATCATTTCAAATTTTCCCACGTCCGGTCGTCCTAAAGACCAACTTGTAAGAACAACGCGCAAATGGGATGCACGACTCATCATCGGGCCAAGGCAACCTTCTACTAACTGCCGGGAACCTAACTTATGCTATACTGACAGTGCACAAGATATTGAAGACTGTATGTACAGATGCAAATGCGTGCATGTATGCATTATGGCATGCTGAAGAAAGCGGTAACACATAACACATAACAGGACGGAACACATAATCCTAACACATTGGTTGGTTATCTAACGTGAGGTTCTATGGTTAACTATATGCAACGACCGGTTTTGGTTTAAGATGGGTTCCCCGGACTCAAAGCCAAAGCTGTCTCCCACCGCCAAGGATCCCGCAAGGCGATGGTAATAACGACAATTGTGACTTATCACGATCGGGGGGTGCTGAGCATTTCGGGATTCCCCGTCACCGGCAAGCCGGGCGGGATTGCCGAAACACGCCAGCGAAGGCTAGCAACCATGCACGTGCAATGCAAAAAGTCCATAAAAACAATATTTTCAAAATCCTTTAAACATTTTTCAAGCTTAGCTCTCGATGATTAATACACGTTTTAATAAAATCACACATAAGTGTAATAATACTAAAATGTATATTAATGCATAAGTCCCCAGCGGAGTCGCTAGCTTGTGAACACCCCGCGGGAGCGCGATGTGTCCACGAAAACGGTTTTGACTTGGAAAATGATTTGATTGGTTGAATGGAGTCGCCACCCGGATTTGAGGACCGTACCCGAGAAACCATTTGAAAAATGACTCTTTTACCCTTGAAATGGAAAATGCTTTACCGGCCTCTCAAAATGAGATTTCTCGGGTCCGGGAGCTAGGTTACGTGAGGGGAAGGAATTTAAAGCACCCCTCGCGCCCGGCATGATTACCTGTCTCTACTAAATGTTTGAAAGGATTTTGAAAATATTGTTTAAGTGGACTTTAAATACGGATTCATGCGAAAACACGACAAATGTATCAAAAAGATTAATGAGATATGAGTGAATGCTTGTGCAAAATGTTATGAGTGGATGATTCATGTACAAGAGATGCTAAAATTTCACTAAATGCCCTCAAACTGCCTCAGGATGTCTCAGAAAATGATCACAAGTACCCAACACATCACACCTGGATTGCAACTGGGCACCTGGATTAAGCAGATCCAGGCGCCTGGATTGAGTCCAGGCATCCAGGCGCCTGGAAAGGGTCAATCCTGGCGCCTGGATTGCCTTCCAGACAGAAAACTCAGAACTTCATTTTTCACAGTAAACTCCAGATGCAATGTATTTGACTGATTTACACACACTCTAAATGATGTTTAGAAACACTGTGATAAGCCCCAAATGTTGTATATATCCGGGCTTATCTCGCTCGTTGTAATCACACACACGTGCATTTTGTGCTTTTATACGATTGATTTTGCGCGAGTTGTGTTTTTGATGAATTTCAGAAAATCGGAGCTAAAAGGTGTGTCCAAAGCTCCAAATAATCCCCGGTTGTATCCGGAAGTACCCAACGTCCCACAATGCCGTGGAGGACAATCACCGAAGCTTAGAAGTCGATTCAAGAAGCTTTGGAAGGTTCAAGGAAGGCCCGGAACAAAAGAACAAGAAATTTGGAGTTATGAGCCTCGAGAAAATCTGACCAACTGATAGAAAAAGGCTCATTACTTTCAAGATATAAAGGCTATGAATATGAGGTTAATTGGGTTAGAAAGTAGACTCATAGAGCTTTCCAACGGTTCAAGAAACGCCTCATTCCGAGTTCGGACGAAGCCGGGGCGTGCCCGCGAAGTTGGGATCAAGACAAAGAAAAATCTCAGAATTTTACTCTTTCAACCGGTTGACACATTTTGCTCGACCGGTTGAAGCAAAACAGACAGTTTTTCAACCGGTTGAAGCTTTTTGCTCGACCGGTTGAAGCTGCACTTTTCTGCAATTTTGAGCCCGATCTTATGGCGATTTTTGTCAGATTTTAAGTTGCTTTAATATCTTCCATTTATGGAAACTTTCCACTTATAGTATGTTTTTGGGATAATTAGCCAATGTAAAGGGTTTTAAGTATAAATACCCTCCTCCCTCCTCTCTCCTACTTCTTCCTCCTTAGTCTAGTTTTTACTCCTCCATTGGAGGATTTTTAAGCTCTCTCTCTCTAGTTTTTCTCAAGTAAGTTTTCATTTCCCGTTTATTTACCGTGTATTAAACTTGTTCCTCGTGGTTAGCTCTTTCCATATATGTAGTTTATTTTCAATTCCCTCAAGTATTTAGTGTTTATGTTTTTCTTGCTATTTCCTTAGTAAACTCTTGTTTTTAGAAGTTGTTTAATAATTTCTCAAGTACTAATATTGTAGGCTAACCTAGGATCTTCATTAAAAATCGGGTTTTAAGTTTATTAAGCATGTTTTTAGTTTTCTTCCAAATTCTAGACTTGTTTTCTAGCATGATGTGTAAGTAGTTAAGTAGGCTTGGTCATGGGGTGATTAACACTCCATGACTCAGGCTAATCCGTTCATCTCATCTCAAAAGCAAACACTTCATGTTGATCAAAGAGTTAGGATTAATTTTATGTATCAAAATTTGGATTTGTTAATCTCTTTGATCACACGTAGCCAAGGGCTTGACCACTTGGCACGTGTGATGCTTAGGGCGATGTCAATCAAAATGTTTGTCTAAATGGCACAAGAATCCTAATCTTTGTGAAACACATTTTCTAGTCAAATGGTTTTAATCTCCAAATCTTCCGTTCGGGAGCATCTAACGGTGTCCCGAGCCGGTTATCAAGAGTCGAACGGTTTAGCCTTAGTTGTGGTATATATGATCCCCTAGACTACGCCTTAGTTTTAATTAGTCTTTTTAAGTTTCTAAGTCATTCTCGAAGTTGAGAGAATTCCACCAAACAAAATCAGAAAAGCCAAGTTTGCCGCTTTAAGGCTAAAAATCTACACTTGCAAGACAACTCTCACGCCGGGTGCGTTCGGTCCCTGTGGATTCGACCCGGACTTACCGGTATCATGCTGCCGTCGACTTGAACCCTACGCTTGGGGTAATAGTTTTGGAATACAATCCAAGGGCTCAAGCACACTGTAAGAAGCATGGACCTCAAACTCAACTTAAATGCATGATATGAACTTAAAAGAGGTTTGATTTTTGGATGATTTTTGGAAATATACAAGACAAATGCTAATGAAAAACTTCCATTTTTCTGAAATTTGAAACCTTTCCAAACTCTTAACTAGTATGAAGAACTAGTAAGAGCTTGGATGGTATCCCCTCAGGGCCTTTTGAGCACAATGGTAGAAAAACTACCTTGAAAGCTTTGATTGATGAACTTGGTTTGATTTGGGTAATGTTTGGTGATTGATTGAGCTAGGATTCTATTTTCTGGAAAAGTAAAGATCTGATTGCTTTGGTTTTTGATTGGGTTTGATGGTAGATGGTTGAAATAAGAAGATTTTGGTGATGAAAGATGAGGTCTTTTTGGCTAGAAGTTGGATTTTTAGGCTAGAAATGAGTAGACCAAATGGGGGATGGATTGGGGATGGAATTTCTGGAAAATTTCCAGCAGCATAACAATAGGAGAGTGAGGAGAGAACTGATCTTGATGGATTGTGGTTAAGTTTGGTGGTGGAAGGTTGAAATATGAAGATTTTGGTGATGAAAGATGGGTTTGTAGGCTAGAAATGAGTGGAACTATAGAGGATCAGTTGGGGGATGAAGTTTCTGGTGTGATTTTGGCAGAATAACAGTAGAGGAAGGAGGGAGAAACTGATCCTCATTCAAGTGGAGAGGGGAGTGGCTTAAATAGGCAAAGAAAGGTTCAAAAAGGGGCCACTTGGACCCTTAGAGGTGAGGTTTAGGGGGGGCCATGGGTCACCAAAATACCTTACTCTCTCTCAACAATATTCTGCAGAAAAATCCCTGAAAGATCCTCAATCCAGGCGCCTGCATTAAGGCAATCCAGGCGCCTGGATTGAGTCCGGGCGCCTGGAATAGGGGAATCCAGGCGCCTGGATGGCGAGACAGCACAAAATTTCAAACTTCGCGGGGCCATTCCGGGTGCTACCGAACTCCGTTTTGCGCATGGTTTGAAGCGTTGGAAAGCTTATCAAGTCTACTTTCTAACCCAAGTGGTTTGAACCCAATATGATTTGTACATCAAAATATGTGACCATTTTACCCTCAGAAGGTTGGAAGAATGAATCATTTCGGTAAAATGGGCATATCTCCCTCATTTCAAAATGGATTGGGACGCGTTATATATCGAAAAAGAGGGTTTTGAGTGTACTAGAAGGTGGTGCAAGATTGGGTTTATTTTGGAAAGGTTTAGGAGGGGTTTTCAAGTTCACAATCAAGCTCCGAGTGCTCTTATCAGGCATATTCATCATCGGGGATGCCAAGGACTTTCATGGGTTCAAATTGGGGTGTCTACAGGGGCCCTAGTACTTTTCTTTACCGAAAACATCTCCCCAGGTGGGGAGATTATAGCTTTTTGGGGAGGAATTTTTTTTTTTTATAGATTTGAGGGGTATAGTTTAATATAGTAAAGTTAAAATAGAGAGTCTGATTTTGTGAGTTTTTGATAAAGTGACTTGCTAATTTATAAAATGTGTTTTTGAAGTTAAATTTGGTGAAAATTTTGGTGTTCCTGATAAGGATGCTCTAAGTGACTACCTAATTTTGGGGAGAGACTTAAGGGCATCCACAGTGGGCTCCCTAAAAATAGCTCCTAAGTTAACTCCTAAGGTGTACAAATAAGCCTAATTGGGGTCCACTTTTCACTCCTAGAACTTGCTACATTTAAAGAGCATATGTACTCTCAATGGGCTAGCAAGAGCATTCTTTATTTTCAAATAAAATCATTTATCTTTTGAAAATTTCATATTAAAAAAGATTAAAATGACTTGAGTCCCACTTAGAGCTAGCTACAAAGTTACCTAGATTTAGCTAATGGTTTAGGAGTCATGCTTAGGAGCTACCCTTAGGAGCTTGTATTGGGAGCCCACTGAAGACCATAATTAATCAAATGACTTACTAAATTTTAGGAGCCTCACCTAGGAGTCATTTTAAGAGCTCACTGTGGATGTCCTAAGGAGAGAGATAGAGAGAGAAGGGAAGGAGAGAGAGAGAGAATAACTTTAAGGAGAGAGAAAGGAAAGACTTAAAGTTAATGAATTTTTTTAGGGAGTCCCATTAAAGTGCATTTCTCCTTAGCTAACTAGCTAAGTTCTTAGCACACAAAATAGGGTCCCACATGTGCTTAGGTGTACACTTTAGCAAACATTTTTTAGGTAGTGCACTAGAGATGCTCTAAAACTCTTATCTACATATTCCCCAAAATCTTTATCCCACTCTTTTGCGATTTACCATTTTTTTCAAAAAAAAAAATTATCGATATAAGCTTTGATATCATCTCGATTCTCGATGATCCAGATAATTCATAAAAATCTCCATTAGTTTTTAAAAAATATCCATTTACGTTTTTGACAAGATTCTTTTAGGAGCATTATGGACTAATGAATCATGGGGATCATATTGGAATTGGGACCCACAGGAAAGTTGGGCATTTATTACTTGGATCGTATTCTCGATTTATTTATATAGGCAAATTCTAGAATCCACCCATTGGGTGGATTATAAAGTGGGTCCCTTCCATTTGATTCTCTAGCAGAGTGTGGCAGGCGTGTGCCAGGTAATAAGTGTAATGGTGTAGCTCTAAAATGACGGAAATAGCCTCATCTCTCACATCAAATGCCACAACTAACATAAAACATGAGGCGGGCCATACAAAAACAGTACAACTTTTTCTTTATTCATACGAAACAAGTTCGGATCATAATTTTTGTACTTTTTCGATTCCTCTCGTCTAGACGAACAATAATACATAAAAAAATTTAACCCAAAACTAACAAATGTGGGAAAAAAATGGATTAAAGACAAAAAAAAAAAAAAATTAACCAAGTGGTTGAGTTTCCCGTTTTTAGTCACTTGGTAAAGTCATTTTTTTTATTGCCTTTATTATTATTTTTTTCTTTGCGTTTATCAATTAAATTATAATTTTACCAAATTTCTTTGGTAAGAACCAACTTTTAGCACTTTTATCGGTTCATCTTGGCGAGAGGGATTTGTAAAGGACATCCAAAAACTAGTGAGTATTTACTAGTTTTCTGGACATCCAAAAACATTCTAAACCGCCCGTTTAACTTCGGGTCGTTGAAATTAGGATTTTTAAAAATTAGGGACATCTTACTAATTTTTTTGGTCGCCGGAAGTGATTGGCCAGAGGTAGGGTTGTGGTCTGCCGGAGGTGGGGTGGTAATTTTTTTGAATTTTATGTTCGAAATTAGAATTTTTAAAAATTATTGACATCTCACTAATTTTTTTTGTCTTTATGTTTGATTGCAAAAATTCCTTATCCTTCCCTTTAAAAATGTCAAATATTTTTTGTTTTTATGTTCGATTGCAAAAGTTTCTTATCCTTCCCTTTAAAAATGTCAAATGTTTTGAATTTTTTGCTAAGTGGCCCAATAAATTACTATAACTTTTACCAAAAAAAATTTGGGAAAGGATTAACTTTTAGCATTTTTAGATAAGGCACAAAGTTTGACACAAATTTAACAAACGAATTTTTTTTTTAAATATAGACAAAATAAAAAAAAAACTTTTAGCACCGTAACTGTAACTAATCGGGAAACCAAACAAAGCCTACGTATTCCTAATGCCAAAAAGTAATCAGGGAAAAAAAAATAAAAGGCCAAAAAGTAGTTGCGTGATGAGCAAAAAAGCCGATAAAAAAAAAATCAAAAAGTAGTCATTGAGCAAAGGGCATATTAGACATTTAGTGAAAACGTAAATGACATCTGACATGTAGAAAACACAGCCACGGTCAAACGAACCATAGTGCGACACGTGTACTTATCTTTTTACTTTATCAACTGGTATTACTTGGACCGTATTCGCGATTTATTTACATACTCGAACAAATACAAAAGGGCTCCCGGGACATTCTGCAATTGTGGCTTCTCTAGGCTTTATTATAATTTGGATATGCTATTTTGGGGTCAATCTTTTAGGAATCGGGCTACATAGTTATGGTTCATTTCCATTAACGTCTAAGTGAATTCAAGAAAGTCTTTGACGAATCTAACCACAAAATAGCAGGTATATAAAAAAACTTCGTGTAAGTCGGCGAGAACCATTTGAATCAAGTATTGGCGTGATTCACATGGTTCTCAGAAAGACCAAACATATCTGGTTTAAATATTTTTTCCTTAATTTAAGAGAAGAAAAAAAGACTTCTTTTTTTGATTGTACAACAAACAATTTACAAAAATCATAGGATTCATTTTTATTTATTCATGAAAACTATTTAGAAAAAAAATTAGAGAGAATAACTTCGACCTTGTCAACGGATAATGAAAAAACAAAATCAGGGTAAATACCAATACCTATTACCGGTAAAAAAATAGAGATCGAAACAAATAATTCTCGCGGTCCAGAATCAAAAAAAGAAGAGTTTGGAACATTAAATAACTTGTATCCATAGAATATATGGCGTAACATTAAATATTTTGAACCTTAAATAAATATGTATCCATAGAACATCTGGCGTAACATAGATAATAAATAAATAGGAGTTAATATCATTCCAATTGCCATTACAAAAGTAATTAGTATTTTTGGCATTAAAAGATATTTTTGGCTGGTAATTATTCCAAAAAAGATTGTTAATTCTGTAACAAAACCACTCATACCCGGTAACGCAAGAGAAGCCATTGAAAAGCTAATGAACATCGTGATAAAAAATTAGAGTTAGATTTTTTTTATCATGGTTAAGTACATAAACCGAGATGAAATACAGTTTTAATCTCGGTCATCTAAAAACGTGATTAAAAATAAAAATGAAATTATCTCATCTTACTTACAATCACACTTTTTAAATGACTGAGATTAAAACTCTTACTTACAATCACACTTTTTAAATGACTGAGATTAAAGCTTAATTTTATTTCCATTTTCAATCACGTTTTATAGATGACTGAGATTATAACTGTCTTTCATCTCGGTTTATGTACTTAACCATGATAAAAAAAAATCTAATTCTTATTTTTTTATCACGTTTTTACAAAAACTGAGATCTTTCTTATTTTTGAGGCGTGATCTTATTACGTTTTTACTGAATTAATTAGTTTAGTAAATAAGATAGCAATGTATGTATGGACTTAGGGTTCCTGTAGGCTGTAGTGACCCAAGTCACTACACACGTAGTGCCCTTAATTGTGAGTCTTCTGAAATTTTTATTTGGGATCGGAATCATTCATTTTTTCAAGAATGTTTAACACATTATGGGTACAAAAAATTATGATCATCGGAGATTGGTAGACACACAGTTAATTAAGACAAATTTGTCTTACAATTTATTCTCGAAATGATATTGGCCATCCATTTTCGTAAAATAAATGGTATCCGACCATATGGCTATCAATATTCAATTAATTTGATTTTTTTTTACATAAATGATCTACTCAACATTCTTCACAAATTGAGCTCTGATCCCAAATATAAATTACTAGGATATAGTAACTTTGGCCACCACAGAAACTCCAAATCGAACAATTTACATTGTCTCATCTGTAGGTACTGTTGGAAAAATATAAAGCCCAAACAAGATTTGTTTTGAAACACAATTTCTAAAATATACAACAGGTACCACAGCTTTAAGCGGAAACAAATCTGTAGGGTAACTAGTAGATTGTCCAAGTCATGAATTTAAGTTCACATGATTTATACCTATAATGAATCCAACCACCAAATTTTACTTTTTTGGTACCATGTTTTAGGTATTAGAGCATGTGCAGCACCGCATAGCCATTTTTTCTACTCAACAGTGCCCAATTTCATTTTAGCTTGACAGGTTTTCTTTCCAAACTCCACCAAATTCTCTATTTTACCTATAACCTATTAAAATTTTACTTTTTTCCCTTTCTCTTACTTTCTTTCTTCTTCTTCCCCAGTCGTAGTAGATCTAAACAAAACCCACGAAGGGTTGAAGAAAGAGGGACTGAACAATACCCAGTCACGTAGTTGATAGTACCCAAAGAATACGCAGTTGCTGTCGTCAATCGGGAACCATAGTTTTAAATCTCGGTATCGGTCGCGGTATCGGTGTATCGGTATCGGGGCGTATCGGCGATATGTCGCGGGAATCGGCTGTCTCGGCCGTGAATTTTTTAAAATCATTAGCAATATGTAGAAAATTTAATTGTACACTCTTTTTTGTCTCCCATTAGCTTAATTAGTCATATTTTAACCTATCTTATCACATATAATTGAAACAAACCACCACGATGTGAATTACATCACTCCAATTTTGGATTTAGTTTCTCCAAATTTAAAAATGCCAAAATACCATACATAAAAAAAAGAAAAAAAAGCCAATTGTTTGAAGTTAAAATCATTTTAGAAGCTTAAAATCATTCGTTTACTTTCCGACGGGAACCCAGTTGTTGCCGTTGATCGGCAACAAACCCAGTCGTCGTCGAACGGAAAACAACCCAGTCACGAAGGGTTGAGGGAGGAGGGGGCGAAGTAGGTGAGGAGAGAGAGATTTGTGGGAGAAATGATAAAATACGTAGTTGCTCATTGCTCATGAACAGTACTTCGGTAGAAGTGTGGTACTATTCATGGAGGAACTCTACCGAAGCTAGTAGAGAAGCTGTTGCAGCTCCGATTTTTGGTTTTTCTTCTCCATTTCACCGAAACGGGGGGGAGTAGCGTAGCTGCTGCTCTTGCTCTTATGTAACTACTCTATTTTTAGTTAAAAGTAAGGAATTTATTAATAACAAAAATAAAGAGGCCTAATGCACACGAGTGATAGAACAAAAAAAGGATAGTTGCGAATAAAGCAATAAAACAATAAAGGATACGCCAACGAGCATTTAATAAGACGGTTAGATGTCGGAGATGCTCATACAAAATGTTAATGATTAGCTATGATTGTAGTTCTACGATTGACAAGACTTCCTATAAAAACTTACCGATAACCAACCAAGTAACTCTAGCACTCCACGTAGATGGAAAACACCTCATGCAACTAGATAGTGATTTGAGCTAGATGATGAAAATTCGTAAGTTGGTAACCAATTCATCTTCCTCTTTAGCCAATGAATTCATGTTCCTCTGTAGCCAACCAATTCACGATTCACTAGGCTTCTTACAAAAACTGACTGATAACTAACCAACCCGCAATATATTCTTGCGTCGATTTTTAAAACCCACCTTAATTTCATCACTTGCATCTCCAAAATTCACTCTCTCCATTGGACCACAAAAATTTATATGTGGGCCCACAAAAGTTCACATGGATTTATAGATTGGACCACGAATTCTCACTACACAATCCACAAAAAATTCGTGCATAGAACAAAAACAAAATTAAAAAAAAAAAACAAAAAAAACTAAGTGTACACACAATGCACGGAAATTGTATTTGAACCGTTCAAAAGCATTTTCGATGTTCCAAATTTTAAATAAATTATTCTCGCGAATAGTTTATTTAAAATCCGGAACGTTAATTTCTGAGATGGTCGATTAAGATGAGTTGCTTGCATATGGCGTACGCGAATGGGCATATCCATGGCCGCGTTGCAACAAAAATTCATATGTTGGATACAAGTATTTCCTTGTAGTCATATCTCTAGCCACAAAAATTCATATCATGTGCCTCAAAGTTTCGTATGGTGCGTATCAAACACTTCAAACAAGCGCGTGTATCAAAAATCGTCCTTTCTAACCTAAAAAAATGAACACATTATATGAATGATCCATCATATAAGAATTCATCGAACAAAATTCCCATAAGCTTTGAGGGATATAACTGTGAATACTCGTCTGCTTTATAAATTCCTACGTTCCGTCTCGTTTCCCACAAAATCGGTTGGGCCTTAACAATATTGCTGCAAGACTTTTGTAATGGACTTCAAACTGTTAAGCCCAAAAAAATGTAGAGCCCGGCCCACGTGGTCAGATCTAGCCTCTTGTAGTTACCGCATCTTGAACTTGCACCAGGTCCAACAATACGAACGAAAAAACCACCATTCCTGGCATTCTTACGCATAGCCTCATAAGTTTAACCAGAGATAAATGAATGGGATATGAAATTCCTTAGGATATGGGTGGGATATGAAGTCCTTGAGATATTACTCAGAATAACAATGGATAGAGAAAATCCATACTCGGTGTTTGTGTTTAACGGGATATAGTCATTGGAAAACACTTTTTTTATAGCACATGACCAATAAGGGGAAATCTCATCCCTCCGATTTGATATCCCGGCCGTACTGATTGGGATAAAAAAAATTCATGGGATTTCAAATCCCATCCACAATAAGGGTAACAAACATGGAATTTTGGGTCTCACTCCATCCCATCCCCAAATCCCACTCCCTAAATCTCACCAAACAAACAAGGCTTAGGTACTAGAAAATTTAAAAACACCGATATCGGCTAGAACAAGACGATAATCAAAATAAATAATTTAGTAAAATGGGTATGACTATGGTTAAACGACTGGGAATCAGCTTAATATCAAATCATGATATTTTAAATTTTCTTCAAATATATGAAGGACGGGGATGATTTAATTTTGAGGTATTATCACAAACCAAATATCTAGATATATAATGTGATAATGAATGAGGAATCAATGGTAATTTTTCATGTGACAAGCCCAAAGATTTTTGGAGTGGACAGTCCAATAGATTTCAGGGTCTTAATGTTAGTCCATTATTCTATTTTGCGATGTACAAAAATAGTATTCCATGTCCCAAAAAGTTTGGTCTACTTTTAAATTTCAACATTTTATGTACAATACACAATGTTATCCAAAACTTTTAACTTTTCAAGTTTGTCCTTCATTATTTGACTCTAATAAAATAGAAATTAATCAAGTTTTGAATTTAAATTATTTTCCGGAAAAAGAAAAATCTTGCTACCAATGTAATCTGAGAACTTTTTTCAAAATTTTAAAACTCACTTTAAACTTTAAAATTTTCAATTATTCTTCTTTTGGTCTCATTGGTTTGATTGTTAAAAGCATCTCAATGGCAGAACTGGAATTTACCAACTTTCCTTTAATTCAAATGCATCAATGTTAAGAACGCTCAAAAAAAAAAAAAAAAGGACCAGCAATAAGGGACCGAGAGCATAGCATTAGTTTACATTTCAACAATGTAAAACCCCTGTCATGGGAAGGCTCACTTCTGCACAAGGCCAAGAATGACCAAAAAATAAAAGAATCAAGTTTCATACACTTATCAAGGGCTCGAGTCTTTCATGATCACTTCCCCTCACCTCCTTTACATAGGTATGGGCTTCTTCCAAAATAGGTGAAGGAATGTCTTCTGGATCCCTTTTGGGCTTAACCCACCTTCCATGAGCATTCCGCACCAAACCCTTGTGTTCCATTTGGTACCAACAAGGTGGAAACCTCAACTCATCCACAAGCATGTCACAAGACTTGTTCACCAAGGCAACGTCCCGTCGGGCGTCGGACCGGAACGTCGAGGATGAGCTAAGAAAACCATCAACAAGATGAAGGTAGGTCTCAAGCATGTGAAACCCGAGCAAATCGATTTTCCGTTTAAGATACGGGGAAGACTGTGAGTCTAGCTTCAGTTCGGCTCCAACGTGCGTGTACACCCAATCCAGGGTTCCGGTGAAATCGTCGAACATCTGTAAGCTCTCGTTGAAAACGATCCCTGGCATCCGAGGGACTACGTCTTGTTTCAGAACCACTCGCAGTGTCTTGACTCCCATCGTGCAAATCTCGTCTCGGAAAGCGATGTTGCCAACCCGAGGCGCGCCGAAGGACACGACACTAACGGGGAGGCCGGGAATGGAGGCTGCAGCTTCATACGCATTTAAGAGAGCCAATGCACCACCTAAGCTATGGCCTGTGATTGTAAGGCTAACTTCTTCACCTCTCCCTTTGTGCATTTCGACGAGCCTTTTTACTTCTTCCATGACTTGCTCTGAGGCACTTGACTTGTTATACCTCGTGGCATCACTCTTGGCTGTGTAAATGTTTAGGAACCCATGTTCCACTTTAGCTTCTCCATGCCCTATCGGCTCTAACTTCCTCTGCATATCCTCATACCACTCGGACGGCGCGACCGTTCCGCGCCAAGCGACGACAATGTCTCTCCTCCCGATTCGACGCGACTCTTTGTCGTCGCTCACCGCCACAAACCCCATCCAATTCGAGTCTTTGCTCCACGTTTCGTCTAGCCGCGACGATCTCTCTAGCCACTGAGGTACGTCCATGTGGGACATGGCATAGATGTACTTGCTCACCGTGTAACCGTGCTTTGTAAGACCCAACTTCTCAAAAAGCCTGTTTTGACTATATCTACAGCTTCCACAGTACTCGGAGAACGAGTCAAAGTCGAAAGCATCGTAAGTCGCCTGCGCGAATTCGCCGTATTTGACTATCTCTCTTCTTAGCCAAGGGTGAAGCGGATCGAGGAGATATCGCCAATCATGGCAACCGTGGATTTCTCGCCACGCATCGGATATGTCTTCCTTCGGAGACATAGCCGGTGTGTTATACTTGTCCTCGTCAAAATGTACATTCCAGTCGGAAGGCTGCACAATTTTTTGGGCACGTGTTTCCCTATGGAGGTGTAGGAGGTTCGAGAGCGATTCGGCCAACCGACTGGCACGATTTGTTTTTGTGGGATCAGGATTGGGATGAGTACTATCAATCGAAAGTTGTTGATGTTGGGCATGAATTTTTGGAAATCGATCGGTGGCGGGGCGGAGAGCCACCGGGACGTGGTGGTGGATGGTGGAGGATATTCCTTTCATGGTGGTGGTCAAAGCCCCAGTCACAGGTGGGTTGGAGATGCCTGAGACTTTGGTTGATGTGAGAGAGAGGAAAGAGGACTGAAGAGAGATTTTATAGATTCATGAATGTGTAATATGTGTATAATAATCAAAATTGCAAGATTATTGAATTTCAAATCCTAAGCTTCAAAATTGTTTAATTCTTCAACAACCCGCGTTGGGCGGGTCAGAGGCACATGAGGCACGAAACCTCAGACGTTAACTTTGGCTTTGTGTTGAAACGAGCCCGGATCCTCTTTGCCGAGGAATTTTTCGGCCGTTGGATTACCCAGAAATATTAAAATATAAAAAAAAATCACAATTCAACGGCCCAAAGGCACAGGGGTTTTGGGCACAGGGGATCTGGGACGTTGTGAAACACTCCTGCATTTCGGATATAATGGTCTTGTTCATTTCCCTGTTTAGTTTTAGTTTTGATGAAATCATCATTTCTCTCATTTCTCTTTCTATCTCTCTCCACTCATTGCACCTGTTGACATCATCAAAACTAAATTAAACTATCTAACCAAACACAGTAAGTGTGTTTTTAAGTGGCACTTGCATTTGTTTTGTTGTAGATCACGTTGGTTTTGGTTTTTAATACCAAAAGAAAACTTGTTTGGTTGGCAATTTTTAAAAAAAAAATGTATTTTAAAAAGATATTTTTAATTCTTGAAAACAGTTCCTACTCAGAAATCTTACATAACAAATAACTTTTCGAGGATTTTAAGGGCTGAGATTAACTCTCTGTATGACAACCTTGAGTTGTACTGAATTAAAAACTCATTGTTTGAGAGTATTTTTGAAAAAACGACAACCTTACGACTTGATTGGACACGGATGAGTTTTCAACAATGCTATGGGTACACCACATGTGCACCCTAAATGCACAACACCCTGAGGTGACAAATGAGGAGAGGTCCATTTTTTGGGTGAGCCCCACATTGGGCTCATCCTCATTTGCCACTCAGGGTGATGTTGCATGTGGAGTGCACATGTGGTGTACCCGGACACGGGGTGGCTGCTGTGCAGCCACCGCACAGCAGCTGTTGTGCACCATCCGAGCCGTCCGTTGCTCGGATGGACGGCCCAGATTTCACCTCAGCACCTTTACATCCGAACCGTTCGTTGTCGTGCGTGCAAGATGAAATCTTGAACCATCCATCCGAGCAACGGACGGCTCGAATGGTGCACAGCAGGTGCTGTGCGGTGGCTGCACCGCAGCCACCCCAAATCCTGGTGTACCCATATCATTTTCCATTAGCTTTGGATGGATAAACTAGTAAGGGGATAAGATAGTAGAGAGTATTATTTATTGAGGATGAACCCACATGATATAACATTTATGAAGGGTGGATAAAACAGTAGTCTACTTGGTTTGGAAGGTCTTGGTAACAAGGGGAATAAAATAGCACTTGATTTGTTTTATAGTTGAAATAGGGAATAAGGATAAATTAGAGGTTCCGGAGTGAATTAAGGGGTTTTATTTATGGATAGTGTCTAGACCGTCCATAATTAGCACCCTCTAGGTAAATTAAATCAAACAGGCCATAAATAATACCCCTTGTGAAATAATACCCCTTTTCACATCATGAAGTGAAAAGGGTAATTGTCGAACGAACAATGCTAACTACAGATTCAGTTTTAATTAAATTCATCCCTACGTTCTTTTTTACGCGTGATGGCGGAACTTTCATTCCACAGGGTTCTTTTATCATCACTTGTGAGAGAAAATGTACATCGTAATGTGAAAACGGGCGTATACCTAACATTTTACTCAATTGTAGTACTTGCGGTAGCTGTCACCAACCTTTTCTTAATTTCCTTCAAAAAAATTGACTAAGGACCAACCTAGTTTCCACGAGGTCATACTAAAATAAGTAGAAAAGCCAGAACGCAGGAATCTAATGGGAACATGCAAAAAAAGGAAATGTTGACCCAAGACTTTTTAAATATGTAACCTGTTCACATTCCTCTCACATATGAGTACAATTTTATAAAATGCTTTCACAATTTTACAAATTGCTTGCCTACTTGTAAATTACGAAGCGCACGCTGCCATCAAAACGCACGATGTCTATGGTTCAACTTACCTAAATAAAGTGTTTATTTATTCTGATAAAGACCGGCAGGAAGTCTTTTTTTAATTTCTGGTCTTTATTTTTTTAAAAAATACACTTTTTATAGTTTTTAGCTGAACTTTTGTAGATTATTGATTCGTCTCTCGTCAGAAAAATTAAAAACTTATGACCTAAAACCCACATCTTTTTCTTGGATTCTTCCCTAAAGAACGCGAACAAAAATTTGATTAAAAATCAAAACAAAAAATCAAGTTGGCTTTTTTAGGGACGCTCCTCTACCTAGATCAGCAAATATTGCCATCGACAACAACCATCAACCATCACTGACCACACAAACAGCGCTACAAACAAAATGTTTGGAACGTGCTCAGAGCCCTTCAATACACGAGGGCTCCACATGATACTCGTGGTACCTACACGTATTGAGACCGTTATGGGCACGTGTATCTAAATCAGTGTCCAAAGCATCTTTCTGATTGTATATGGATGAGAGGGGGACATGGTACAACTAATCAGATCGGTTGAGGAATCGGTTGAGGAGTGAGGGAGAAATGCATAGAATTAGGTGGGACAGGCAGGATTTTATCTGGTGCGATGGAGTTGGAGAGGGGCGTGTTTCATGTGTATCCAATCCGTTGCCATCCTAATTTTGATTACAGAAATTTTACAAGACCCGTAAGGGTGTCAAATCCGGCGGGTCAGCAGTAATGATTTCTAGTGTGACGTTGGTAATTATGGTCGGACAGTAGTCTACGGTGCGACGGTAGTAAATATTGATGTGGTATATAGTTTGCAAAATAAATAACCATGTCTCGTGTCTTTGGTAAAAGAAAAATATTGCCTCTGCATTTCATGGTACGAACTGAGATTTACAATTTAATTCTACAAAGTTGGCAGGATCAAGGATAGAGCCCCATCGGCCATTGCAGTTCTCATCTTTCAAAACAATGGCTAAATCAAAGCAGCCATATCAGGTGCCTACCTATGGTGACACGAATGGACAACAAAGAAAAATAGTCTAAACCATGACTTACGAGTTAATTTTTTATGTCATCTGAAGTTGCAGCAGTGGGCTCGACCCCTCGCCAAATTGTCCCATAAGCAAATCATTTGTCTAGGAGATTGGTAATGAGCCGTGTAGTAATCCTCCATGCATCCGTATTGACAAAACTTCCAGTTATGGGAGTACTGGACCGGTGTGGAGCTGTTGAACTGCTCAACCCACATTCCCATGCTCACATCCTCCATCTTGAACAGCTGCAAAAAACGAGCAAATGATTTATATGTTTCAGAAACGAAAGCCTAATCCTTCGTCAGATTTGTGGATTTGTCATCACTTATTCAACATGGTATTCGGTTCTACATCTCGAGAAAGGATTTGAGAGCTTTAAGTTGATGGACTGGAATAACTATTTGATAATGGGTATGGGGTACCTCATTCAAATCCATCCGTAAATGATTGTACTTGGAAAGGAATTATAGCACAATACTATCTCCAATAATGTCTCTATTATCTCATGAAGTTCACCCTAAAATCCTTTCATTTCAAATCCACCCGTCCAAAGGGGGCTAAAATATGCAAGGTTCAAGTGTTACAAACCCTTAGGCGCCGATTGACATGTTGAGAGACGACGAATTTAGCAATATCGCTGGATATTATGTACCCAGGCCCATTGGCATAAGGAGGATATACTTCTTGAGGCCATTCCTGTCACATCAGACCACCCATCAGACACATTTTATTTTATTTTATCCTATAAAACTGCCCCATCAGATACATTAGCCAAAGCAAAATACAAGAATCCATCAACTCAGGTACATGGTTTCAGCAGATCATTTCTGGATGTTCAGCAGTCAACCATAAATTATGATTTCAAGCTCTCATACCTCATAAGTGACGGCCCATTTCCCACTTCTAAGAGGCCGATGTAACAGATTTAGGTTGCCCATGTAAAGTGACCGTTTAGTAGAGATGCCTCCGATTTCTTTCATGACACTGTCCACCCTAACAAATGTGTCGTCGTCGCATTTCATTATATGAGCAGCTGTCACATTTTGAACCTGCATAGGGAACGTTTCGTTCGTTTAAGGGGGATATAGAGCAGTACACACTGCTTAACAGAGGAGTCAATTGAGAAAATAATGAAGTAGATATTTTTTTCCATAAAACAAGAGTACAAGGTGAAAATAAACTGACCCCATAGTCGCAGATGGCAATAGTTTTTAGAACCACAAGCTCATAACGATCCATGAATGGCAAAATCACAATATCGCCAAAGTAAGCAGCTTCTTTCTTCAGAACTGCATTCACCTCCTTCCTCGGATTCTGCATGTGATTTTCTAATTAGTAAAATTCTCAAATAGAAATCTAACTGAAATCATTGATATATTACAAGAATAAGTAAAAAATGACAACCGTAGAAAAAGCAAGTTTGAAATTAGAAAAGGTAGCAACCACACAATCACAGACCTCCTTTTACACATCAGAAACAATCATATAAACACATGCAATGCAACTAATTATGTTTCTAAGAGTAACGACTGCAGTTAATATACGTGTCATATATTTATATGGTCATCAAGTGCACAAAGACATGTTGAAAAATCAAATTTCAACTAAAATTCGTGCCAATCCCAGAAAATGAAACTTGAAAGCATAATCAACTAGATACTACTCACGTTATTATCATAGGTTACACAAATTGCACATTCCCTTCTCCCCTGTATCATATAACACTTCATGAAATAGGCATCTAAGATAGCAACCAGACTCAAGAAGTATGGGTCATACAGAAATTTGTAAAGTGGCATTTTAAGTGTTCTCCAAAGCAATAAGAAAATTCTAGAACGCAGCTTTCTTCCATAATGAACATTTAACCAGATAAACAGAAAACACAATTCTGATGGGGCTGCTGAATTGTGTGGAAACATCTCAAATACACGCTACGAAATGATATATCAAGCAGATCAAGAAATATGGATACTGTTCCATGTCGACATGTCATTGTGCATACGAATTAGATGACTCATAACCATCACTGAACACACATACCCGAGCCTGTGTAACATAGCAATCTGAGCATTTGTACAAGTACAGTAAGACTTTCAACAAGTTTTCATCCCCCAACCAATATAAACGGGGAACTCCTAGCCCAATACTAGTTTTTCAATTAACCTGGATTTGCTTGCAAAAATTTATGCATCCCTTTATGAAGTAAAAATAGCACTGGTAACCTTACCAATGCAACAAAGAAACGAACTACTACATCCATGGACTTGATTGCTTGAGATTGCATCCAAGTTTTTCTAACTGCCATGCGTTCTGCAAAATGATTGGTTGCAGAGAGTATCCCAATAAAAAGTCTAATTGGACTTCTGGACAAAGGAGGAGCTTTCCATTTTGCAGACATTTCCAGTACCCTTTGGGGTGAGAAGCTTGGGTGAGATGTTGGCAGAGAGGTAGCATAGACTGAATCAACATCAACATCACCTTTAATTGCCAATCCAGTCGCATCTCCAAGGGTAAACCCCTGAACCAACAAAAAGTATAGGTCAGAAGAGCACTTCAACTCTTACATAGAAGACAGTAACAAATAACAGAATGGCAGCAAACCAAACAGTGGAACTAAAACACCAATTATGGATATTTGTGGCAAGAAAAAAATTCAAAACAAAATCTTTTGCAGAACGATAGTGTAGCACCGATACAAGATTATATGGGAGAAACAAGACTAAGGTAGTTTGAATTTGTCATAGATCGGTCGATGCGGTAGTTAGAGGCGGTTTGAAATGATTTAGGTTTTATTAATATCATGGAACACGAAGCCACGCAGCCTACCCTAATGGAATGGGAATTGACACTCGGTTTGGTTTAGTTGGTTTGGTTAGTGGCGATATGTGATACTTCATGATATCTCGGTTTACAAGAATAGCCACAAAATGATTTATCACAAGTTGAACAAGAGACCACGCCATTCGTAACTTACTAGGATACAATGCGTATTCCAAACAAGGTAAACAGGATCTATAAGGAAATCAGACACATATAAAGGGAGTAGAAGAATATCAAAGCCACTAGTCTCACAGAGCATACATGATAAAATCTGCTTTCATACATGGGGATGCACAAGAGTTTGTCGTTGAATAGATGATAATGGGAATCTCACACACGGATGATACAATTTCCTCTTAATTTCACATGACCACAAAGCTATCTAAACAAGAAATAGCATAAAAGGAGTGCCATTTTATTATCCAGCTCGTTATATAACTGAGCCCATGTATCCCGTGGACATCCTCAAGGGCCAAGGCTAAGAAAGCTGTCAAGAGTTATAAAGCTCATAAAAGAATACTGATGGATCGGCAGTAGGATATAAGTTTGTAACATACAGTTCGATATGGAAATGAAGTCACGTGTCGACCTCCAACATTAATATGATATCCATCAATACCAGCACGCACACTCAAGACAAACAATCTACCCTCCACGAAAGGAAATGGCCACGTCACTTCCGGTTTCTGCGAACGCCCAATGAATCGCTGGAACCATGAGGTTGTCTTGGACTCTTTTGAATCTACTATATCATTTCGCATCCATTTTTCACATCTCCTATGTCCATCAACTGCCAAAACAAAAAGGAAAACCAGGAATTTATCATTCAGTTGCGGGAATTACATAAAACAAAATGTCAGAGACCCCACATTTTACAAGCATAATAGTTCAGTTCAAACCACCATGTCTTAACAAAGCTCAACATAATTTCTACGCATAAATTTTGGTCGTGGCAACTTCCATCCACAGCCTCAACAAAGAAAGGGGGAAACATACTCAACAGATCTGAACTTTTTCGATTTCAAAAAATCTGGTGTGGGTTTGCTCAGAAATGGGTTTGCTTTGAACTTCTTCGATTCCATCCCGGCAAAATGGAGTCGGTTTGCTCTGAACCTCTTCGATTCTGTACCGGCGAAATGGGTTTGCTTGGAATAACCTGGTGTGGAGAGAAGGCGAAATGGATTTGCTCGGAATCAATCGACCTCACTGCTTCGATTTCAAAAAACGAAAACCTAAAATCGTGAGTGAAGAGAACGACGAACTCATGTCACCTGGTTTGATCTCCGGCGAAATCAATCTTCAATAGCTCATGGAGAGAGAGCACGAGAGACAGAGGGAGGCGTGGGAGGGAAGAAGATGATCAGTACAATGGTATTATTTCCATGGCAATTTTGTAATTGTTGAACTCAACCCCTTCCGTGTTTTTTAGTCCGGGATAAGCAACCCCCCCCCAAGGGATAATATAATACCCCACATATAGGGATAATTTTTGTCCCGGTATTATTAATCCCAGTGACTTTTTGGGAACCAAACAAGGGAAAAGGAGGGATTAGACGCGCCTAGTCCTATCCCATGCTTCCAATACCCGAATCAAACGAGGCCGAAGAACCAATATTCAGTACAGCTAGAACTACTAAACAGGAGTATCTGCAACACTTAGTTTCACCCATCTATGAGCCTCTCTCCTTTCACTCTATAAATAAATCAGAGCATAGAGTCCCAATACAAAGATTCCATGAGCTTTGAGTCAAATAGTCTGGGTCACTATTTGACAGAGATTGCTGAGGTTTTCATGAAACATTTTCTCTCAAGCTATCACCTTTTGTTAGGTAAAGTGTCTGCTTATGTTGTGTGCTTTACTTCTTTTTGTGGGTGATTTTGGTAGAGAATTCAAGATATAACAGGTTCAGATTCACCATGGATTCTACTCATTTCTTGAAAGAGAGATTAGAATGGCACGAATTGTATTGACGGTCAGTGAGAAATCAACAATACGGCCAGATCAAGATCTAATTCGTGAAATAAGCCATCACACATGGAGCTCTTAACAAGATAACTATCAGTGACAAATTGCTGCTACCACTGTAGCTCTTTTAATTAACTTTAGTAATTTTAACATAAAGTTAGCAATTATGACACAAACGACCTTTAGATTCTTTCTTCTTTGAGTGACGGTGGTGGGGGTGGACCAACTAGACGCAGTGCAACAACCGAGTCACGAAAAGTACACAAGAGAATCAGAAAAAGGAAAGCCTATATCTCCATAATCAGAAAAAGGAAAGCCTATATCTCCATTTTCAAAAGCATAGATTTATACTTCATCTGAAACAAACTTCTAAAATTTGTTTTTCAGCAAAAGATAAAGGAAATGGTTGCAGAATATTCATTACACAATTATGCAATGTGACAGGTTAAAATGAAGTTAGAAAAACCTTTAAATAATTTAAAATGAAGGAATATAAGGTCTACTACAACTAGGGAACATATTAACCCCCATTGATCTCGTATCATGCAGTACTTAAATGGCTATGGCGACAACTAAAGTGAGTGCAATTGGTCCTCTGGAACCCAGTTTCAATATTCATTACCAAAAACACAGCAAGAGATCAGTTCCAGATTTACTAGAATTTACCAAAACAAGAAAAGCATGCTCAAAAGAAATTCCCTAACAATATCCTAGAAGATAAACAATAATGATCACCCAACAGGCTTTAACATCAAATTTAATATCTAGGGTGAATCTAGAAATCCAAACAAAAAAACAGTTCCCATATAATAGAATCCACCAAAATGAGTGCAAAAAGATAGATATGAACTGTCATGCAGCCAAGAAATCAATGGAAGATAAAATCAAACAGGTAGGTTATTGACCCAATTTTCGCAAATAATAGATGATGATAGTAACATGGGAATATCTCCTCTCTATACAAAGAATCACCATTAACTACAGCTTGCACAGTTGCTAGCAAGGTAACGTCTCCTCCTCTGGAATCTAGACAACACGATACTTTCTCTGTAAGCATTTGATGGAGCCTATGATGCACGGACACGGGTACGGACACGGAGACGGACACGGGGACACGGGAATTCTAAAAAAATGGGGATACGGACACGGCAGGGGACACGCCACGTGTATATTTATTTATATATAATATAATATATAATTTTTTTTTTAAGAAAATATAAACAAAACAAGAGGAGAAAAAATTCTATATATATGACAGAAATTATATGAAGCAATTACACCTTTTTACCCCAAGTATTGATTAATTATAAATTTACCCCAAAAAGTTTTAAAAAAATTCAGTTTGACCCCTGCCGTGTCCCCCCGTGTCCCTAGCCGTGTCCCCCTCAAAAATTCAAATTAGCCGTGCCCCATCCGTGTCCCCAGCCGTGTCCCCAGTCGTGTCCCCCTCAAAAATTCAAATTAGCCGTGTCCCCATCCACGTGGCGTGTCGGGACACTACGATACAGCGACCCCTAGAGGTGTCGGTGCTTCGTAGGATGGAGCTCATAGACATGCACAACTCAACCCCAGGAAAATCCTTCAGTTATATGAATCCCTCCCCTCAGTTGTAGGGTCGCATTTCTAACTTAAATGCATGCCCGTCAAGTGTTTCCTATGGCTTTGAAGCATGTTCTTTTTGGACTTCTATTTTCCTTGCAATCATCAACCGAATCTAAAAAATTCAACATCCATTAATGGTGTATTGATCATGGCCAAATGAACCTCAAACTACTTTCCCCTATCTTATTCATATTGAACTCAGTTGTGCACGCGCGCACTCACCCAGAAAGGCAAAAGAACCAAACTTTCCATTAGTAAATAATCAAATGCTGTGAGTGACTTCAAGTACTTATTTTACGACCAAGTTACATCAAGAATACTTGGGTTTTCCTCACTGCACCAAGTTCCAGTGTTTTGTGAATTTCTTGTATGAAAACTTGTGTATATGGGTGGCAATAAGGGAATGACACCCCTATACAAAAGGAGGGTCAAATCAAAAGAGCCCATTCACTTCCATGTGTATCAAAAAGTTCAATCATATCAATAAATTGGCCAAGTGAAGGATTGCAATCTTTCGACTCACACCATTGCACCAAGTTCCAACTTCCAATATAGAAAGTCCATGCCCATTTGAAATGTAATTACAACTCTATAATACCCACATCATGACACTTCATGATAAAATTCAACGAGTAAAATATCAACAGTAATAAACCACGTCAAGCATTTTTATCAACTAATGGGATCCAACACAATAAAAGTCGTAAGAACTCTCCTCGTCCACAGGTTTTAGGGCTAATTTGAGCTAGGCAACGATTAACCATAACTCTTATCACATACAATAATAGATGCTTAAGCATAAACCTTCATATCTAACAATGAATTTTGGGCACAAAGAGCTCGAAAACATTTCCCAACAATTGACATAAACGGCTTTCAAATTAGCCTCATTAGGCAAATGGATATTACGATAAACACAAATTACGCAGATACAAGAAGAGGGTGGCGGGCACAATCACCTCAAACAAAAATCAAATGCCAACCATCTTGAAGATGATGAAGCAGAGGAAACCGACAAATATGAGTAGGAAGAGGTAGTCTAGGAACACGAAGAATTTGGTCGAACCATGGTTCCTCGTCAAATTCTTCTGCTTCTTCGGCTGCTGCTGCTGCTTCTTATAAATCGGTTCATCCAAAGGTTCAAGCTTCGGCATTTCCTTATCAATCTGTTATTGAATTTTCAGAATCAAGATCTAGGGTTTCAGAGCAGACAATTGCGTTATGACTCACTCTCTCTCTCCCCCTCTCTCTCTCTCTCAACAACGCGGAATCTCCATCTCCCCGAAGGCCAAAGGTTGGTCGTTTGTTGCAGTTACGAAATCACGAGCGTAGCATGTGAGGCGCCAATAGAGGATCATGCCATTGGCGTAGTGTCCATATTGTTCCCATTCTCACTTTTCTTTTCATTTTTTTTATCCTCATCAAAAAAACAGGGAATTACTACGACTTTTAGTTAATTCAATAATTAATATTTAGGCGGAAAAAAAATAAACGGTTGTAACCATTTTAAAAATTGATTAGTATTTCTTCTTTGTGAAAGTTCAAACCCTCACGTCGTATTATTTGAGGACCTCGTGAAATCTCACTCTCAGGGGAAACAAGTGCCCCAAACTGGGTCTCTCCCTCAATCTATAATTGCAAAGAGAAATCAAGGACTGGTCTGAAGTCTTGATTATTATAGGTATATAGATTCTCATTATATATGAAGTTAATTCTCCTACCATTTGATATATATAAAATTATTTACAAGACTAACAATAGAAAAAACACAAAATGACCTTGTAGGCGCTTACTGGCACAATGCCACAATGAGACAAGTCTCCAGAGAGGCGGACACCCCCGCGAACACAAATTTTTGCATGCTTGAAGTGCTCGACAAGCTATACTAAATGAAGGGCTTCGATTATCAATTTGGGGCAAGAATGGGTCCAAAAATCGAGAAATTGGACAGTCCTCCCTCCTTAAAAATGGAGAGGAGGAGAGGATCTGGACCCAGAGGAAAATGTAAACTCAGCAGATCATGAAACCCTTTTCAGTGCACAAAATTCTAATGGTCTTCTGATAATTCTACTTGAGTAACCAAAGAGAATAAGAGCAAAAACAGCAGCCTCTCCATATGGAGAATTCAGCCAAAATAGAGAAGAAAAGTGGAGTGCAGTTGCTTAGCCAAAATATTGTACACCATACATATTTGAACAGTGTCTAGGTAAATATACCGTGACACTGTTCATCAGCCATCCATTTTTTTATTGCTCTCTCTCTCTCTCTCTCTCTCTCTCTCTCTCCCCCAACCAGAAGCGTAACCTCTTAATGGCGGCGACCATCAACCAGAAGCTCGACGGAGACAGAGATCGACGAAGAGCTTTCGATCACAGCAATGGAGCTTTCGATCGACGGCGATACGACTGCAATGGGTAAGAAGGTGAGTGTTGAAAGCGACGGCGACGGCGACGAACGACGGTGCCGGTCTTGGAATACATACATATATATTTTTAAAAAGGAAAAACAATATTTTAATAAAAAAGTTAGGTAAAATGGGTAGTGTTGTTGGTTTCCATGCCAGATCCAAACACACAAGCGCACAAAACTAAAACGGCCATGCAATACCAGCAAAACCACCAATATGGAGAAATTAGGTAGCAAACTTAATATTTGATAGAAAGGAGCCCAAAAGAAGTGGACCAAAAAGAACAACGTGAAATCACAAATTTACCATAGCAAGAAAGATTATCTTCACATTCCAATTTGTTACAACTAGTGCAATAAGTTTCCCACGTTGAATAAACAGTTAGACGTGACAGTTACGCATAATATTCAACAAAAATTTCATCCAAGAGAGCCAAGACATTATCTCCATGTGTCACATTACTGTGAAAGGCCCAAGTTAAAAAGCAATACAAGCAGCAAACTGTTTCAGCTATAAAAGAAGAAACCCTGATTGACTTCAATTCGATCCACGTTCAAAACCTTCCAATTATCAGTGATAGGTCTCAATTACTAGACAACCCACATAAAAATACAATATTACTGCTTAGTCACTCTTATTTCACTGCTCTTTCGCACACTTTCTTGGTAAAAACAAGAATAAGGTGTTAATGGATCCAATGTCTTAACTTTTCAGTGATAAATCTAACCAACAATCAAAATCAAAGGTTCCATTGTAATACTGATGGCTCAATATTATTATTCTTGAACTTAATGTTGAATGAATCAAGAGCCTTGCAAAAATCCTGCATAACCCCCAAACTTTATATTAAAAAAGTGTTCAAAGCTAAAACACACTGTGAGGAAGCCTCAAATATCAAGAGATGATTCTGACGAAGATATAATCCTAATTGTCATGCCTCATGCTATCATGCAATCCATCTGAGCCACTAATCAAACCAAACCTTAAGCAAAACCATCTCTACTGATAACAAAATGGACTTAAATTCCAAAATATAAGAAAATGCAGCCACAAGAAGATCAATCTCTTGTTTCCTACCAGTTGTCCCTTCTGCAAACATTATTTGGAGCACATAAATGCAACAAGGACATAGAAAGCCGAAAAGGAAAAAACAGAACTCTTACCGAGCATATCATCTTCGTTATTGGATGGTAACCCATCACACCTTTGAGCTGTCCCCCATTGCATCCTGTAACATGTATTGTGCTCAATGACTGGTCGTTGACTCCAATCTCCTCTCAGCCTAGGATTCAGATGCAGAATCTTCGGCGGGTCCTCCCCAACCACTGACTTCAACCCTTGCAATTCAACCATAAATTGTGAAACCAGCACCAAAGCCTCGCCTCTCCTCATTGTTGCAAGTTTTGGAACGTACTCTTGATGTGCGTGATGCGGTGTCCCCACCACCGTAATGGAAGATCCCGCCGCAAGCCCACAAGGAAGGAACATGGTATGGTCTGCCTTAGCAAATTCTTCACCACTCATAGATACCCATGAAGGACAGGACTCAGGCTTCCCCTCAAATATAGAAGTATGGCTTATATCCTTCTCATTGAGTTTATCCACTTCTTCCCAAGCCTTCAATCCTAATTCCCATGCCTCATCAGCCATTCTTTCCAACACTGACAACTCTAGAGTCCTATTCCTCCGCCTCATAATCTCACCTGTTATTCGACCATAACGATGCTGGAGAGGCTTTATTGGGGGGGATTCACCTTTACCCACTTTTAATGCCTCTTTACGTGACGTCCAGGGTGCATTTTGGTTATCATTATCTTCTAATCTCCTAGTCAACAAATCATCTTGGATATTATCCATAATTGGCTTGATAAAGTCTCCATCTTCGGCATCCCCTGCCGAAACTTCATCTGGAACTGCATTACTATCATCACCACTCAACACTGAAGCAATCTCCAATAAATGAGGGAACTTGAAGGAAACAAAAATCAAGTACAATGCAGCTAATGCCAACAAAAAATGGGTCAGTTTGAACCTCCTCGCGGCAGGAAATTCACTTTTGGGCCTCTTCATCATCTAAAACTCCAAGCAAAAACAATCTTCAAATCTTTTACAGAACCCAAAAACCAGGACAACGGACCTTGTCATTAAGACCGGAAATACCAAGGTGAACGCAAAAACCGAACATACACGCAGAAGAGAGCCTTCTCACTTTTCAACCCAAACCAAACTAATTCCTTTTAAACAACTCAAATCTCTGGACAACGCATTTGTCGTAAAGATCAGAATACCAAAGTCAACACAAAAAACCCAATACAAATGCAGAAGAAATCCTCGATTCTCAACCCTAAACCAACTTCAATTTACAAATGCAAATCACCGTACCCAATTTTCCTAGCATTGAAGCAAAAACTTGGCTTTCGGTGATTGCATTAAACAGAGATCCAAAACCTTCAATGTATCAAGCAAAATTACCTTTCACCAAGCAACTATAACCCTTGTACAGCCAATCATCCGCATGGAAAAGATAAAGGAGAAATGCAAAGCAACGGAAGATGTTATTCCAGTAGAAGAATGGGAATATAGGGGGAATGTAAATCAAGTGAAGGATTCCGTAACCCTAGGTTCTTCGAAGCTGGAATTGGAATGGAAAGTAGATGGACGATAAAGACTGATACAGTGCGCGTATGTAATCAAGTTATGTATTTGGGGCCTTATTGGTAAGATACTCGAAGTTTTGGTATCGGAATTTAAATAAGTGGAAGTATTGTAGGGTCTTAATGTGAAAATAACTCCAAATATTTGCGGCGAAACGCGAAATAAGAGAAACTAATACTATTTGCATTTTGACCCATGAATTGCACATTCTTGTTCCTTACGTCGTCTTGTCTTGTTTGACTGTTGTCTTCGCCTCTTCGGTAAATCCAAAGTAAAGAAAAAGAAAAGAATTAGTATAAGAATTCTAAATTTTGTAATGGTCAAAATTTCAGATGGTTAATTGGTTGGCAGTTGGCTCTAACATTTGCTCGTCTAACCAGAATTTTGTGGGAGGATTATAACTTCGACTCGTAAGTCATAACTCCGTGCCGAAATATTTGTCCGATCTATAAAATAAAAGTATAAAATACGTTATTTTTTACAGAAAAATTCTTAATTTTTGCATAAGTTAAAAAAACTCATTGCTATCTACTAGTATATAGTTAGAAAAAGTTTTGAATTTTTTCTTGAAAAATTAGATTAATTTTTAGTCATCATAGGAACAAATATTTTGAAACAGGAGTAGAATATTTTAAGGGGGAAATTTTGTCGATCCCTCAACTTTCAAAATCTGTACCGTATGCCCCTATATTCCTAGACTGTGAGAAAAAAAAAAAATATTCTCTACATCTACAACGCCGTAAACACCACATTAAAGTAGAAAATGTTTCAATTTTTTTAAAAAAAAAGTAGAAAATATTGGAGGTTCTTTGTCCAGTATAATGGATGATTCGCGTTAAATTTTGTGGATTTTTTTTTATACTTATTTTTTCCTTTATCCAAAAAAATTTGAATTTCAATCATAATTTTTTACTTTTCAAATTCCTCTCATCTAGACGAACGAATAATTCACAAAAATTTGATGTGAAACTAACAAATACAGAAAAATATTTGAATAAAGACCAAAAAAAAAACAACTAACTTATCTAAGACAAACCAGGCCTTTGTATTTTTTTTTTATGGTTGTTTTAGAGTTGCATGATGATTCAGTGGTAACAATTCGTCGATTAATTTCTTGAAAATATAGTAGCCAGATATTTAACTCCCAAAATTACTTTTATTCAAAATAGCCATTGAATCAGAATAAGAGATTTTTTTTCGTAAGTTTCTTTTTCCTAATAAATGAACAACTAAATTTCAGTTTTCCTACACAATTCCTTCGTCAAATAAAAACTCACAAAAAAAAAAATCTTTTTACTTCACTTAAATTCACTTTTCTCATGAATAACTTTCATACCCAACATTCCGAACAACTGAATGGATAGATAAGGACATTTCTCTTGCTTTAGAGTTTGGCCCTGTCTTTGAATTTGCTACTCCTTTGTTAACAACAATTGTTGGTTCAATGCTCCATCCATCTCCCACCAAAGTTGTTTTACCAAGTGTTTCGGTTAACCAATAAAATGCATTTGGAATCATTAGTTTGTAGCATTCAATTTATATTGTTTTGTTGTAAAAACTCACCCTTTACCGCAGAGATATCTATGTTTATCGTGTAAAGAGACAAAAAAGAAAAGAAATTTATTGAGAAAATGCCATGTAGGGGAGAAAATATGAGAGGTCTCCATTTTTCAAAAGGAAACAACTTTTTTCTAGCATGTAGTATAAATAGATTCCTGTTTATTTGTGATTATACTATTTTCAATTTCTTTGTGAAAAAACCATTTAACAATCCCAAAAAAAAAAAAAAAAAAAAAAAAAACTATGTGATCAAGATAGATTTCTTTCAACAAAAGACATGTACACCATGTTCGGTTATGGCTTTGAAAACCGGTTCCCACTTTTTCAATGGGGGCCCCACATGGCTGCCATTACTTTTTCTCTCTCATCCCCATTTTTTAGAAACACTACTCTAGTGCACAACTTGTGTGAGATGGGTCCGTGAGACCCACTTTGAAGACCCACAGAAATGATCCGTGTCGTTCATTTATTTTTTTTTGGCTCACTCCTAAAAAATTAGCTCATTCGAAAAATTATAAGTGGTTCATCGGTCTTCTAATTATTATTCCCAATTTAGGATCCTGAATTTTGGCAGAAATTTAAAAGAAAGTTACATAACTGGATCAAGTACTTAAAATTATACGATTGACTTGAATTTTTTCTGGATGACTCAAAAAATAATTGTAGAAATAATGGACGGCTTAGATCATTTGTGTGGGTTTTCAAAGTGGGCACGAACTTATCTCATACAAGTTAGCCACTAAAATAGTGTTTTTAAAAAATGGAGATGAGAAAGAAAAAGTAATGATAGTCATGTGAGGCCCCCACTGAAAAAGTGGGAATCGGTTTTCAAAACCATAATCCAACATGACCGTAGGTGGGAGGTGGCCATTGTATAGGCTCGGTTAGTCGGTTTACCTTACGAAATCATGGTCAACTTTTATTTGCCGAAGTTCAAAAAAAAAAAAAAATTACTTTTGCCTAAAATTTCAACAAAATAAAATTAGACATGGAAGATCACTTGTTCAGTTCGCATCATCCCAGTGACTGAAGTCTAAACTACGAAGTGGATGGCTTATTAGGAGTGTTTTGGCTAAATAAGCCATCTTTTTCTTTTTCTTTTTTCTCTTTATTTAAATTTTTCTCGTATTTGTTAGTTTCGCATCAAAGTTTTGCGAATTATTGGTTATTCCCGACGAGAGGAATCGGAAAAAAAAATTATGATCCAAATTTAAATTTTTTTGAATAAAGACAAAAATCAGCCAAAAAGCTAGATTTGGCTAGATTTTTTTTCTTTTTATTCGAAAAAAAATGTTTGATTTTGGATCACTGGTACTTGACCAAAAAGTATAGGGGTTGTCCATTAAAAGTACTCCAGACAAGACCCAATGTGAGACCGGGTGTATATTCTAGGACGTAAACTACAATTTACCCAAATTACAGGGAGAGATAGGGAAATGGCAGTCTGGATTAGGAGCAAGAGATGATGGAGAAACAGGCACACTGAGTGAAAGAGAGTAGAAGATGACACACTGCCACTCTCCAAGGTCGAAAGAACCTGCTTAACAGTATTTTGTAATTCTACTCGAAAAGAATTGGGTGTGGTCGTAATAGAATTTTACAGGGAAAAAGAATGGCAGCTACTTCACCCACTTGGTTGTATCAAGGTATGTCATACACCGTTATCTTCATGTATCTATACATATAGCAAGAACTATATGCTTGTCTTCGTAGTTTACTTGATTTGGTCCTACTATGCAACTGGGTTCTTTTTGTTTGGTGTTGAAACTTGTTTATCCTTTGTGTTGCAGATAGAGGATTAAGAAGTGTTTTTTCTGCCGATGGGTCTGCTAAGAATTCCAACTTCCAGCACTTGCAGGTATGGATTTTGACTTTCACACTGTGAGATGGAAAAAAATGTCAAACCTAACACCACTACCCGAGTCCCTGCCCAATGGTAATTTAGCCCCTGCTCACCCGGTGTCACCGAGCCCGGAGACCCCTTGGTTTCGCCTTACGGATATTTTCCTGTCATCCCCACGTCAATACTCTTCGCTCTAAATCTCCATCTTTCACATATAAACCTTTGAGACCTTTTGACTCTATCTAAGAAGCAGTTGAAGTAAACCAAAATTGGCCAAATTTGATTAGCAAGACCTAGAGGGCTCCTTCATCCCTGGACTTTGTTTGGAACATGCGGAAAAGAAAAGAAAAGAAAAGAAAAGAAGAGGGGGAAGTTTAAATTCTTTCCCTTCCATTGTTTGGTTTGGAGAAAAGAGGAGAAAATGTTAAAGTACTAAACAAAGGAAAATTTTCCAATCGCTTTTATCACATTCTCACTTCTCTTTCCAAATATATGCAAGGAAGCAGAAAAAGTAAAAAAGATGTGGACTCTCTCTTTCTCGACTCATATCCTACTAATTATCTACGTGTTTAGTCCATATTTGGCATAAAAGAATCTGTCGTGATTTCATTTCTTGCTCATGTTTATTATATATAAAATGCTTATATATGCACTCCCTTTATATATATATATAGCCCACGGTTTCAGTCAGGGATCCCTGACTGGAAGAAAATGGGTGTTTTTTTTGTGTTGCAAATTGTTTTGGGAAAATCCGAGCCGTCCAATGTGTTCAAAAGGTGTTTTCCAAGGTTCACGCGGGAAATCTTCAAAAAAAAATACCGGGAAGGGCTTGATCCAAGCAGTTTTTCGCAAAAATTGTATATTTACAGTTTTGCGAAAATATTTACAGTTTTGCGAAAAACTGCTTGGATCAAGCCCTTCCCGGTATTTATTTTTTAAGATTTCCCGCGTGGACCCTTGAAAACAACTTCTGAACACATATCGTCAAAAAAATGCTCGGATCATGGAGGTCCGGAAGTCCGGATCCCGGACTAGAACCGCGTCCTATACATAGGATCCAACGGCCCACGACTGTTTTCCCACACTTTTTTTGTGAGGGAGCCCTCATAGGAAACTTCTTATATATATATATATATATATATATTTAATTATTAAATATTCCCTCGCCGCTCCCAACCTAGGGAGCTTCTGCATACCCCCGCTCCTGCCCCCGTTCCCGCTTCGTGCAACTAAGGTCCCTTTCCGTGCTTAAGAGTGTACACCCTTCAGATAGGCGAATTTCCAAAGTTTGTTTGAGAAGTAGTTTTAGTACTTGATCTTGCGAAAAAATAGTGTTCAAGTTCTCAACCAAGTTCGATGACCACTAGCCCCCTTTTATCCTATTAGGAAGAGGCAAACAGATAATGCATATAATGGTCTCCAACACCCTCCTTCATGTAAAATCCTCTCTTATTCATAGGAATGTAAATATCTAGCTAAAGAAAGAAGGAGGTGCATGGTTCATTGCCATTTTCCATATTTCTTTGATATTCCTAATGTAGTTGGCTGATGCCAATTACTGCTTCTTCTTTTTTTGGGTAAATAATTACTACGTTTTTATTACTCTGGGAACCAGAAATGTTTTGCAGATTCATTTCCAGCATCTGTATCGAAAGCTAGAGTTGGCTTGAATGGTCCGCTAAGAATGGTGCCATCACGTCTGTGCATAAAGTGTGAGAACACTAAGGAGGGTGGTCCGACTGGTCCCTATGAGCGTTATCAGGTTGGTCCCGATCAGCATGTTACCGTCGAACGACCTCCTTATTACAGTTATATGGACTCCACGTCTGGGGAGCTTGAACCAGCCTCCGGGGCCCGTGCAAGTATACCAGGACAAGAACTTTGGCCAGAAGGCACTGCTAGTCGAGTCAGGGCTGCTAGGGCTCCTGAACCAACTGGTATGTCCAAAGGAGCTCCATCCTACGGGAAAAATCCTGGAAGTAGGAGGAAAAAGAACAAGGCACAGGTTGCTGCCTCTGTTTCTTCAGAGATGAGTGTAGCTTCAAATGATCATGTGGAAGCTGAAACTTCAGATGATGGATTGGATGAGCCGAAAGATATCTCCTCTGAATATGTTACTTATCAGACAGAACCACAAGAGGAGCTAACTGGTTATGCATTGGACAAGAAACTTGGACGACCGCACCCATTTTTCGATCCAAATGCGAAGAAGCCAATAGGGGAGCCGCTTACAAGCGATGAACTATGGTGGAACTGGAGAAAGCCAGAGGAAGGAGCATGGTCTAGGTGGCAGAGGAGACGCCCTGATGTTGAAACGGTAAGTGGAAAGAGGAAGAAAATGCCGATTAATCTCAATGCAAGTTTACAATGATTGCATTGTGCTAATGTTGAAAAATGCACGTGCCTTCTACTACTCAAGGATCTCCCATAGCCAAAGCTAAATCTCTTTTGATTATCTTATTTAAGCTTCTAGTGAGCACTAAGCACATAGAAGTTAGAAGTTGTAATATATAAACCTTACACCACTTAGGATGTAGTTTACTGCTTGGGTTTACTTTAGACGCACCTCCGCATGTGTTGAAGTCAATATTGAATAAGTCCTATTACCTTCATTAATGTTTAATATTTTAATTATTTACATGCCTTAGATACTTGAGAACCTGCATGTCATCAATCAAATATGTACGGATTGTTACTTTAAGTTTGAAGAAAACAACTTGGGGTTAATGATTCAAATCAGTGTAATCTAGATTATAAATTTTGATCCCTCGTCCTTGTGGTAGAAGCTGTTGGATCCCAATTCCTAAGTCTAAGGTAATCACACTAGCCAATAGTGCAGGGCGAGTTGGTGACCATCACTGTGCTACTCATTAAGACCATCTATTATTCGTTCATCTTGGGGTCCCATTGTGTCTTTTCTTGAATATTGCCAAGTTACTGTATCCAAGTATGTCCATACATGCGCTTCTTAGCTGGACGTTGTGATCAACAACAGTTTGTTTCAAATCGAGATATATGTGTGGGGCTTCCGTTGTTAACCTTCTGAGTGGGTCTTGCCAAGAATATGCCTACTTGCTTAGTCACTTATCTTTACGTAGTCAGCTGCTGGCTGCTGCTGTTAATACTCTATATCTGCAACGAGCAAATATATTGGCGAGTTAGTTATAGAACTTGTTTATGTGTGGGTGTATGCAATTGCAGAAAACAGTTGATGGCCCCACTCTTGAGATCTTTACAACAAATCTTGTCAATTTCATTCCTTTTATGTTTATCCATGACTGGGAGTCTTAAGAAGCATGACAGAGCATATATGATTTTCTTTGATTTCATGACACATTTATCACCTTGTCAGAGACTTGTGGTGTTCTTGCTCTGTGCGTAGCTGCCTGGTTAGTTATGCTTTTGTGGAATGCAATTATGCCATGTGTTTGCCTTGGGTTATGCTTGAAAATCATGTCTACTGCATTCCTTGGGTTCTAGTGCAAGAGCATGCTTTAATCTCGCACGAGATATTAACTTCTCCACTGGTCCTATTCAAAAAATTGCTCCATTTCACCTGGAAATTGTTGTTTCCTCGTCAGGCATTTCTTAAAGCTATGGCAGAGACGGGCCAAATAAAGCTCTTTGGTGAACATCCAACATTGACTGAGACTACTCTGTACAGAGCCAGGCGCCATCTTTATAAAGAGGAAAGGTATAATTCATCTGAACTGACTTGTTACTTCATGCTTCGACGTGTCATTAGCATGCCATCAGGTTTATTCTGGTCTTAAATGTTCCCACTAATTACTCTGGAAGTGGATTAGAGATGGGAAAATGTGGGTCAATCATTTACTCTGTCCTGTATTTTGAATTTGGGCAATCTTTGCCCTTCATGGGATTATCTTATTTGCGATTTATTGTGCCAACTGGCTAAATTTCCCAATGCTCTTTTGGCTACTATCCATACTGAATCAAAAGTGTGATTACTTTAGTATATTTCTGTTTTTATTCAAGCTTTAAAGAAACATTCTCTCATCCAAAATATATCAGGAACATTCTACTCATTGATTAAGTTTGTAATTTGGTAACCTACTGCACCCATGTGCCCTTAATGAGGTTTAAGCCGGCTAATTACAACAAACCACCAGATGGGTGCAATTTTGGTTTGGTGTTTGATGGACTATCAGACCACAAAGCTGATATCTCCACCTGAACTGCAGTTAGACTCTCCGAAGTACTTTTGCTTACTTTTCCAGGGATAGCTTCAAATGGGCGAACATTGAATGGCTTACATAAGAAGGGTGTAAAGTTGCAGAGATGGTGAACTCTAAAATATTCCTCTTGAAACTTGTATGTTTAATTATCTTGGCCCATTATCACCATTATGGAAAATTTTATCTGAAGACTGACAAGGGGCTATTGCTTCATAGTTCATGCATTGATATAAGCTCGGGCTCGTTGATTTGGTTGATATATTGTTGGGCCGGTTTCTTAATAGTTTAAGCATTTGGGACACTTCATAGCACAGGTCGGTCTAGGTCTTGGGTTCATTCTCTCTGGTTTGCGTTTTTTTCCCCTTTGCACTGTACTTCTCCCCTTCGTACTTAGTTTTGCATAATCTATGAATATTTTTGCATCTTCATGTGCAAGACAAGATTGCACGTGAGTGATGGTATTGAATTGCTTGATATCCATTGTTGGACACTTGGACGTATTTCCTATTTTTGGGCATTTGGTAACTTAACATGCTGTTGAACTTGAGAACTCAAGCTCAAGTCGAATACAACCTCTTTGTACAAATATTTCCAAAGAATCAGTCTGTATCTAGCCCATCCTCCATATCATCATGCATCAGCTTCCAACCTTCAATAACTAATAAACAAGGACACGAACACAGCAAGAGATTACACATGCAAGTCATCTTTCCAAAAATTGGGACATGGACCCCTTTGGCGCACTTTGAGTATAATACGCAGACGGTTTATAGTTGTATTTCTGAGGAATCAATAGACAGACATAAATTCTGTCCCAAACAGAAAGCCTCTGTCCATTTAGGGTAAGAAACACAAACATTGATGTCTTGAAGATAAAAAAAAAACAATAGGAACTAATCAAATATTCATGATTTAGGCATCCATGGAAATTGTTTGTATCTGGCCCAAATTTTTGAGATTATGACCTCTTAATGTCCCCTAAAGTGTGCACAAAAGTCCCCAGCGTGTCTGCCTGGAAGAAATGTCATACAGAAAATGTACACATTTAAGCGTGTCCGACACATCAGACGCGAATAGATAAGGGCGTAGAAGTTCCTGTGCTTCTTAGTTAAATTTTGGTCTCCCATATTTCCTATTTTTGGCAATTCATCGAAATATCTGGTAAAACTTAAAAGTATTATGCTCGACAGTTGACACATTAGATAATCAAAAGCATGTTGGAGCTGCTACTAGCTTTGGCATATGATCAGCTAATCAGAAGAGCATTGCCATAGTGCTTTTCTTGCCTAAAAGGAAACTGTCAAGCAGGGCTCTCCCTGACCTTTTTGGGGCCTAAAGCAAAAATCAAGATGAGACCCTTTTTGTTGGACTATTATAAGGGGTACCCAGGTAGGTGGGGCCCCTTAAATTAGTGACTTTTCGGGGGCCTACAGCAACTGCTCCTTGAGCTTTAGCTCAAGGCCGGCTTTGTTGCTAAGTAACTGTTGTTTCTGCAGGCTACAGGCAGAAGAAGAGAGTCTGGAAAGAATAGGTTCATTGGCATACTATTCAGAATGGGTTAAAGCTTGGACAAGGGATACTTCACGTGAAGCTGTTCAAAAACATTTCGAAGAGACTGGTGAAGACGAGGACACCCAACTCGCTGAAATGTTTGCACATCAAACTGATCGAGAATATCGCGTAATGATGGGGCGTGATATTCGCATCCGCAGGGATCCTTTGGCAATGCGAATGCGGGAGGACCAAATTAAGCAAAGTATTGCAGATGATCCTATTACTTCCCATCTATTTAATTTGTCTTAACTGCGTGGTCGATCTAATCTTGAATTTATCTTCTATTTTCTCATTATTGTGGCTCATTTATAAGTTCTATTCTTCTGTAAAAGGTTTTAGTTTGAATTGATGAAGAGTCATGTGCATGAAGAAAGAGCAACAATAATAATTATATTTTGGTTGCTCCCTTTAACTTCTTCTGTATTCGCAAATGAAAATACTCCGCATAAACTTGCACTCTCTAATCTATGTGTGTGTGTATGTACATTCACATAGGTGTCTGTTGTCAGCACCTATATTTGAGCATTCAAATGCATCACATGTTTGTACTCTCCATTCTCTATGTTCTCGTTGATATTTTATAAACACGAGGATATTGGGCAGCCGTTTTTTGGTGAGTCAACCAAGTTCGGATGTCCAAAGAAATTTTTTGTGTTCACAAGGGCTGGATTCTTTATTTTGTATAACAACGTGCTTGAAAAGAGGTGATATTGAGGGAGAATAGGTGCAGAATCTCTCTCCCTCTATCTCTCTCTCACACACACAAAATCCATTTAAACCATCAAATCTGTTATTGGGGTTCCATGAACTATATTTTTATCCCTCCCATCAAACAAGTTGTAACAGTAACGGTTCAGAATTGTAATAGTGCTTGAACATCTAACTGTACAAATAATGTATTACATCCTGTGCATATGCAGGGTTAGGAATTTCATCCTTTTGTCATCTCTGTTAGTATACTGATTATATTGTGCTTTCATGTTCTTCTGTCATGTCCACCAAAACCACACCTAAGGGGATTGGATCGACTACTTTGTCTGATTAAAATAAATTGTTCAGATTTCGCGGAAGTTGAAGCTGAACATTTTGAATGTATATGTGATTATGGGGAAGGGATTGCTCGAGCATGAAACTATATTTGCTAAGCATACATCTGTTCTTAGTTACATAACATTATTGAGATTTTGTATCTTATGGATTTTGGCTGTTGCCTGGTGAGGATGCCTGATGTTAGTCTTTGTCATCAAAATAAACTTTGAATGACAAGGGAGCAAATTTTGAATGACCCGTATGCCTGGAAAATAAATTGAGTACTTTTTTTGCTCGGCAATTGAGAAGTGTCAGTATGCTTTCTTTTTACTTGAGATTTGAACAGTTGCATATTGAAGTATATTGTCAGTTGGACCACTGGAAGGAGTTGATTCTGAACCTGATTGGACCAGATTTCAAGACACTGTTCATACATCCAGTGGATTGCTCCTTCCCCTTTTCACTGCATTTTCCGGAATTGTTTTTCGGGCGCTACAACCTTCAAGGCTATAGTTTGTTTATTTACTTTTTGGCCATGCTTTTGCATTGATGTCCAGAATTTTGCCGGACACGATTTTGCTATTTGGCTGTCCAGCTCGTAACTTGTTTCGTTTATTCTACTAAAAGGAGAAAATGATAAGTTACATTAGCCTAATTGTCTACCATGACTGTTCTACTATGCCCTGGCACTTAGTCATCTGTTGGTTTTTGCAGTATGGGGTGGAGATCCAGTTTACCCAACAGTGAACTATATTCAAGATCCAAATGAGGTGGCTGATTTCAGGAGTGCAGAATTTCATGAACCAACACCTAACATACTGGATTTTTTGAAAGAGGTTCATAATAGTAACCCTTCTACTTTGAATTTCCAGTGATCTATTCGCAGTCTAATAATGTCTTTCAAAAATGATTATGCCTCATAGTGCAAATGTCTTATTCAAATTAGACTCAGTTCTTTTTCTTCTTCCCTGGTTTCTGCCTTGTGATGTGTCAAGCACATCACAGAAAAGAAGTAGAACCAGAAGTTTTGTGGTGTCTTGACTACATAGTACTTAATTTTCCTTCTTGAACTGATGCACTAATAAGTAAAATGCTCAAGTAATTGTCATTCTCAAAAGGATGATTTATTCTTCCTGCTATTCCCATGAGAATATATGCCTGCATGGGACAGCTATAATTGTCAACCTGAGTCGAGAAGAAATAGAGAGTAACCGTTCCAAATCCATCCCAGCCCATTGGGGTAGGGAAAGCTGGAAACCCTAGACTTTTTGTATAGATTGTGTACTCAACTTTTTTTAGCTACTTGCCTACTTCTAGTTAGATAGGATGAAGGATACTCAACTTGTTCACCATTGGCTATAGAAATATCCAGAGTCAGAACAAAGGTCATCAGACTGTGTTTGCTGGTCTTTACTGCTATTCAGTGAACAATTCCCAGTGCCTAAGTGTTCTCTCTCTCAACCGCTATTTGAATCTTTGACTTCCAAATTCATACATAATTGAAAAAACAAGGGGACTGAGTGAATAAACAATGTACTTCCTCAGTCCCCTTGTTTTTCCATTCAGTATTCTTCATATTCTTAGTCGTTATGTTTTAGATGATTTTGAAAACTGTCTTCAAGAGGCAGGAAGTGATTGTGATATTTTGATTAGGTTTATCCACAAAAATACATACTTGTTGGCCAGATTAAAATGCACAACTGCCAGAAAAGGATGAACAAAAGCGAAAAGGGAGTATATGTTAGCTGCAGTATGACTAACTGAATATGCCTGCATAGTTTATGTTCTCACATATTTTGTTTTATTGACGGGACAAATTATCTAATCAGTCTGGCAAAGTAATCACAAGAGAGGAGCTTCAGAAAATCTTGGCTAAGGAGAAGCCTGAAGAACCTGAGGTAATGTCATTGGAATTAGAAACGCATCCTAATTTTGTTCATGTGCTGGATCTGAATTTTGGAATATTATAATTGGGGATAGGAACTTATATCTCAATATCTTTTGGGCTATTACTTGATTTTCATCATGCTTAAAAAAGATTTTACCTCTTCCTATATTTTTTAATATTTGTGCATGTTGTGTTTAAATTTATGTATCAGTATATATTTTTTATGTCCCGATATCGCCTTACTCTAATGGTGAGCAATCCAGAAGCAACAAACTGTTCTGTTCCATGTTACATCTCTCACTGGAAATATACTCCCAAACCATCAGTTCAGCTCTCGAATACAATAACTTACTCTGATGGCTGATTCACCTTCTAACATTCTGTTTTTTCAAAACTCTCATTTCTGCTGGTCCTTTTGAAGATTTTGTTTTCGCCTTTGCCTTGTTTGAGTCTTTTCTCATCTGCAGACATCAGATATGGATGAAGCAATGGCACAAGCTGTGGACATCGGTGAAACTGATGTAAGTGGTATTAACTTAGTTGTCTTTGATATAACGTAGTTTTGGATTCTGTCCCATAGCTATACTGTTGTGGTTTATGGTGTTCGAGAAGTAACGACATTTTCTTTCTGGCAATAGGATGAAGTGGAGGAGAGTGAGGTTGAGGATGGTGATGAGGGCGAGAAAGTGGAGGAGACTGAGGCTGAGGATGGTGAGATTGAGGATGGCAATGAAGACGAGAAAATTAAACGCAATTGGAGTGTTTTGAAAAGTACTCCCCAGCTTCGCAAGTCAAAGGTGATTAATTTCTAGTCATCAAGTTTGGTTCCTTACGCGTCCAATATTATGTTAAACATAGGGTAAACTAAGGGATGGGATCCTCTCACAGTAAATTAACGTAACTGCTGATCCCTATGGAATCTATCTCGCTTGAAGGTGGAAAGGGCTAAGAATGTCGGTTTTAAAAAGATGCTTAAGTGGGCGATTCTTCTTTTGATGTCTTCTTCCCACGTTTATTTGGATTGCTGATTGTGGTACCATATCAAAATTAAATTTAGAAGAATATTGGTCAAGTATGAGTGTCGACCCGCAGTGACAATTTGGCTAAGTTACTAATATTCCAATTAATTTGTATCTAGTTTGAGGAAAGATGAAGTTTCGTTTGATTGATTTTGAGCAGTTTGATTGATTTTGAGCAATGCTAGAGGCACTAAATAATTTACAAAGTATTACACTAATAGTTGAGTTGGCTTCTTTGCTGTCGTTCCTGAGGACTTTTCTTGACCTACGGTTATTGGCAAATGGTTGGGGTTTCTATATTCTTAGATAATTTATACATGCGAGTCTTCTTCTTCTTTTTTCCATAATATCGGTGATAACCGAAATGGTCCTCCATTTCTTCTCTATAAAGCATCCTAATAGCCTGTTTCAAGAATCCATTTGGCTCTTGTAAGAAATTTATACATTTTGTGCAACTGCAAATAGCCAAATACTGTCCTCTCCTACTTGCAGGGTAAGCCTACAAAGGAAGACATGTCTCTGAAAGAAGCTGTAGATGATTCAGAAAACCTAACTGATTTTCTCCTGGACTTCGATGAGGAGGATGAAGATTTTTCCTAGCTTTTGAGGTAAGTTTATGGAGTCTCACCAATTCAGTAACCAATGACAATTATATCACCATTTTCACCATGTAGCTTGAGCAAAAATTCTATAGCCAATCCAAGGCCTAAAACTACTTCTAATTCTTGAATTGCTCCACTGTAAATTCAACCCTAGTTACGGAAATCTGCACGAGAATTCCCTTTAACGAATTTGGTCAGCTGCTAGCTTGGTTAGCACAAGGAGTTTAATGGCCTCAAGTTGATATCTTTTCCAAGGGTAAAGATCTTAAAAATGACAATGGTGTGGATAAGAACTTGAAAACTCCTTTATTCTTATCGTTCTGTATCAGCTACGAATTATTGACAAAGACTATATTATATCAGGGTTTTTTTTATGAAGGTACTTTTTGCATGCATATGACCTCCATGTTATGACTCCACTTTATTTGGGTGACTTGCTTTCCTAGGATTATCTCAAATTTTCCACCTTTGAGGGCAATCTGTAATGTAATCTCGCTTTACTTGCATCTCAGGTGGAGAGGGCTACTGTTGCCTTGCTGTGATTAAAGACAGAACCTTGTAATAGGACTAGGCATTAATTTAAGTCTACATTGCAAGCTAGTGCACTTCTGGTTACGACCTGTTTTTAATTGACCTCCTAAATTTTGTTCTTTTATTGCTGACATTGTTTTGTCCGTTATATTTTCTAAGCGAAGTTTTCCTATTCCTGCGAATGTAGCAAGTGATTGATACATTCAGGATTAGTAACCTTGGATTACAAAGGATGTGATCATCCAGTAAATGTAATGCGCGAATTAAGTGCAAGTAATTGTGATTTAACTTAAAAAGACAGGTGAATATCAGTGTATGTTACCCTTGCCCTTTCCTAGGACTTCTAATTTCCAAGTCCAATCCCAGCTGTATTCTTCCTAATTGGATTTTGTCAACCAGTTCAGGATATCGGCAACTTTTTGACAGTCTCCACCGGAGGTCCATGCCACATTCTAAAGTCAGCAGGTGGAATGTAGAATGATTACAGGAGTTGATGAGTCCAGAATAAGTACCTCTAGTATATTATGCGGAATCAGGGTGCGAATTGGAAAAATTCCCATCGAGATTTGTATGGTTCTATCAACCACCTGAGTTTGTTCTCTTTGGAGCTAATTAGATGTGATTCCCTAGCTGTGGCTCTCTTTTCCTAGTCGCCAGTCCTATAAGGGTGCCATTACCTGTTCTGCCTTGATGCCTTGTTAGAAGTAGTGAGACTCTAAAGATGCATCACCAAGTGCAGTTTTTTCATACAATTCAACAATTTGGTAAGGTTGAAATAATTGGCAGATAAAAATTTAATTAATAGAGGCTTGAGGCTCATTTGATTTAAATCATTCTTTCCTAAGAACGTTCTCTAAATTAGGAGGTAAACCTTCTTCCCCATCTCGTCATCTGGAAAAGTCGAATCGTAAGTAGACAATTGATCTGCTAACCTAATTTGAAATTGCCGGAGTGACGTACTGGATGAGGAAGCACCCCACCTAACGATGAAGTTATTGTAACAATGAACATCTTCCCCGCTCAGGTGTATCATAGATTCTTTCAACCAAGTAGCTACATTAGGTTTTTGAGTTCTCAAAGTATTCAAGCTAGAACCATCCACATATTTTCCCCAAGACTCCATTGTGGCAAGTTATACGCTTCAGTTCTACATAGTTGACATTTTCCTGCGGCTTTGCTAATATGGTTTTTGGTAGTTCATCTGTGCTTCATTTAATCTTTAAAGTGAACTTCATATCAAAGCAAGATGGATGAGGCTAATTTTTACCATGCTAAGTTAATCTTGTGGATACTTGCAGGATGGAAAGACGTTCTGCTGCTGCTAACGGGGCTGAGCAGCAATGAAAGAGGTGTTTCATACCGCAAGGTGTCCACTTTGTTCAAGTAATTTGGCCATTGTTCCCGCATTAGAAGAAACAGTTTAGTCAGAAACAATAAGATGGAACGTCGGAGAGTTCTAAACTTTCCATCTACTTTCTACAGGACAATCCAGGCCATAGTACCGTAGTCTTGGATAGTAGTGGTATTAGTATTTTTAGGATCGTTTATGGTTATGTTGAACCTATTTCTATGTGAAGTGAATTAGTGTATGTTCTATTGATTGCTCTGTTCAAGGAGGGTTGTGTCGATGCGCATTTAGATACATGAAAATATTGTTAGTGGTGATATGATGGGTTAGTCGTTTCTGGGTAAAGAAAATGTCATGTTGTATTCTTCAGACTTCAATGATGTGTGAAACAGTTGTTAATGTTGGATATCTTGAGTTATATTGTTGGGCACTTCGGTACCGGCCAAACTTTTGTGGCTCCGGCCATCTTCCGTATTCAAATCTTCAGTTTTTATGAGTTCTTCGGTTCAAGTCTCTCTATACAAATACATCACCCGTTTCGATTCCTTTCATAAGTATTGGAGAGGAGGATCCACAGATGGAATTGGTTCGGCCCTTGTCATAATGGGATTTTATAGTCCAGCACCGACAAGGCCCAATTAAGCAAATTTGGTCATTAGAAAGTCTCAACTGAAAGGTAGCCCACATTCATAACCCATATGGCACTGAATCACAGTACCCTTTGGATGGCCTTAGCCCAGTTATGAGAAATTTGAAAACTTCACGATTTCTAGAGTTTCTAGCCTCTTCAAAGCATTCTATGCTTAGTGTCACAATCCGCGTGCGTGAGCCCGAGCGGGTACTCCAGTGTGAAAGCGATTATTAAAAACATCACAAACTACCAAAATTTGAGAGACGGGAGCGCAAAGAGAGGAATGGGAGCGAAAGGTCCTATTGAAGGGTTATGTGACTTGGGTCGTATGCCCATATGGTACCCTAACACCTACTTGACTAACATTTCAGTTTTCTAGGCAAAAACTTGGTTGTGTTTGGTTAGATAGTTTAGTTTAGTTTTGATGATGTCAACAGGTGTAATGAGTGGAGAGAGATAGAGAGCAAAATGAAGGAAATGATGATGTCATCAAAACTAAAACTAAATAGGGAAACGAACAAGGCTCGTTTCCAAGGTTTTTTCCATCTTCATCTCAGCTTTGTCGAACTTAATGAGGTGGTAACTACTGAGTGGTGATGCCTGAATGACTCAAGCTACGTAGCCCTAAAATCACCTTTTCCAATGTCTATGCAAGTCATGCAACCCGATGGAATACATGCCTAGTGGCCAAGACTCGAGACGTAAGAGCTTACTCTATCCTAAGGTCGCAGGTTTGAAAGATCTTAGGTTCTATTAACATTTATTGGACCATTCCATAAGAGGTTTTGCCTCGGCTAAAATCTGACTCCCCGCTAGTGGATAGTGAAACTACGTACGAAAGGATTAGTCGAAGCTTGTATACGTTGATCTGAACACCCTGAGATATGAAAGAAAAAATATATGCAGAAATCACACACACGCACACTCTTGCATGGGATAACCCAAGACTTTTTTTCTAACAACTTCCTAAAGATCAAAACTTGCATTCATTTTGTTTAATTTGATTAATTATGACTTTTAAGTAAGATTTTCCCTTATGTAAGCAGATTCTCCCCTTTTTTAAGGGCATTTGAAAGTGTTATCAAGAGTTTGCTTTTTGGCCCTAGTGACTTCCTGCATACACTAAAAAGTCTTTTGGTGGTCCCATTTTGCCCATACACTCAAAATTTATTTCCCTCTGGCCCACACTATCTAACTGATGCCTTGCAAGATCTTAAAAGTGCCTTCAGATAATCTTCTTTAACCACTCTCTCTCTCTCTCTCTCTCTCTCTCTCTCTACATATAATAATGAATCATTCTTCTGTAAGTATTGTCAATAATATGATAAGTTTGATTTTATTTGAATGGCTATATTTAAGTGAAACCAAACCCTACCACATGCATCTCATATGGTGTGGGGTTTTTTTTTTTGTGAGGTGGACCCGGTAATTATGGGCATAATTTTAGATTCTTACTTGGACCTAAGAAAATTTCTAACGCATATTCAAACCAGAAGAATTAGGATCACCATCAACACACTTCCTATGGTTTACATTCATTTTGCTAGTACAAAATATATTCCATCAGAAAGAAAAGAAACAATTTTTAGAGGGAAAGGAAAAGAAATACATTACATATGTGATATGTTATTGTTTTAATTTTAGCCGTGTGTAAGCGCGGAATCTAATTTATCTTGACCTATAAATCCACTCCTATTCTTCAAACATTCTTTAAATAATAGATAAACAATCCCGTTAACAGAATTTTTATTTATTTTTTTTGTAATTATGTAATGATTATGAACCCTAGAGTTTTCTTCGATATTAGGTCAATAAGTTAAGAAGGAGATATGTAGATCCGATTTGTTTACACACACTATTATAAGAAATAACACTTTTAGTGACTAAGAATTTAATCGCGAGAACCCCGTATGTAGTGTGACGGAAGTTTACAGTGACTAACCAAAACTTAGCCACAAAATCTTGGTTACTGAAAGTTGTTGGCGATCAATTCTAATTTGGTCGCTGAAACACTTCTTTTGTTACTAAACTTTACTCTATGTTGGTATCCTACACTAACCAACTAAGTTTGGCACGAAGAAGTTTTGGTCACTAAAGACCCTTTTTTTGTGACTAACTAGCAATCACCGTTGGATATTTGTTGAGTCTTTAGTTAACGACCTTTGGTCACGAAAAGCCTATTTTCCGGGATCAATGTGTTTGGACACCGAAAACTGTTTTCCGCAATCAAATTAGTTGATCATCGATCGGGTTTTATTCACCTATTTATCTAGTCAATAAGTGACAAATTAATTTGAAAAAGTTCAAATTGGGGGTTTTGCCAAAATAATGATTAGACAACCGAGCAAGTAGGATTATTGATGAAAAACTGGAGTATTTAGAGCATCTTTACCAGCCTCACCAAAAAAAAACACCAAATTTAACCACAAAAACACCTTTTACAATTTAGCAAGCCACTTTATCAAAAACTAAAAAAATCAGACTCTCTATCTAAATTTTACTATATTAAACTATTCTCTTCAAGTCTATAAAAAAAAATTCCCTAAAAAACTAATCCCCATGCCTTGGGAGATGTTTTCGGTGCAGTGAAGTACTAATAGTACACTTTTTCCATTATAAAAGTAGTCTTCCAACGAAAACCCATCGGTAAATACAACAGAAAACCCATCGGAAGCACAGCAGGTGAGTGAACAGCGCCTACTCAAATTTGAATAGTCACTGTAGCAAAAATAATTTGAGGAGGGAGAATAGAGAGACTAATTTTTGGGGGTTTTTAGGGGGTTGGCTGGGAGTCTGATGAGGATGCTTACAAGGTGTTTGAACTAGCTAGATTAATAGTTCTTGAAAATAATTACTAATTCTCGTAGTTAGCGAAAATTTTGTTTTACCATTTTGTCATAGTTTTGGGAAGCCGGATTTGGGGTTTCTAGATTCGGACTCCTGACAATGACGGCGGCAGTGGTTGACATCTCCAGCGACTTGCTCCGACGTTCTTTGTTTTCCTGCTTTTTTTTTTTGTATTTAGTTTTGTAGGCCGTTTTGGCCTGCCGTTTGTTTTTTAGGCAATTTTGCGGCCGTTAGTTTTGAAGGTGTGGCTGGTGGTTTTACAGCCGTGGTTTTTGTTTGCCAGTTTTGGCCCGCAGTTGTGCTTAATAAAATTTCTTCTACCTCTTTACCTAAAAAACAAAGGAATTGAAAGTTCAAATTCAAAAGGACAAAAACTTAAACGGTACGTCTTCTCTAAATTATTTTCATCTTTAGTGATCTTTTCAAGTACTTGATTATATATTTTTTCTTCTAAAATTTCTCTCGTGAAGACTATCGATTAGGTTGACATAAAAAATTTGATGTGAACCAAAAATGAAAATGGCAGAAAAAACCAAACCAAAAGTCCATGGTTCGTTAGGTTTGAGACAGAGATTAGACTTTAATCAGGAGTTGTCAATTTCTTTAAATTTTTTTTTTTTTTTTTTGTTCCCTCTCCTCTCTTGCCCAAATGATAAAGAAATGATTAGTGGGGATGGTGGTCAGAAACCAACACAATTAGAAGTTTAGAAACAAACGTGTTCTACTAAGTTTTTGGATTTGGTCGAGCCATATTGCAAAGATCTATGTCACCCAAAACATGATCAAGAAAAAATGAAAAACAAAAGGGATTGTCTTCTTGTGTTTTTGTCTTGCCTTTTGGCCTCCCCCTTCCTAATCCATTTGAAAATCAAAACACCCACAAAAAGTTAAAACCAAAAACACATGCAATGGTCAAACCTTTGCTCAATCTTGTGTTTGTCCCCAACATTGTATATACTATAAATATATATATCTATATCTATGCCCTTTGAAAGGGTAGGGTTCACTTGAGAAGAGCCACTAATTATGACTAATCCCACTTTTTTTTAAAATTTAATTATAACCATCATTGCTGGAGTATAATTATCTTGATTGACAAATGGGCTCCACATGCACTAAACTTTCTTTTTTTTTCTCTTTCCCATGAATCCTAATCATGTAGAAATCTTCTAAGGTTTTGTCATCATTGTTACTTTTACGAAGAAGACGAATCTTTGTGTCAATTTAAATTGGGAAAGTGTTTGGTACCAGAAAATTTTTCCATAAACTCACTCAGAAAAGGCATTCAACGGGTGAAATTCACCAGGTACAGTTTTTGAACAGTGTACCGGGTGAATTTTACCCGTTGAATGCATTTTCTGAGTGATTTTATGGGAAGATTTTCTGGTACTGTACCGGACCTCATTTAAATTAGGAGAATATGCGTGCATGTAAGCTCACTTGTGGTTTTCATAACAAATAATTTTAAAATGTAGTAATAATTAATTGTGCGTTCCTACTATCGCAGTGTTTTTGACATTAATAGAACAAATACACTAAAGGAATATGGAGTTATCGCAGTGTTTTTGACATTAATAGAACAAATACACTAAAGGAATATGGAGTTGCTCGATCTTATCAGTAAGAGGGGAAAAAAAAGGACACGAGATTGGCACTAACGATATTACACATAGGTTTTTAACTTGTGATTAGAAAGAAAAAAAAATTACTACAATTTTTTGTAATAATTTTATGACATGATGTGTACTGTAATATGTAAAAAGAAAAAAGTAGGGTTATATATGCATTTGTGTGCTTGATTAAGAATTGCAGTTTTAGTTTTCCGTTTGATTTTAGCAACCCAGGTGCTAAAATCATGGTATTTCAAATAAAAAAATTAAGTGTTTCCGTGTATTTTTTTTTATTTTTCACACCGAATTAAAGTACACGAGCAGTACTTTAATTTGGTGCGGAAAAAAAAATAAAAAACAATACACGGAACCACTCTATTTTTTTATTTCAAAACTATGATTTTAGCACCTGCTGAACTCATTTGCTAAAAATCAAACGGAGGTAAGAGTTTTTATAGTGTGTTTGGCTAGCTATGAATGTTGGGTTACATACTTACATGTATAGTTTTATGTTACAAATTCTTCAATTCTCTTGGTTTTATTTGTTTTTACGAATTTAAAATTATCGGATAATTACTTAGCAATGATCCTACTAATTTAAAATTATAAATGAAAATCTTGAGAAAAATGGAATTTTGAGAAAAATGGAAGAGTAATGATCATGTCATATAATTCTCCGGTAAGACTATTTGCTACTGCTCCTTCCCTTTTGCACTGAATCATCACTTTTACGGGTTTTTAATAATTTAAGATGCTTCAAAAACACGCTTTCGCGTTTTTCAAGCTCGCATTCTCAATCACACTCCCATACACACATTACTTGACTCGAGGAGTTTTCTGCAAGACTTGGTTGATGAGTGTATAAGGCAAAATTATTTTTTGCTCACGGAGCACCGCTTTAAGACCTTCTTCATCACACATTTTGTGACACAAATGTGTCTCGGAGAAGGTTCATAGAGCACAAATTAACCGTGGAAAAAGTTATTGAATCACTCACATGGCGGTGCTTCAGGAACACGGAATTGAACAATCGCTCGGGTGCGAGAGTGATTGGTTTGACGCCACCACGTAGCCCCCCAGTCAGCGTCCTCAAAAGCGGATGGGTGCGGGCGTCGGAATCAAGACATGAGAGAATTGCGTAGGACCCACAAATCTAAGAGGTGAGCTGTTATCTCTTTTGACATCTATATATCGCTTTTTCCACTCTCCCACTCTGAACCAACGAAAATGACCCCTCTCCTCTACAAAAACAAAACACATGGGAACCAGAAAATGCGACTCATAGTGGAATGGAGGCATGTAATAAGCCGAACTCATTATAAGGTGTAGTGAACTCGACTCGGTCATTTAATCGGTGGTCGAATGTCTGATAAATAGTGTTTAAATTATGTATGTAAAATGTTTATTTAAAATGTGAAATGATCCGGATTGTCGATCGCAGATCATCTTACAGGGCCCCCGCTCTCAACTCAAAGGGTGTTTGTGAGCTGTCTTTTTAGGGGGTGTTCCACTTACTAGTGTGTTTTCTCAAAAACTAAAAATCGAGACAGGTCATCATTTCACAATACATCACATAAAAAAGTGTGAACACAAAAACCAAGGCAGCTTTAAAACAAAACTCCTTAGGGGGTGTTCCACTAACTCAGTTTTTTGAAAAAACTGGTTTTTCACGGTTTTTTATGTGATGTGTTGTGAGAGAATGATCTGTCGGGGTTTGGAAAAAACAGTTTTTTGTTAGTGGAACACCTTACTTTGTGCATTTTTTTTTTATATTTCTAAAATTTTGAATTATAGCAAGAATGTACTCCATTTTGAATCCGTAGAGTATTTGAGAGAAATTCGTAGAATACATCTGCAAATTATTTTAACAAAAAGGAGAAAAAATTTAAAAAATAAAAATAAAAAAAAGCTCATATTTTCCCTCTTTTTTTGACTTTTCTTCTCTAAAGCAAGAAACCGAAAATGAGTTTTCCCTAACTCATTGCAAGTGACTCGTTCCAAACAGTAAATTAACGTAGAAAAAGGTGAAAATGTGAATGCAAAAAAGATGTATCCAAACACTCCCTCAATTTCGTACCACTGCCACTTTGATGATAGTGAAACCTTAGCTGTTCATCAATCATATTTCAAAAAGTTATGTGAACATATATGTGTATGACCTTATCATCATCGATTCATCACCGTACCATGTATATGTATATTAGACACTTTTCATTTCTGCCCTTTAACAACGAAGAATCCGTTTAGAATCTAAAGTGAACGGCTATGTATGAGTCAAAACCTAAACGAGTGGTTTGCTGACCGGATTAGTTTTTTTTATATAATATGAGAGAAATATATGAGAAAATGGAGGATATAAAAGAAAGGAATAATGATAGGTACACACCCTCTCAACCACTCCCCACCACACCCTCTCTCACGTGTGTGGTGGGATCCACTGGGACCCACCGTGTGAGCCCCACCACACACGTGAGTGAGGGTGTGGTGGGGAGTGGTTGAGAGGGTGTGTACCTATCATTTTTGAAAAGAAAGGAATGCTAGATTTGTTTTGGGATGGATGTTAGTATGTGGATTTAGAATTAGAAGTGTGACGCCAGGCCAGTTTTCAGAGGCACTAGTGAAATCATTTTCCAAAGTGATATCATTAAATAAATGGTCGGCTTTTTAAATAACAGCGGAAGCAAAATTAGAGCTCATTAATTAGCTTAACAAAATAGATTGAATTCTAAACAAGGTTACAAATAAAATTTTCAAAATGAACAGAGCAACAACTACTAGTTGTACAATGTTTGACTTCATCTTGTCCTTCAATTCCTTCTTCGGTACCAGGCGACTGGTATGATATGTCAAGGCCAATAATAGTATCATGAGCGATAAATCACCAAAAAATTAACTCTTACCCTGTAACCCTTACATTACACTTTGTCACAATTCATATATATAATAAAAAAAGAAGTACAAAATGAAAAGCAAGTAAATGATTTCATTATCAAACATTGAACTTATGTGGAATCTATGTTTTCAACTATCAAATAGTATCCTCCTCAATAACCTTCAGACTATTGTCACTCGTGATGCCACTCCCTCCTTGTTTGCCCTAATCGGGAGCCCAGATGAAAGACATAAGTTATCTATTTAGTCAGATTCATCAACTACCTTAAAAGAGTAAATGAGATTCTCAAAGAACTAACCGTAACCCTGGGGTCCACAAGGAACTCGCCGTATGTGATACCTCAGATTTGGGATAGAGAGTTTTTAGTCCCACATTGAAAGTCTACGTGGGTGATATTGGGCATATAGTAGACCATGCAAGAAACTAAGGCCTCGTTTGATTCGGGTACTATGCACCTGGGATAGGATTAAACGCGTCCAATCCCACCTAATCCCTTGTTTGGTTCCCACAAAAGTAGCTGGGATTAGTAATCCCGGTACAGAAATTATCTTATATGGTAGGTACTATGTAATCCCATGGGGGGGGGGGGGACTAAGTTATCCGGGACTAAAAACACACGGAAGGGAAGAGCATGTAATTGCAAAATTGCCACTGTTATAACCCAATTGCTTCATCTGCTTCTTCTTTTATCTTTTCCTTTCGTCCTTTGCACTCTCTCATCCATGGAAGGGGAATAACAGCTCCATTGACGGTGGTTTTACTCACATCCATGGCGGCTCCATTGACGGAGGTTACTCTTTTTTTCTCTCTCTCTCTCTCTCTACATAAACCCACTCGGATTTTTCTAATTTGCTCAAAAGAGTTCTAGATCTACACTCCTCCGGTAAGTGACGACATCTGGTAAGTGACGACGACCTCGAAATTGACTGGTAGCTTCATAATCTACTGGGTAGCTTCATAATCTACTGTAAATTGTTTGTGTTCGAAATTGACCACGTTCTTTGTTTGTGTTCGAAATTGACTTTGTTTGTGTTCGAAATTGACCACGTTCTTTGTTTGTGTTCGAAATTGACTGGGTAGCTTCATAATCGACGACCTCGATGAGTTGAGTTTAGACCACGTTGTTCTTTGTTTCTATTGGGTTTTCTGAAATACAGGGTTTTTACTGGGTTTTCTGAGTTTGGACCACTGTGATTCCTCTCTGAATTTAATTTTATAATTTTTAATTGGTTGGAATCCTCTCTGAAAGAGATAATGTTAATATTAATCCTGAAATTTAGTTAGGAGAACCAAACATGGGATTGACCAAAACATGGGATATCCCAATGTTAATCCTGCATGAATCAAACAGGGGATTGTGTGAGATTCAATACTAAATTAGTCCCAGGACAAATAGTCCAGGACTATCAATCCTGGGACTATCAATCCCACCTATTTTAGTCCGCGAATCAAACGGGGCCTAATAGTACATTGAACTTAAGCATTTTTTGTCATGTGGTGTGGCTTATGGATCAAATCAATGTACTGGGCCAATGGTCTACATGGGGCGTTACAGGTAGTATTAGAGTCCTCTCCTAGTCCAAGTGGTAGGTAGAATGCGCTCTGTCGCCATAGACACTAGGGGAGGATGCTGGACCAATGCAACGAGGACGTTGCATCATATAGTAAGGAGATTGTGAGAGCTACCCCAAATTGACAAATGATCTACATTCGGAGAGATGTGAGAATTACTTGCCACTTTGCCAATATATAACGAAGCGCTAGTAGCTACTATATAATTAGAAGTTTAACTTTTTGAACCATATGATTATTTTAAAAGTTAGCAGGTCAGCTGGGACAAATCATTATACATTATATCAAATTTTTGAATCCACCACTAATTTGGGGTCGCCTTCTAAAAAGCTCTTTCTTTAGGGGTCGCTTGGCTGGGGTTAAAAGGACCCTCCAAAAATTATACCGGGTTAAAAGAGTGGGACCCACAAGTTTGGCATGGTTTGGCAACCCTTTTTCCTTCCCCTCTTCGTTTTCACCCCCTCTTCCATTTCCCCTGTTTGAAGCTTTCACCCAGATAATTTTTAAGCACCCCTAGACCTCCCCAAAAATTATCCGGGAGTGGAGGGTTGGTTTTTTTTACCACTACACCCCTCCTTATCCCCCTCCCTCAACTGATTTTCAACATAAAACGACCTGATTGTTACCTGATATTCGCCGGAAAAGAGGTCGGAATCTTGATTTGAGATGGGCTTGATCTCACACTGGCCGGAAGTTGCACAGCCATGGCCAGAAAATCGCCCCCACAAACTGGGTTTTCTCCTTTTTGGAAAATCCAGATCTGACCCAACACGTTTTTCTCATGTATGTTCGTGTAATCTCTCTCGCTGCCATGGATTGGGGTAGGCCTGAGAGAGAGAGAGAGAGGGTTTGGTCGGCAGGGGCACAACCCCTTTCAATGAGAGAGAGGGGTAGATGAAAGAACAAAGAAGAAGAAGTAGAGCATTATTCGAGAAAGTGGCCTAGGGACTTACAATTACTTTAGACCGTTTGATACAATTAGACAGTTTTTTTTTTTTGGGTAAATCAATTAGACAGTTTGCATTAACCAGTTTGGGTACTAAGAATTTACATCTAATTTCATCTGTTTATTAGTACTAAAAATTTGAATACTAAAAATACAATTTAATTTGGTTACATCTAATTTCAAAAAAAGATGGAATAAATTTGGGTACTAAAAATTTAAAAAGAAAATTGGTTACTAACAATTGAACCCAAAAATTGAATACCAATAATTCATTTAAAAAAAACCATTTTTAAAAAAAATTACTTTAAAATTTGAATTTCTTAATTAGTTATTTTATTATAGCTTAAAATTGCCCAAAATTAATTAAATATATTAAGTTTTGTATTTATATACTAAATTAATATATAATCAAGTTCAACACTGCACGAGGGCAAAAGAGTCATTTGACTGCTTTTTCCATCATCAACCCCCTCTTATTCATGAAACATCCAAACCAAGTCAAAAGTTATCCTCCTGTTTAATTCATCATCCAAATCATCTATTTTTTTTAACCACCTCCATAAACATCACATCAATGTGGACCAACCCTCTAAAAATAATACCCCCTCTTATCTTATCCTCCTCCATAACATATTCCCTGAAAATTTTAACCCCATCCAATCGGGGCCATAGTATGAAGGATATGAAGTTATGAACATCTCGTCATAACCATGGCCCATCTCATTATGAAAAGGTGTTTTCATGAGTTAGCTGTTGAATAGACTCTTGGTTGCCAACTTGCCAATCATAGAGCTTCCTAGCTAGCTGGAACATCATGAACTCATACCAAGCAATTCGAAATCATTCAAATCTTTGTTCCGTTCTCGATCTTTACTTTAAGTTTGCGCTCTTAACAATACGGAGTACTTGGTTTTTTGCTTTAAGTTTGCGCTCTTAATCGTTCCAAAGGGTAACAATACATAACAATAGGCAGGGCCAACTTTGACTTCTTAGAGATCCGAATCTCAAAATTAAACACGGACATTTAAACAAAAATATGAGGAGTCATTCTGTTTGCAAATTTTGGAGGGCATAAAGCAGTCACGCCTTGAACTTTAGCTCAGGGCCGACTCTGAATATATGGTGAGTTGACGGCGCGCATTGTGATTACCCATCCAAGTGTATTTACATGAATGCGTCTGCTATACAATCATGGTCGAAGATTATGTATAAACTGAAAAAGCAATGTAGGGGCTCTATTCCGACAAAGGTCCTAACAAACCAACGTCCATTGGGGCAAGGTTACCAGGGAGGGTCTGCAGGAATAACGAAGTAACAGGGGCAAGGTTACCGGAGGCGCAGTCAAGGCCTCGGCTACCTTTTGGGGCCTCGGATGGACTCCTCCCCCTCGGCCTCGGATGGACTCCTCCCCCTCGGCCTCGGATGGACTCCTCCCCCTTGGGAAAATGTGCCCAGATGGAGGTCCGTATAGGCCTCGGCTGCCTTTGCGGCCTCGGATTAACTCCTCCCCCTCGGCCTCGGATGGACTCCTCCCCTAAGCCTCGGCTACCTTTGCGGCCTCGGATGGACTCCTCCCCCTCGGCCTCGGATGGACTCCTCCCCCTCGGGAGCCTGCTCCAGGGAGTTCCAGATAGCAGCCCGGGGCCGGTTCCCGAGCGCCTCCCGGGACGAGTCGATTGACCTCGGTACCGGGGCGGCGAAGGGTCACGTCAGATGTTGGGGGCTCGATCGAGGCACGCCTAGCAGTCTGAGCAACTCGTCAAGTGGGCTCAACCACCCCACGTGCACTGCAACATGGCAAGCCACCAACCCTGCAAACCTACGCCTGCAGGGGGGTAGGGGATTTGACTGATAGGGACATCAATGACAGGTGACGACTCTGGGGGCGCGACGGCCGAGGCGCGTGGGGGACACGCTCCTCCCTGCCTATAAATAAGGCCCTCACATACCTTACTCAAGGGGGTGGTGGGACACTCTTTACTCACATTCTCTCTATAAGTTCTCTACTATATTTCTCCCTCAGTCGCTGACTTTACCATCGGAGTGCCTTCCCGGACCACCACCGTCCGGGCTAGGCACTAACGTGGTTGTTCCTTGTGCAGGCCTCCTTCTCAGGCGTGCCCTTGGGGCCCCAGCCTCCTTCACAGGCGTGCCCCCAGGGCTCCCACCTCCTCCTCAGGCGTGCCCCTGGGACCCCAGCCTCCTCCTCAGGCGTGCCCCTGGGACCCCAGCCTCCTTCACTGGCGTGCCCCAGGGCTCCGGCCTCCTTCTCAGGCGTGCCCCTGGGGCTCCGGCCTCCTTCTCAGGCGTGCCCCTGGGACCCCGGCCTCCTTCTCATGAGTGCTCCCAGGGCTCCGGACGACGTGCTCCTGAGACTCAAGCCTTCTCCCCTGACTTGCTCCTGGACCTCCGGTGAGGTTCAGCCAGTCCTCCCTCTCCGTACAGAAACAGACGGCCAAAGAGTTCACCCCAGAATCGATACCCCCACAAGCAACAATTGTTTTTTTCTGCTTGTAGAATCAACATATTTAGCTTAATTATCAGCAATCTTTGATAGATAAAGCAAGCCTTATAATCCCCTTTTTAGATTTTTCTCCTACAAAAAAACTAGAACAACCCACTGTTTTGCAAAACACTACTCGGTGTTCCACTATGGTAGCTTATTGGCTTATCGGTTTTTTTTACGGTTTTTCTGAGTTAGTGGCCAATGGGGCCCATTTAATTTGCTTTTTGACAGTGTACAAACCACACAAACATTTCATTTTCAATCCAAAAAATGGAAAAATAATTTGCGAAAAAGGACAAAGTTTTGATGTAACCTGGTTTGTTTTGTTTCCATGCGTCGGCAAATGCATGTACATTGGTGCCTTGTTTTTCTAGTTCAGACTGTAAAAGGTTGGAAAGAGTGCACGTCTTAGAAAATGTTTTAAACAGGCGGAAGTTTTGGGTGATTTAAAATCTTAATTGTGGGAAGTAATTTAGCCTGGAAATTTTGTTTGCTATAATTTAGGAAAGAATCCAACATATGGAGTTTGTTAATAGTTTTTTTTTTCTTTTCTTTTTAGCAGAAAATAGATGCTATATATTGATAACTAAACAATATATAGTAAAATCGAGGGAAACAAAAGAAAAGGAAAAACACCCGCTTCATGATATTGATACGTGAGTTTTTTGCTATTTCTCGAAATCCTAAACAAATGACGTTATAGTGTTCGCCCTCCTAAGCTCTATGAGATCGTATCCCCAATGTCCGACTAACATAGGAGCCAAAACGCTCAAAGGTCAAAATTTTGAATCCGTTCTTGGCTCGAAACCCGACATCCCATGTTGGGAGAGACTAATTACAAAACCATTAGCAAAACAATTAGGTCAAACTGCATGCCTGTAATGATGAAAGTTAAGCAATGTTGTCCATGAAAAATGTGGAGCTTACACTAAAAACCCTTTCTGCAACTTTGTTACCATAATTGCACTAGACAGTTGTGTTGGCCCAAACTGGAATTGGAACTACCCTAGCTTCATATGTATATTAAGTTAAAGGAAGATATCATGGCTGGTCTTTTTCCACCCCCCCTACGTTGTACTCTTTTTTGAACCTATGGTGTACTTTAATAAGTGCTATTTCTAGTTTCGGATTAGAGAAAAAAAAAAAAAGGAAACTTTTCGTTGCGGACAAACACGGACGCACGACACATGTTTGGTGGATTAGACAAAAAATGGGGGTGGGGGACCTTTCGTTACGGACACAAACACAGGCGCAGGACACATGTAAGATAGAGTAACAGTTTCTTTGAAAGTTGTGTCTAATTTTCATTCGCTAAAATAAGTGAAGATAAATAGCTATGGATAGCCGGTTGTCAACAAAAGTACACAAGTGTGAATGTATATCTCATATATATGATGATATATGCACCGTCACATATTTTTATACACTTTTCACGTGTACGTAATTTTTTACACCCGTTGGCAACTCAATGAGCATTCTCCAAATCTTTTACACCAGCGGTGTACTTAATATTTCTTAATAATGAAAAGGGAGAACATTCTTTTACACTAGCGGTGTAAACCAAAATTTTCTCCAAATCTATTATATTGCACCATGTGTCCAAACAGTAGTTCTAAAAGGTAGAACATGGTCACATGGCGCAATGCAATCTATTTGGGGGAAACTTTGGTTTACATTGTTGGTGTAAAGAATGTTTTCTCTAACGAAAAGGGAGAAAATTCTTTACAACGGCGATGTCAACTAAAGTTTCCTCCAAATCTATTACATTACACCATGTGTCCAAACAGTGGTCCTAAAATGTAGAACATGAACACATGGCGCAATGTAAACACATGGGGGAAGGGAAACTTTGGTCCTAAAAGGTTCTACCACTACTTGAGACTTTCACTCCCGAGTAAATAAAACTAATGCCTCCGTCCAAAAAAGATGTCAAAAAATACTATTCACACCTCTCTAAAAAAGTAATATTAGAGAGAAGTGTAATAATTGGAGAGAAATAGAGAGAGAAATGAAAATAATGATTGGATAGAGGAGTATGAGTAGAGAGAGAAATGTTATTAATGATTGGAGAGATAAGAGATGATGAAAGAATCTTTTTGGATTTTTTTTTTGAAAATGTGAAGTGAACAAAGTGGTTGTGTTTGGTTGAAAGTTTTGAGACGAATATTTTTTAGATAGTGTTTGGATGGGTTTTTAGAAAAAGTAATAATTAGAGAGATGTGTAATAATTGGAGAGAGGTAGAGAAAGAAATGAAAATAATGATTGGACAGATGAGTATGAGTAGAGAAAGAAATGTTATTAATAATTGAAGAGATGAGAGATGAAGAAAGAATTCACTGAGTTCACTTCAACTTTCCAAAAAAAATTCCAAAAAGATTCTTTCTTCATCTCTCATCTCTCTAATCATTAGTCACATTTCTCTCTCTAATCATACTCCTTTTTTCAATCATTATTCTCATTTATCTCTCTATCTCTCTCCAATTATTATATATCTCTCTAATTATTATTTTTTCTAAAACCCATCCAAACACTATCTCAAAAATATTTCTCAAAATATTCTTCTCAAAACTCTCAACCAAACAAAGTGAATATTTTTGAAAAATTATTTAGAAATGTGAAGTGAACAAAGTGTTAACTATCAACTCTAGGAATTTGGCCTAGTTAACATGAGAAAGTTATAAAGCAGTATTGTTCGACCAAGTGATTTCTACGTTTTTTGGAACCACTAGATGGTTTGACCGGTTATTAACTCTATGATCTCGGAATTTGTCCTGGTATGCGTAAATTGATCCGGACATAAATACATAATGTTATGCTGATACATCTAAAAAGAAAAGAACAATTGTTAACTAAACGGAGTTTATAATTTTTGGGAAACTATAAACGGAGTTTGGGCCAAACCACTCGGGCCGTTTGCGGATATTTATTTCTGTGGGCTGATTGCGTAACCGTACAATTGACACTGACCCACTACAAGGGCAAAAATACAGTGGACTGACGTCACAATCAAATTAAACTGATGTGGGGCTCACTATTCCGTAAACGAATGGTCGAGCTTCGTTCTTTTCTCCTATGAGAACGTACATTTGACTGGAACAGAGATGCTAAGGCCGTGTTTGCTTTGGGATTGCTGCAGTGCAGCCCCCGCACAACACTTGTTGTGCACCATTTGAGTCGTCCGTTAATCGGATGGACGGCTCAGATTTCATCTTGCACCCACTATAACGAATAGTTCGGATGCAAATGTGCTTAGGTGAAATCTGGGCCGTCCATCTGAGCAACGGACGACTCAGATGGTGCATAGCAGGTGCTGTGAGAGGGCTGCAAAGCAGCAACTCCGTGTCCTTCGGGTTGGGTCTTGAGAGCCAAATTTAAATTTTATTACTCTCATCTCTCTAACATTATTCTATTTTCAATCATCATGTCATATTTTAAATTATCTCTCTCTCTCTCTATTTCTCTCAAATTATTACCCTTATTTTCAATAATTACTTTTATTTCTCTCTCTACTCAAAACCAAAACCCAAAAACTGAACCGAATCGGATCTGAGACACAGGCTTGAGACACTATGGTCAGTGGCGGATGCAGGATTGCAATTTTCTCCTAATTTGCGGGGACCACTCTTCAATAATTTTATTAAAAATTCTAAAAGTATACTAAAAATATGAAGAAAATTGGGGAGAGTGCAGGGGCCAAACACCCCCCTAGCACCCCCTCTTGTTCGCCCCTGACTATGGTATTTTCAGTATTTTTTTATAGTTAGAACTTGTGGTTCATCTAGAGAGGTACCAAAAAGTTTTAGGCAAGACCAGATGCGACGGAGCGGAGCGAGATAATAGAGTTGGTGTATAATACAGTATATTCTCTATTGTAAAAATTCCGGATGGCTTTTATCAAATAACAAATACTAGCTCTCGCTTACGTGGAGGTACCTGGTTTTGGGAACCATGTAAATTCTGTGTTGATTCCTTTACTGTTTTTTTGTATTTCCATATTGTGTGTGTGGTTTTTATGCTTATATTTATATTTTTAAACCATAAGTTGTCAAATTAGTTGATGTATGTAAGTATAATGACTTGTTAATTTGACAAAACGTAAGTCAAAAATACAAAAAAAAATACGTACTGTTATGAAAACTCAATAATAAATGGTTAGAGTTGCGACCACCCCATTTTTGAAGTTATTGTATTCAAATTAGATCCTAATTGATAGTATTACTGAATTTGTTTTTTGCATGGAAGAACGGATCGAATCATTGAATTGGATTCTATGGCCGGCATCCTTTCAACGGATCCGGGATGGATGCTATGCGGTAGGTGTTGTGCAGCAATACATAATTTTGCTTGATTTTTGTGCACACTTCCAAAGCTTTCATGGGGCCTTATTTAGAGGAAGAAAAAACCACTATAAAATGCCTAAACCATAAACCCGAAGTGCCTAAACCTACTATACCCTACCCCAAATAGTCTAAATCCCCTAAAATTGAACCCCAAAATTAACTCTTCAAATAGGGCCATTGGATGTAACAAGAAAATGAGCAAAACGACGTAAATTTGCCGCACAACGCGGTTTACAAAACCTACCGCACAACGCCTCCCCCAGATTCCCTTTCAACAAACCGGAAAGGAGTCAGCGTCTTCGGTTTAGTTTTTCATTTGCTAAAATCTACAGTAACATTTGATAAACACAAGTGTTGATTTTAGCAAATCTTCTCCTCGTTTGCTAAAATCAACACTTAATTTTATCAAATATTAGATTTTAGCAAATAGAAAACTAAGCTGAATGGCTAATTTTCCAAAAGATTTTATCAAGATTTGATAAAGTCAACCCTTGATTTTATCAAATGAGGGAGAGATTTTATAAAATCTCAGTTTTTTTGCTTAAAAAAAGTTCAGATCATTTGATAAAATCCAGGGTTGATTTGATCAAATCTTGATTTTATCTTGATAAAATCATTTGGGAAACTCACAAGGCCTCTGAGCATATATACACATAAAAATGATACAAACTCATGTGATAATTATAACATTAAAAAAGGTTGAGATCATTTGAGAAACTGAACATTTCCATAGTCATCCCTTTCAATTTCGGGAAAACAGTCATCCCTTCTAAATGAATCTGATTTTATGTAGCTACAATTATTGAACTGGTAATGATTCTTGGATGATTCCATACAACATCTAAACAAATCAACGAAATTTTATTACCAAACATGTTTTTTTTGTTTTTGTTTTTATAAACAATAAACATGATTTTACTTTTATTTTTTTAGAAACAAAAAACAAAAACGTTACCAAACGCCCCCTAAACAAACTCAAAAACAATAAATTCACTTTGTTCTCTTCACATTTCCAAAAAAATTTCCAAAAAGATTTCTTCTCCATCTCTCATCTCTCCAATCATTAATCATATTTCTCTTTCTACTCATACCGTTCCATCCAATCATTATTTTCATTTCTCTCTCTATCTCTCTCCAATTATTACACATCTCTCTAATTATTATTTTTTCCAAAAACTCATCCAAACACTATCTCAAAAATATTTCTCAAAATATTCTTCTCAAAACTCTCAACCAAACACAACCACAAGAGTCTAGGAAAAAACAAAGAACACAATGGAGATGTACAACCCAAAGATTGTACTTAGCTCCTAAGCTCACATAACTTAAAAGCCAACAATACAAATTTATAGGTTAACTTGGTTACAATATCAATCATGCAAATAACCAATGAACCTTTTTATTGTGGTCTTGGAGACTCTCCAATCAAGGATGTCAAATTTGACATGGCATGTCAAGTGGATAAATTGACATTTGAACCAACTCCAACCAAGATGTTAATTGCCTATGTGTCATCTGGCATTTTTTCTTTTAAGTCAAATTTGACATGTAATACCGAAAGTATTCTTTAATTATAAGATGAAAACATACCATAAAAATAAATTTGGCATAATGGTTGGATTAATAATTTTTAAATTGCCACATAAGTTTTCAAAAATAATTTGGCATCCTCACATTTGAAGCCAAGGTTGGAAATGCTCTCAAGTGCTTGTAGACTTCTAATCACATACATGAACCTTCAGACACGCACCTACTAAGATACATAATACATGTATCTCGAAAATACATCGAACACTTTTGTTCCATTTCTTGATTTAAACTCAAAACTCACTAATTACGTTTTACAATACAAATCAATCTCTCACAATATATCGACTTAAAAACCGACTTAAATACGAATTTGTGTAAACAGTAAATCTAACTTAATTACTAATTCTAAATTATTTCCAACAGAAGCCCAGTTTTTTAAAGTGAAATTTAACATATATTGATATGGCTAGATTTACAAGAGTTCCAAAAAGGAGCTACTCAGCCAAGAAAAAGGGCCATCACATGTGGAACAGTGTGATATGCCTTTTCCTAATTTTAGGGCCAACTCTTCATCCATCCCTCTCTCCCCTAATCAGAAGTGCCCTTTTCCAAAATTTCCTTTTCATTGGTGTAAAAAAGTAGTAATTCCCTTTTGTTTGGTTTAAAAATAGGAAATTCTGTCTCCATTGTAAAAGGTGAAAACACATTTGCCGACTGTTGCTTTCCATGGTTTTCAGGAATTAGTTCATACTCAAGTCAAAGTGTCCGGCTCTGGCGGGCTCCTTTGACAAATAATTCATAATTCGAATTATTGGATTATTCATTTTGTCTTTATTCATTTTTTATTTGTATTTGTTAGTTTTGTGTCAAGATTTTGTGGTTTCTGGATTCATCTCGACGAAACGAATCTAACAAGTATAAAATTATGGTCAAAACTCATTTTTTTTAATAAAGCCAAAATTAATCCAATAATCCAAGTATTTTCGTCTTTATTCAAAAGAATATTTGGTTTGACCATAAATTTATACTTGTTAGATTCGTCTCGTCGAGAGAAATCCAGAAACTACAAAATTTTGACGCAAAACTAACAAATACAAAAAAAATTAAATAAAGACAAAACGAAAAAATCAAAAAACTGGATTAAGTTTCTTTTTCACCAAAGGAGCTCAGCATTTTTCCAAATTTTAGTGGAAAAAATGAAACGTAGGATAAAAGAAAGGGGCACTATAGGAAAATGGGCAGGAAGAAATGAAGTAACGTTCACTGCTTTGCTGGGTTGTACGGAAAGCAAGAGTAAATAGTACAGTAGTAGGTAACAATTTTAAGGTGAGGGGATTCAGTTGATGTCCGTGCAAGGGAAAAAAAGAGTGCAAGGAAAAAAAAAAAAGAGGGACTTGTAAATCAAGTGTGCCAACAAATATAACAAATTGTACAAAGATTGTGACTATTTAAGTGCAAAATTTAAGTTTTGTTTGTTATCATTCAAGCCGATCACAAATAGATTCTACTATAATTATACTATATGCAAAATCCGAGTTGAAATCGAGTAGTTTAAACTTCTAATAATATAAACCGACGGTGTTGAGTAGTTTAGTGTTCAAGTTTATTTTAAAAGCTTATAAAATAAAATTAATTAATTTTACGTATGTGACTGATTCAAAATGCCGTATTTGCATAGCAAACACAAATCGAATCTAAATAGCTGGAACTCCTCTATTCGTTCCCTCTCTTCCGTCTATGATTCCTTTATGGTACGTAATGACATTATGGCACATAACGACATTAAATAAAAGCCTTAAACCAATAGGGTGGAAGATCTTACCAACAGAGTGGATGATACATGTACAACTCAACTGACAATTACAATAACTCATGGACTAACTACAAGTGGGCCTATTAAAATCAACGATGGCACTACATGCAGAGCTCACTAAATCAATAGTTGCAGGACCTGATGGTACAATTTTAAACTGTCTCGCAGTGTAGTCACACTAAACTTACACGCCTCATGTCTGTTGTCCATAGTTGAATAACAAAATAGAAGGTTTAAATTGATGGAAATTAAAAGACTAATATGGTAAGATGTGACGATTTTGTTTAAAGGGTTGAAAAGGATAATTGGGTTATACACTTTGAGTTTCTCATTTGATAAGATCTACATTTGCCGGAGACGAGGAATAATCTTTGCTAAAAATGACTTCATCATTTTAGCAAATGTTAATTATAACAAATGAAAATGAAGGGGAAAAAGTGTAATTTATCCTTCTCGTTAATGAGCAGGTAAGGGTGAGCTAGTAAATAACTACAAACCGGAGACTTATTAACTTATTTTCCGCATAAAATAATGTCCGAAACAGTCAGAAAAAGTCCTACAATAGTCTCTCTCCTAAATTCTCACTCCAAAAATCTAACACGCTTTCTCTCTCTCTCTCTCTCTCTCTCTCTCTACATCTATTTCATTCTTAAATTTATTTATTACGGAGTACTATGTTGTGCCATAAAAGCCGTAGTGTAGATTGATTGGATCCGAGGAGAGAGAAACTCACAAGAGAGAGAGAAAGAAGGAGCCAATCCAGTAAAAAAGAAGAGCACAAGCAGAAGAGAGAGAAAGGTGGGAGCCAGTCCAGTATCATCATCATTCATCAGTACTAGTACCCTCTATCTCACTCACTTCAATTACCTGGGACTGTAGTTTAACCTAAGGTTTCCACTTCAATCCCCCCTTATTACATTTGACATACATACATATAGTGTGGGTATGTTTGTGTTGTGTATGTAGCAACAGTTTGTGTGAATCTGTGCTTTGTATGAAGTATTACTGGGTGATTGTTTGATCCAGCTCTGAATACACTTGACCTGAATGTGAAATTCGCTTTTGGGGATCTGGGTTTTCTAGGGTTTCTGCTCATAGTAAATTTTGGGTGCTGGTTAAGCTTAAAAATTGGGGATTTTTCTTGCTCTTGCTTCTAAAGTTGGTTTGGCTAAGCTGAGATCTGTTGAGTTCCAGATTCTTTGCTCTTCATTGGTTCTATTTTGGCTTTGAAGTGAAGCTTTCTGAAACTCCCGAGCTATACAGATTTGCCAGTTGGGGATTTGGTATGAAGTGGTTAATTGGGTTAAAGGCTTGATTTTTACAAGTTTTGATTGGTGTATTTGGGGTTGGGTTGAGAAGATCAAGTGCGGATGAGGGTGAAGTCAATTGTGTTTGTTAGTGGAACTGGGTTTGGTTGAACTGATCAGAGGGGGTTTCTGGGTAGTTTCTTCCCTAAACATTAAAAGTTGTAGGGGGAACTGGTTTAGGAATACATTTAGATTTGGAGGGGTTTTTGCTGGGGTAAAGTGAAAGGTTGTAATATGGTGTTTTTGGGTGGGAAGGAAGTGCAAGAATCCTTTTTCCAGTTCCTTGAATTATTGTGTTAAAAGTGTTTTGGGGTTATAAGCCATTGTTGAATCTGCACAAATGAGGCTCTCTTCCGTTGGTTTCACACAGCAGTCGCCTGAAGGTATGATTTGTTTGTCCTGGTATATTCCTCTTGGTCTTTCATTTTTCTTAACACTACGTTCTTTTTTTCCCCTTCTCCTATTTCCTGGTGCAAAACATCATTGTTGTAGCTTCTGGGGCTACTTTGATTTTTGGGTAAGCTTTGTCTATTACTGAATTGATATTAATTCGACTCCATTTCCTTGGTTTTTGTAATTTTTTTTTTTTTTTTTTTGTGTTCTTGCATTTTGGTGAGGTCATATATGTTTTGGGTTAGTAATGGTACTGTGGCCGTATTCCTTTCTGTGACAATTTCCTTGGCTTCATAGAAGTTGGGTAACCCAAACTGGGGACAATTCATGTCACTACTCTAACCATCCTGAGATGGTATATGTGCATATTTTGTGTTCCACATTATTCCGTTAAAGATATTTTATCCTTCTTGATAATTTATGTTTGGAATTTAATCGGCAGGGGAGAAGAGATGTCTGAATTCCGAACTTTGGCACGCTTGTGCGGGTCCTCTTGTTTCCCTTCCTGCTGTTGGAAGCCGCGTGGTTTATTTCCCTCAGGGTCATAGTGAGCAGGTAAGTCTCCCTAGATTGGCTCTAGGCTTATAGCATGTATCCTGGCTCTAGATTTTGAGGTCAGATCTCATATCAGCCATTGTGTTTACTCACGCTTAACCGGCTGAGAACATTTCTTGTTTCTTTTTGGCTGGGTTGTGAAACTTTGCTTTGTGTTTGCGTAATGATTACCTTCCATAATGTTCCTTTATCTCTTTGGAGTGCAATATCCAAGCATATGGTTGCTAAGAACTAGGGCTGTGATATTCGATTCGCCTCAAATCATATGATTAGCCTGAGTATGCAGCTTAACTGTTGGATGACTTCATGATGCGTATGCGTATGTTTCTAGGATTTGGGGTACCCATAGTGACCTCAATTGTGGGCCCTACTGGTGGCTACGTGTGGTACACGTATTTTGGTTGTGTTTTACATCCATATTTAGGCAGTTCAATTCACTAGCCCTCTCATCTCAGAAAAAAGACAAAAAGTCACTAGCCCTCTCCAAGAGATTTCTGACCTCTATTTTCTGTACTTGTGATAACTATATGTTGATATTTTGAACTGTTATATTATATGTCCAAACGCCTGTTTTTGGCAGTTTTAACTGTTTCCTTGTGTGTCAAATGGCGTCATTATGGTATTAAGTAAACTGAATCAGTTTAAACTGTTGGCCTCCATAGGTTGCTGCATCAACCCACAAGGAAGTGGATGCCCATATACCCAATTACCCAAGCTTACCTCCACAACTTATCTGCCAGCTTCACAATGTGACAATGCATGTAAGAGTATTTAATCCTGTTGTCTGGTTCTCATTTTTACCTTCTGTTTTCTACTAAATTAGAACTTGTTAACAACAGGCAGATGTGGAGACGGATGAGGTCTATGCTCAGATGACATTGCAGCCACTGAGCCAGGTGTGGTAGTCTGCAAAACGTAGTGTTTCGCTATTCTTATGATCTATTTCAATATTCTTTTGATTTTATTTTTTTTTCTTCTGATTTTTGCACCTTTTTGTAGCAAGAGCAAAAGGATGCCTCCTTCCTTCCAGCAGATTTAGGTGCCCCCAGCAAGCAGCCGACAAATTATTTTTGCAAGACATTGACAGCTAGTGACACCAGTACTCATGGAGGATTTTCAGTTCCTCGCCGTGCTGCTGAAAAAGTGTTCCCTCCATTGGTAAAATCATTTTGGCTGCTATGAATTAAAGTGGGCAGTAAGAAATGCCTTAAGTTGTGTACTTTATATTATTATTAACACCATACTTTGAATTACAGGACTTCTCTCAGCAGCCTCCAGCTCAAGAGTTAATAGCAAGGGATTTGCATGATAATGAGTGGAAATTTAGACATATATTCCGGGGTTAGTTCTTCATTCTTTTCCCATACCTTTCATTTTCAAATTTCTGCTTGTAAAGTGTGATTCTGCTTCTGGAGGATGGGGCTGTAAATCAGATTTTGGCTTTGTCCTTTTCCCAGAATTCTGTTTAGATCAAATGATTGCCTTAATCTGGTTGCCAACTTTTGAATTTGCTTCATTGACAAAAACCTGAACTGCAGAGTTAGATTCTGATTCGTGGAGTTTGAGCCTGAAAATCAAATTTTGACCTTGGGAGTTATGCACGAGGAAACTTTCATTACCAATTTTGAAGGGTGGAGATTCTTGAGGATCCTATTCCAATTTTTCTTTTGCTAGGCCCATAGCTAACAAAACCTTCTATCTTAGGATTATGAGGTTCATCCGAATACACTCATTTTGGAGCCTAATAAAATTTCAAATGATGCTGGATTTTCACGTCTGATTATCACCTTTCCAAAAAATGATTATTGGAAACTGGTTGTGATTCTTAGTATTTTTGGGTTCTCTTGTTATTGCAGGCCAGCCAAAGAGGCATCTTCTTACTACTGGTTGGAGTGTGTTTGTCAGTGCAAAAAGACTTGTTGCTGGTGATTCAGTCCTTTTCATATGGTAGGCAGCCGTGAGTTATTCTGTTTTGATCTTCCCTTAAAATAATGTCTGCATAATGATTATTGGAGATAAGATTGAGGTTTTTTTTACTAGACTTCTAAATTCTACATTTTGTCTAGTTGTTTCTCTTATCTTGGATTTGAGGTATTGTAATCGTATATTCATCTGTGAACCTTATGTTGTTTGGTAGCATGTTAACTGAATTGTGATTTATTCCATCAGGAATGAGAAGAACCAATTGTTTCTTGGTATAAGGCGTGCTAATCGTCCCCAAACTGTGATGCCTTCTTCAGTTTTATCAAGTGACAGCATGCACTTAGGGCTTCTTGCTGCGGCAGCTCATGCTGCAGCAACTAATAGTCGTTTCACCATATTTTATAACCCTAGGTATGTTTCTTTGCTAGAGTCGACAGAAATTTTCTATCCTCACTATTACTTATTATAATTTGAATCTGCCACCTTAAATGCAGGGCTAGCCCAACAGAATTTGTCATACCTCTAGCCAAATACTTTAAAGCAGTTTATCACACTCGAGTTTCTGTTGGCATGCGCTTCCGAATGCTGTTTGAAACTGAAGAATCGAGCGTCCGTCGGTAGGCTTTGAGGCTCTTGCTGTTGTTATTATTGTTGGCATATGTTACATGCTATTGTTTATTTTGATGTTGTTTGGGTTGGAAAGTAATTATCAATATTTTGTCTGGACCTCTATGGGGCAAATATTCACTCAGTTGTGCAATTTTAGCCAAGGGCATGGTACAAATTAGTGGGGCAGGTTTTTGTTGTTATTTTGTTTGCATATTAAATTGAAAGTAAACTATTTGACACAACATGCTTACAGTTGAAGGCTGTAATGGTGTCCTCCACGTAGGGGTCATTTGGAATGTGATTGATTTTTGGTAATGTGTTTTTGTGTTGATGGAATTTTCACAATGTTCCTATCAATAAACCATGTATTTTTGCCCTTGAACTCAATAGATTTGCATGGTAGAATCGTAGACGTAGTTGGCGTAAATTTTGTTTTGGTATTCTGTGATGAGTCTAACATAATGCGTTTCTATGGTTCTTCTGTTATCAAGACCAATTCTTATTGAAACATTATGGATGTTCTAAATCTAGCATTGATATTTCTTTTATATTCAGCTATATGGGCACCATAACTGGCATCAGCGATATGGATCCTCCTCGGTGGCCAAATTCGCATTGGCGCTCAGTGAAGGTTTGTCCTATAGGTGTACCATGATTGCAATATAGCTCCTAACACCTTGTTTGGCAAACGACTGCTGCTTTGGTGCACTTTTTAGGTAAATGAGACATGATGTAATGGATTTTAACTTTGGTGAATGCAGGTTGGTTGGGATGAGTCTACAGCTGGGGAAAGGCAGCCTAGAGTCTCTCTGTGGGAAATTGAACCTTTGACAACATTTCCCATGTATCCATCCGCATTTCCTCTCAGACTCAAGCGTCCATGGCCTCCTGGATTACCTTCTTTCAACGGTACACTTGTCTACTAAATTACAAGATTATTTAGCAGTTCCAAATGCAGTACATCTGGACATTCTATCCCGAACACTAACTTTTCCACTCCAACCTAGTGGGGCTTTTCTTTGGTGATAGGATGTAATTGTAATAAGAATGACTTTTGCAGATAAGAGATTTTAAGTTAATATTCTCGAATTAGAAATCAGGTGTTGGTAACAAGGTAGCCTCTCAAAAAGTAAGAATTTTTTAATTGTTGACATTAGGCAAATGAACCAAATCTAATCTTCCCTTATCAAGTGTGTTTTTACAATTAATCCAAATCAATTCCAAAAATAGGAAGTGTAGATAGAATCTCATTTTAACTAATGCTCGTCTGTTGCAATTAGGCCTCAAGATGAACTTTACCTTGTTATTCGTTTTTAAAATCCATATCTTGTTTCTAAACCTAGGGATGAAGGAGGATTCATCGCTCATGTGGCTCCATGGTGACAACGGAGATCGCAGTCTCCAATCTCTCAACTTTCAGGGCATAGGGGTCACACCATGGATGCAACCAAGGATTGATGCCTCCATGCTTGGTATGCAAAATCACATGTACCAAGCTATGGCCGCTGCTGCTCTTCAGGAGATGAGGGCTTCCGATCCTTCCAAACAGACACTTCCATCCGTTCTTCAATTCCAAAATGCCCAAACTAGCCCTGTTATGCAGCCCGGTCTAATTCAGCCCCAGTTGTTACAGCAGTCTCAATCCCAGTCTCAGTCTCATCTTCTTCAGCAACAATTGCAGCACCAGAACACGTTCAGTAATCAACAACAGTCACCACTGTCACAACAACAGCAACAGCAGCAAGTTTCAAATGCTGTTTCTGCCCTTTCTCAGTTTGCTTCAAACTCTCAAGCCCATTCACCATCACTGCAAGCTATCTCTTCAATGTGCCAACAACAGAGTTTTTCTGACTCAAACGGGAACCCTGTCACCAATGGGATTGTTTCTCCTCTCCACAGCCTTATGGGTTCATTTACCCAGGAAGAGGCATCCCACCTGTTCAACTTACCAAGAAATAGTGATGCGATGTTATCTTCTTCTGGGTGGCCACCAAAGCGAACTGCTGTTGATCATCTTCTATCCTCTGCAGCATCGCAATGTATTCTTCCTCAGGTGGAACAGTTGGGACCACATCGTACAAACACCTCTCCAAATGCTATCTCCTTGCCCCCATTTCCTGGTAGAGAGTGCTCCATTGATCAAGAAGGAAGCAGCGATCATCAGAACCATCTTCTGTTTGGGGTGAATATAGATTCCTCATCTCTTCTAATGCAAAATGGGATGTCAGGCATTCGGGCAGTTGGTAGTGATGGTGATTCAACGAATGTGCACTTTGGTTCTTCCAATAATTATTTGAGTAATACAGGGACTACGGGTACAGATTTTTCAGTTAATCCAGTATTGACACCTTCCAGTTGCATTGATGAATCGGGTTTCCTACGGTCTCCTGGAAATCTGGCTCAAGAAAACCCACAATCTGGAACCTTTGTTAAGGTTACTTACCTTCTTTGTTTCTTACATATTATGTTTGCCAATCTTTTCGACCCTATTTCTGTTATACATTGATCCATTTAGTTTCTACTTTCCCCAAGTTCCCCAACCCCAGAATAAAGGAACATAACAAAAGAAACTAACTACGTATATTTATCCTCATCTACAATTACTAATATGGGGATTGTTTTTATCTATTACTATTAAGCAAATATCCTTCCTTGTCTACAAGTATTCATTTGGGGGTTGTCAATGACAGGTTTACAAGTCAGGGTCCTTCGGCAGATCACTCGACATCTCCAATTTCAGCAGCTACCAAGAGTTGCGCAGTGAGCTTGCTCGTTTGTTTGGCCTTGAAGGCCAGTTGGAGGACCCTATGAGATCAGGCTGGCAGCTTGTATTTGTTGACCGGGAGAATGATGTTCTTCTCCTTGGCGATGACCCCTGGCAGTGAGTTTCGAATTCTACACTCTTTTTTAACTTCTTGTTTTTGCATATTATTTCCAAGTTTGCCAGGTCTTTGGAGAATCTGGAATAGTCTTTAGGCCAATGACCTTCCAAGTGCCAGCACTGAGCACCCGTTAATTAGCACATTCATGGTCGCAATCTTTTATGATCAAATGGTTTAGGACTTTAAGTTATCCGGTCTTAGTAATTTCTGGCAGTTTATCAACTAAAAGCAACAATCGTACTGAAATAGATTGAAATGAAATGGTGCATATTCTTATTAACTGTAGAAAAGATAAAATTTTGTTTCTTTATGTGGTTTCGGTTAGCTAGGAAATCGAAAACATTTTGGAAACGTTTCCATAACATTTGAAAATGAGTCAGAATATAATCGAAACATCAAAAGAATGAAATTGTGTTGCTTCGTTTTTTTGTTATTGGTGTAGGAACAACTGAATGTTTCTGTATGTTTTGTAAAATTTCGGTATAGTTCAGTGCATTTCAACATGTGTCGTGGAAACATTAGAATTTTGGCACTCTGTTAATGTTCGGTTTTAAATTTTTCAAAATTAATATCTAGTCTTCAATATTTGGGTCTTCTGGGAAACATTAACATTTCAGCTGATTCGATGAAGGAAATGAAATTTGTTCCTTGATAACTGTTTTTAAATTGTGGGACATGGGGTTTGACCATTTATTAACATGTTCTTTGTGGGTACACATACTTATTATGTATTTTACACTTTACTTCGCTTGCCAGGGAGTTCGTAAGCAGTGTGTATTGCATCAAGATTCTCTCTCCTCAAGAAGTGCAAGAAATGGGCAAACAGGGTCTAGAGCTTCTGAACTCGGTCCCGATACAGAGGCTCTCTAATAGCAACTGTGATGACTATGGGAGCAGACCGGGCTCGAGAAACTTGAGGAATGGGATCGCTTCTTTAGGGTCTCTTGATTATTGAAACCATTAACTAGTGGTTAAGACACTGTCCCCGTCTCCTGTAAGGTTAGCATATCTTCCTATCCGATATAATGGCGTGGAAGGATTGCCTAATTCTAGCTTAACGCTTATCGTTAGCCACGTTGTAAGTATGATACACAATTGTCGTCCGCTTCTATGCTCAAGGAATCCACTGGTACCTGTTTTAGTAGGAGACTGATATTCTTAGAGACAACTGCTGCTGTTTTATTCTTGTTATATATGCCGACAATGAACTGAAGTTTTCAGGATTATTTAGCATCTCACCAGCAGGTGTTTGATTTTGACTCGATTAAGTGGATTTTTTTTACACAATTTTGAACTTGATAAAACGTAAATTACCAAGATCATGTGTGGAGAGTCTCATCGTGGTGAGTGTTTCCACAACCCTCATTTTTCTGGGCATTGGGTTGCTGTGTGAAAAGTAAGACTCTTAAGGGTGATAGACACGGCCAGCTTCGGTGGGTTGTTCTGAAAAGTACACTGAAAATGAAATGCAAAATCACTTCATTTTTTATGTAATGTTCACACGTAGCTTAACAGTAGGGTACTAGCTTTATTGGTGTTTTTTACATGTTATTGCCATGTATCCCCTTCTTCTGCCTAAACTTTTTGGGCTTACCCTACAATGTGTGCACATTTTTCATTTGGTGGTTGATAAATATGCATCCAATCAGCCCCAAGGGTTTGTCCGGTAGGTTGGTGGATTCGCTCCCTAAACAGATGATTAGGGTTAGATTTTTGGGGTCAGACAACAAGAAAGTAATTTCTTGTGATTTCCTTAGTCTTGGCGTGGATGATTTACCTTTGACTAGATTGAGGGATTAATTGAGGTGCGCGTAAATTAGTCCGGACACCCTTGCATCCTACTAAGGTCATGGGGTGGGTGGGTCTTCTTTTGCTTGTGGTGGTAGGGGCTCATGATGTACAAAGGTAGAGTGATGGGTTGGTCGTGTTTTGGATTTGTGTTCACATGTGGGGCTGTGGAAAATGGAACAGTGATGTGACTCTGGAATTCAGAGGGTTGGGGTGCTGACAAGGAAAGGCACCAATGAGTACCAATTTTAAGGGTAGCATGGGTGTTCATGTTTCAACAATCTCACGTTTGTTTTGTTGGACTCGTTAACGAACGAGACCTCAGCCTGTTAACATGGTATTGAATCGTTACTAATTTCTATGTATAAGTACGCGATATGTTGTCGGGTATATAATTCCACGCAGTATTTTAATCTGGACAAACAATAGGGACTTAAAAAGATATACTACTATATAGTACTAGTATATTTTTTTTGGAACGTCTTCGTGTTGCTCACGTGTGTGGACTGAGTGATTCTTTTGCTGCTTTATACGTTGCGATCAGTCTCTGTCTTCATCTTGTACACTTTAATAGTTTCAGAAAGTAGGAAATATTCACATGGAGATGTAACAACTCAACTCCATGAATGTGTGATATCGATCTAATTGCGTTGTCGGTGGTTGTTTGTGCACAGAGGGAGGGTTTTGTTCATCCTCTTTTAAGGAGGGTGAGCAAATTTGCGCGTCCAGTTTTTTATAGGCAAACATATGTATTTTTTTTTACAACTCATGTGTCTGGGTCAGTTCTCGCGCTCCTCGACTAATCTTGGAAATCTAATTCCGCCGTCCACTTGTAATTACATATTTACACTAATTCCGACCGCATATAAAAGAAATAGACAAAACTAACGACTCCAACACCCCAAACAGTTATCAGTGTTGAATCTAGAAAGTAGAGGGTTTACCTGTCCCTCGTGTGATGCAAAACGGGACTGGTCACGAGTCCATTCCGAGCAATGCATTTTGCAAGTCTCGGTGTTTCCGACGTTCATGCAAAAAACCAAGTTCATTGGATAATGGTATCCATTTGAACAAATCATATTTGTCACAAGAGGAATAGACAGTCAGAATCTGACCGTTTAATTTTTTAGACAAGTATGGTTGGACCAAGCTTTTACCAATCTCTGGTAAACTTGATTTTTGGGAAAAACATTAAGCACATCGAGACCTATGCACACATGAACGGTTTGGATCGTAAAACAGGACCGTAATGATTCTTATTTTGCATCAGACGATGGATCATCAAATGAGAGGTTATTGACTTGTCCTGACTATGGTACAATGATTGCTAAGGGCTGATTCAGAATCACATTTGTTTGACCCAACTGCCAAGTTCAGCTGAGAGTAATGATTTTCCTCACTATCTTTATAACGAATGCACTCCTTTTTTTTTCTTCTTTTTTTTGCTCTCAAATAACCAGATGTTCGAGCCAGCATGTGCACACCTCAACTCATTCTAGGATCCTGAAGTTAACGATCGGATATACCCCCAAGTGGCGCCAAGCCTTGTATCTAATTGTTGTCCTAATATTCTTGATGCCAAGTGCTAAATGACTTTATAGAAAGATCTAATTCAAGAAATAGTCGCTTGGACTTTGAATACAGAAAAGCAACCATAAAAACAATGTTAGTACTATTTTCTTTTGGTTGCCTTTTTTTCAGTTAGACAAAAAGAAAAGATGCTAGTACCATGAACAATTGAAATTTTCTTTTTTAGGATTGGTTCCCCAAACAAGGTGACCCTAGAGAATTCTAGAAAAATAGAACAGAGAATCCTAGAAAAATTCAAGAATAGTAGTATTCTTAAAGACTAGAGAATAATCTTGTACTCTAAATTTCACCATATGGGTTTGAAACTTGAAAGAGTTCTACATAATTCTAAATTTCTAAGACGGTGGGAACCCCCTAAAGGGTAAAAGACTAGAGAATAATCTTGTACTCCACTATTCCTGAATGTAGAAGAATTTTTTATATCTTTTGTAAATATTTTAGAAGTGGAGGAACCTAGAGAATTACATGAAATGTGTATAAAATAATTGTTATCAACTGGAGATGTATTTTTCTTGGTATTGCACTGCGTCCGTACTCAACAGGTGCGCTGCCACCGAAGGTGGTAGTCTAGATGGCAAGGGTGAGTGGACTTGAGTGCTCCTCCCTCCCGTACTGATCTGTCCATGTTTAAATCTCACCAACTGCGGGACTTGCGTGGAGGGCTCTTTGTCCATCTAGCACCCAGGTGGTGCTGTGATGTCGGACTCGCATTTCCAACCGAACATTCCATAGCGGGTCGGAACTTCTATGGTCACGCTTAAGAGAGTTGTTACGCCTGCCGCCCCTTCCCACCATTTTCCAGTTCAAAAACACGTGCACCATGCGCAAGTAGTGTTATCTGCATAACTTCTTGTTTAATTTTTTAGTGAGAAGAGTTTTATTGATCTAAAGGAGAGAGAAACTCCTATACGTCCGAGAGTGAAAGTCCCATGGGGGCAAAATGGAAGTTCACATGCCGGACAAACCAATAGAAAAGGCTTTCTTTGCACAAATATGTGCGATCCTATTACAATCTTGTTTGAGAAAACTAAAAACACACGAATTAAAAGATTCTTTGAGAGAATCTTGAACCAATTAAACCGCAATATCAGAAGGTGAATGCTTTCTTCCTAATACAATGTCCGGACCCTCTCATGTGAACTCTCTCATGTGATGGCTGGGGATTGGCACCTCGCCCATTTTACAAACCAATGGTAGAGATTACATTTTGGGTCTCTGATCAGAGCTAGCGAGAGTTTCTTCTCTTGATAGTTTCTGGAGGTGGCGACGGTGGCTGTTGATTGGTGGTCGGCGGTTTGGATTTGGGGTTATGGTGGTCAGGATAACTAGGGTTTGTTTGATTGCGTTTTTCCGGTTGTGGGCTTGGATTGTTTGGGCCTGCCCCTTTGGTGTTATTTTCTGGGGGTTTGGGCTTGGCCCATTTGGTGTTTCATCCAATTTTCTATTGGATGCTCGATGTACCCTTATCGAGTTCAATAAAACTTCTCATTGCCGATCAAAAAACCTTTATGCTCCTTGCCTTGATTGCTGGGAAGGAGTTGTGAATGGAAGGATTCAAACTATTCTTTTGTTATCTAGTTAAGTTCAATCGAACCTTTTGTTCTAATTTAGACAGCATTTCGAAAACTAAACATTGCTGGCTAAGAATTTGTTTTTTTAGCAAGCTCTAGGAGTGAAAAACAACTTTGTTTTGGCTCGCTTAATGAAAACGTAATCTAAGCCTTTGATTTGTTAAAGGAGTAAGCCAGTAAGGTGTCACTCCCTAGCCATGAGAAGATCACAAGAGGGAGTTCACACGACTCAAGACATTTATGCTCCAAAATGATCTTTGTTTCAACAGTTCCACAACCGCAGGTTGCAGATTCATTTCATGTACAATCTGATCTTTCTACAGCCGAATCGGTAGTAAGAAAACATGCGAAGCGGAAAGAGAAACTTGCAACTATAAGATGGGCGCCTCATCCACCATGTAAATACATAGAGGACGACATTCCTTTTCCAAGGAAATCCACAACAGAGTACAGAAGAGGCTAAGTCAGCCAAGAAATTGTATGGAGATGCAATTTCATTTTCTGCATTATCTCTATTTTTATTGATTTTATGACAGCCAACCACAACAGATGAATGGGGTCGATGGGATTCGACCTGTTTGGCGGATATATTCTGCCTGAGCCGCAGTTTTCCTGGCACTTTGATCTCTTCTGGCTTCAGCAGCAGCCCGTTTTTCTTCTGATATTTGCCGTGCCATTGCAATCTTCTTCACCATCTTTGCTTGAGCATTTGCTCTCATCTGTTCAACTTGGGCCTGGAAAAGGGTAATTGTCAATTAATGTTTGTTAGGATCGAATCACACACGCACACGATATACGAGTATAAACAGTAAAAGAATTGACACAGAGATATACGTGGTTCCCCAAAATCGGGTACGTCCACGGGAGCGGAGAGAGTAGTCGTTTATTGATGATCTAGTTCTTAGGGTTTTACAATAGAGAGTTAATATACGGCTGCCACTTCTATTCCAACCCTAATCCGCATTATAGCCTGAATACCCGCTCCGCTCCACTTCGCTCGGCCCTGGCCTTTTACGAGAACTTCTCAGTACCTCTCATACACACCATATGAGCCACAAGTTCCAACAGTTAGAAGTTATAAGAAAGCTAGTACACAAGGAATCCATGCAGGTCTTTACTGTTTGTTCTCGTTGTCATCTTCAATTTTTCCATTTTCGGTTTGGTCTTTAATATACCAAAAAAGTGGAAACATGAAAAAACACTCATCACCTTCATGCTATTTCCATTTCCGTGCAAAAAAAAGAAGTTTTCAGAATTACTCGGAAAACATCTTTAGGTGATTCCTGAAAAGTGAGTTGTTTGTGGAATATATTCCTGAACACAGCGGCCAAAAAAGGTTTGTGTCATCCAGAAAATGGAACAGAATCACAAAATGACAACAATAGCAAGACTATTTTTGCTTTAATCTCAGATCCTTCAAGCCACCAGATTTTACAAAAGGATCACGTTGAATCCAACTCAATTCAATCATTAAAGAAAAATATATTGAACTAGATTCAAGAAACGGTAGCAAGTACTTATAATGTGGCTATGACTGTTAAACTCTCAATTACCTCTATTCTCCTCATCTCTGCCTCAAGTTTTGCTTTCCGCCGACTCTCCCATGCTTGGATCTGGATCTCTTCACGCTTATATCTGCCAATTATATTTCACAACCCAACATCAAACATCTCCATTACAAAAGTAGGAAACACAAAAAATTAAAAAACCGAACCTAAAGGCCTTTTCCCATCATCAGAACACTTCTTCAAATACGACAAAGAAACTAAGTCATGAAGAAGAGAACAAACCTTGCAGTGTGTTTAGATTTCTCAGCTTCCTCCCACGCAGCAGCACGTTTTTCAATCTCAATCTGTTCTCTCATTGCAGCGTCCATTTCATCCCCATGGCCATTCTTTTCTTTCTCATCTTTACTTGCCCAAGCGGCGATATTCATTTTGCCTAGTTGGACACCTAGGGCCACTATCTCCCTCCTTGTCTTGAGCTTTAGTTCTTCCTCTGACAATCCCATTTTGCCTTTCTTTGTAGGGTCTTGTGACTCGTCGTCAGTGATGTGCCCAGTAGGGGTGGAGGCTGGTGCTCCTCTACGAGGAGTGGATGGGATAGAAGAAGTTGGACTGCGGAGTGGCGTTGTGGACCCTACGGGGGTGGCAGTTCTCGAAGGCTCTTGACTTGGAATAGGGGTCATCTCTGTTCCCATGTCTCTCATACAGACTGATCTTATGCCAGGAACACCTGTATGATAAGTTGTGAATTCTTTGATGAGATTACATGTACTTCACAATTTTAGATAACCTAAATGGATACGATAAAAATAGCTGAGGAAAGGACATCAACTGATGTTACTACCAAAATGAACTAAGAATTGTGCAATAACCAACAAAACCAACAAAAAGAAGCCACCAGATGCTTCATAAGAATTTCTGACAGCAGCTTTTACGACAAATTTAAAAAAAGCCTTCTTTCTTAATCGACGGATGTGTGGCTTGGAAGGAACATAGATTCTCAAATTTCTTCTGATACATTCCTCCTGATGGGGGCTATTGACTTGCACTTTAGTATGAAGTAAAAATGTAACGCAGACATCAACAAACACCATCATTTCGTATTTACATGCCACAAATAGTCCCTCCTCGCGGAGACATTGCAAGAATGTTTTGTACAATAGATGCAAAATCAAGAACTGGCTTTAAGTATGAACAGCATGAACAAGAGTATTCAATTTTCCCATAGTGAGATGGAAATCAGATGGATAAACATCCCTACACATCTAAAATAACCATTATTTGTCCATAGTGCTTAAGTTTCTGCAACTTGCTTAGCTACTAAGATGATAGGAATCAATGAATTTACCTGTGGCATCTTCAGTTGAAGTACTCTTAGTACAAGGTGAATCCCTATTGTCCACTTCCTTCAAATCCTTGCTTTCAGGACACAGATCAATCCCCACATTTGCCCCACTGGCTTGACCATGAATAGGTTGAGTGGCAGAGGGCACAAAAGAGAACTTCTCCATCCCAAATTGAGACGTCGGTTGACAGAAATCAACCCTCTTAACCGCCATCTTCTGATCATAACCCCCAGACTCCGGTGCAACCCTAACTGTATTTGACATCGGTAACCTGTTCACTTGGCTTTGCATGTGTGATTTCTTGGAATAACTGTTTTGCACATTTTGCTTGCTCATAATCCATTTCTCCGCATCATTCCATTTGGACGGCATATTTCGCGAAAGTGATCTGGTCAAGGGATTTTGCAGCGACCTTTCTCCTTTGTGAAACTCGAAGCTAGATGAACTAGCATTGCTATCGTAATCAAGACTTTCCTCTTCTAGTGACCTCACCGGGTGAACTGAACTCGAATTACCGCTATCACTCTCTGAAAATTGCTGCAGTTTAGTATTTTCTTTTGGCTGTAAATTGCTCTGATCAGATTGTCCAGCATCTGATATCGCATTGCTTGATAATTTAACTGATGAAACTTCTAAACTGGAAACTGCAATTGAATGGATGAACCCAAAAATCAGCACAAAAGTTTTGTATCCTGTCATATAACTTGAAATTAAAGCGGAAACTATCAGATAGAGGGGTATAATAGGCTTTCAGTCAAATGTTCATGGTGTCAGAGGTTTGGTTCCTAGGAGATTCTGGGTTCAAGTCTTTTCAATCTTCTCACATTGTCATTTTGCTTCTCTCCATTTAGGAATGCTTGCATTTCAATCCGCAAGACGGGGCTGCACAAAGCAATTAAAGACAATTCTAGGTTGACGGGATTCAAAAAACTTGTTTGTAAGGAATTTTTATTAAGACGAATCCATTTTTAAGAGCACCAAAAAGATGCTTCCAAATACTCGAAATCGACTTTCGGTCAAAAGCAGATAAAGATATAAACAATGAGAGTGATTGCCTTTTCAATAGTTTCAAGAAAACAAAAACTGATTCTGAAACAATAAACAACTGAGGTTTTGGGAAACTTGGGGATTATATTACTAAAACAACCCAATTGAGACTGGTTTTCCACTACGGTATTTTCGGTATTCTTGGACTACAGGTTGTCAAATCAACAAGTCATTTTCCCCACATACATCAAATGATTCGACAACTTGTAGCTCAAAAATACCAAAAATATCGTAGTAGAAACTCAGCCTAAAGTTGTTGCAATTAGCGGCCACAACCATAAACAAATATGCAAAGCAAGTTATCTTGGAGACAAAACCATCTCAGAGACAAGACCATCTCTAAAATTAGTAGGAATAACTCCTAAACAGTAAAAAAGTAAACCAGTTTCAGTTCATTTATTGCCACTTCACAATTGGAAACAGTGCAAAGAAAATGAATGAACAGTCAAATCTAGACAGAACACAGTTCCTTACCTTCCTCATCAAAGTCTCCGCTCTTGACGGCTAACAAACTGTTCTTGACAAACTCAGAATCCTCAAGCTTGGAAGGAGATGTTCTTGAAGAGTTTGATCCTTCTTTCTTTTTCTGACTGTTATGCCCCATTAGCTTCATCCTCAATTTACTTGGAGAAATTATACCAGTCTAAATTGGACAACCAAAGCAAGAAAACCATATTAATTAGAGCTAATTGAGAGCATTTAGTAGTACAAACCCAGAGGAAAATTGCAAAAAAGTTTCCAACTTGATTAGATATTCATTTGGACAGACTAAAACCCACCAATTTATGAAACCCAAATGCAATAATTTAATAAACACCTAATTAATTAGTTTGGAAGTACCAACCCAAGTGAAAACGCTTAAAAAGTATTCAACTTTGCGACAGAAAACAAAAAAAAACCCACTAATCTTTTGAGCCCCCATTAATGACTTTCATAAATAAAAAAAATAAAAAAAAATCCCTAATAAGTTCTCTTTTAACCTATTGAGAAAAATTAGAGCTCAAAACAATAGGAAGTACCAACCTTGTGAGAAATGCTAAAAAGTTTTCAACTTTGATAAAAATATATATATATATCAGAAGAGAAAACCCCACTAAGAAAAAAAAATCCTCCACTCAGGAATTTAGTCAAGCACCCAAATGGGTTCTGTTAAATTAGCTCAAAACCGAAAAAACAGGAAAAATTGGAAACCCAGATCAAAGCTGTGTGAAAGCTCTTCAAGATTTTCATTCACTTCAATATTTCTTCACAAACCAATTTCAGAAAACAACAGAAATGCTACAATGTTCACAGCGAAAAAATGATTAGAAGGAAAGCATTCAGATAAATAGCTCCAATTGGCTTCAATTTTCTAGCAGAAGCAGGAGATTGGTCCATAGTCAATGGTCATTACCTGAACTTTGTGAATCCGCTCGTACTCCATTAGATCCTCTCTCTCTCTCTCTCTCTCTCTCTCTCTCTAGAATTGTGTGTGTAGGACAGTGAGGTAGAAAATGTTTCAGGGTTCAGGCCAATGAAGAGTAGATGAGGAAAGCAGAGTGTGCCGAGTGTAATGTAACAGAGAGGCGTTATAACTAGATCCTGGGCAGGCGATCTTTTACCGATTATTTGACCATTCCTTGGCGACTTTTTTGGTATATACATGAATCACAGTGTGTATTATCCTCTGTGATCAATGTCATAAACCTTGCCATGGGCTCGGCTTCCCAACGAAGCCCAATGATCCATGTAACTAGGGGTGAAAATCGATCGGTTCGGTTCGATTTTTGGGACCGAACCGATCTGGTGATTTTGCTGGGAACCGATGCCAACCGTAAAAGATAATGGACCAATCGGTTCGGGGTGGTTCGGTTTTTTCAATTTTTTTCGATTTTTTCGATTTTTTCAGTCCGGCGTAAAAATTGAGATGGACGGCTGTGATTTGTTATTTTTTGCGTGGTCAATTTCAGGAAACCGAGATAGGGGTGGTTTTCGGTCCAAATAGGCGTGGTTTCGGGGTAATTCGGTCCAAATCTGGATGATTTTAGGATATTTCGGTTCGGTTTGATTTGGTTCGGTCTGACAAAAATTCCGGGAAACCGAAACCTAATAGCAACTCAACCTTAGGAAAAAAAATCAGCATTTAAAAAGCTGGTTAGAAAGAAAGAAAAAATGTGATGCACGGGGTACGAGGTGAGGTCCCTAATCGTTGCAGTAATATTCTAATACGAGTACATATTTTTGTCATATACTATGTTACAGTTTTATATATCTCCAGCTAAAATTGATCAGTGGATATGGTAACTCCTTAGGAGTTTGTGTAGTCCAAACCAAAATTTGGTTGATTTTTTGTTTAGGTGCTGAAAGCCAGCTTGAATGGAGGTGCACGACACTATTTTTACGTAAGGCACCTTATCGCACCTATGTCAGGACCGAAACTAATCTCATCAAATTGGCTATGGAGACTCGAGTATGAGTCTTGTCAAACTCAGTCTTGAGTTTGCGCCATTGAACCAATCCTCATTGATACTCCCTCCGTCCCTTTTTAAATAATTGACTTGGGAAACGTGTATTTTTGCGGACGTTTAAAAATGTATTTACATATAACGTTTTTAAAATTTTTTTGCACCAAATTAAAGTACTCAATGAGCACTTTAATTTGGTATAAAACAAATTAAAAAGTTATATAGAAAAATATGTTTTTAAGGGGTTTGAAATTACACGTATTCCCATATGGATCATTTAAAAAGGGACGGAGGGAGTATTACTTTACAGTTAGTAATTTTTGCACTCCTTTTTTTTTTTTACCATCATCACCCTTTTCTATTTTTATTCACTAAAATTACCATTTTAGCTTTTTATTACTGTAGCTTATTTTTTCACACATTAAATTCACATGAATAAAAACAAAAGAGGAGTGTAGATGATAAAACTGGGAGTGCGAAAATCAATTCTCTTACTTTATTCAATTAAGCTCTTAAACAATGATATTTTGGCCAATTTGTCAAGTTCTTTAACGATTACTCGATTAGCATTTCATGAGACTAAATCTAAAGGGAATGAGAAAATGTAATACATCCAAACAAAAAAGGCAAAAAAAAGAAATACATTTTAAATTTTAAGGGGTCGAATGAGAAAAATCTTCGTTGTCATGTAACTGTTTGTGTTAAACCTTTTGGAGAGAATTGCAATATACTACTCCCTTCGTCCCAAAAATATAATCCCTCGTTCTATTTTAACTGGATAGAAAATAGATTATATCCTTCAATTGATAATACATTTCATATGGAATATGGATCTTGTTTAATAAATCTAAAATACAAAGTTTTTAAAATTGCCTAAAACATTCAAGATTATGAGATATATTATACTATTGAAAAGTGATACAAACTCCCAAAAGGGACTATATTTTTGGGACGGAGGGAGTACATACTAGTGTAGGGACCTTGCCAATATACCACTATGTGAATGGGCCAAATGATAATTAACTGATACTTTAGACATTCAAAGAGTAATTTTATTGTGTTTTCTCATTTTGTCAATGTGTTTGGTTGGTGTGAAAGGAACACTTTTGGACACTTTTGAACAGTGATAATCATGAAAAAGAGAGTTTGAATTTCCTTTTCTGCAAGCTTTACTGTCTGAAGTAAATGGGTCATAATCTATCAGCCACATTATTTACTTCAAGTAGTAGTTCATCTAAAACCAAACACTGCCTTTGTCTAAGCTTTTATTAGCAACTGAAGAGCTTACCCCTGTTACCAATTGGTCCCCCCATAAAGGATAAATTACTCACTGCTCTTGGGAACACCATTCTACACCAACATTTAGGGGTATTTGGAAGAACCTTTTTTTTTTTTTTAAACTTTTTTTTGGTATTTTTTTTAGTCTTGAATTATGGTCGGTGACAAAAAAAAAAAAAAATTATGGTCAGAATGTATTACTGAATTAAAGTATTTGGGAGATACGTGAAGAATGCGTTTTGCAACAGGAATAGTGTTTAGGGATATGTGCATAATACACTACATATTAGGAAAGACTACAAAACACACCCATGTTTGAGTGTGTATTATATGCACCCCTATAAAAATTACGAAACGTTTACCTCATATTAATAAAAGTTTTACGATTTTTGTATAAAAGTTACGAGACGCGTCAAAATGTTAAGAATCATAGAAATGTTACGAATCATATTGTTGAAAAGTTACGAAAATCTAAAAAATGTTACGATTGCCAATGAGGTGACACAATATGGACCATACAATAGGTGCATATGGTACACAACTTTAGTGTGTGTTTATTGTAGTCATTCCCTACATTTTATAGGTCTTTGTGTTAATTGAAATGGAAAACATGGAAAATGGGAATTCGAAAGACTCATCTCCCCTTTAATTTTGCCTTTTTGTTTTCTGAACTCAGAAAACCGAAAAATGCATTTTGCAAGATTGCATTTTGTGGGCTTTTTGCCCAAACACCTAAAAGTGAAAAATGAGTAACTGAAAAAATGTAAAAATGAAGGGATTTGACTGGGTGTGTTTGGGAGCTCTTTTTCACATTATCATTTTTACCTTTTCTAGTTTTGGTTGTTTGGGAGAGACAAGGGAAAACTCATTATCTCAAAACTCATTCTCCAATTTGATGAAAGGAGAGGAGAAGTCAAAAGTAGGTTGGGAGAAGCTTTTTAACTTCTCATTTTCCAATTTCCCATTTTGATTACCAAAAAGACTTACAAAAAGACTTACAGAATGTATTCTGCACATATCTCTCAAACACTATTTCTTGTTGCAAAATGCATTCTGTACATTTCTCTCAAACACTCCTACCGGATTCAAAATACATTTTGAACATAATTTAAAAAGTTAAAAAGCTAAAAAGTTAAAAATGAAAAGCTGAAAATGTAGCTCCCAAACACCCTCGAAATTTGCCATGAAATTGAAAATATTCTTGAAAAATAAAAAATATATCTCGATGTTATAATGATAAGCTCTTTTTTTTTTTCTGTAGTATAATCATTTCCCTTACTCATTTTTTTGGGGGGAAATTTAAATCTTTGAAATTCAACATTATTTTTGCCCAAATTTACTAATCTTCAAGGCTTTCACATAGAATTAAAGATGACTAAAAACATCTTTAAGAGTAGTAGTTTCGAATCCTTTATTGAAGTAAATTTCTATTTCATTTATGAAAAAATAAAAATAAAAATAAAAAAAGGTAGTAGCATGGTCAATCAAATTAGAAAAAATATCAAAAAATTGAAAAAATTACTAATGAATTCGTGTACCCTAGAAGGGTGGTCTGGTGGATCATCTGAGAGTGGTTGTGATTCGGTCTCAAACACTAATTCAAAATATCTTTCTCAGTTCTTTGGAAATATTTTATAATTATTTTGAGGCAAAAGAATTAGAGAATCTTGAGATTCACCTGTTTCTGGCATAAATTACAAGTCGCTTTAACGTCTGATACAAGTATTTCTGTACATGTAGCAGGTACAAAAACCAATCTCCTTAATTACATCAGTTTTATTATTTTTTTAGCTCTTTCTTTTATTCCTCATTTTATATCGGCGTAACAGCTTTGTTCGGTTTGGGTTTTGAGTGAGGGTTTTGAGGGTAATGAGTAGAGAGAGATAGAAAGAAAATTTTATTTGAGGACCGTGCATGGTGGATCTTGAGACTTAAACTGAACAAGGTGTGAGTTCTCAGAACTTGAACCTTAATATACTAGTAATATGAAAATGATAACCGGATCTCATTGTCAAGAAACCAAGGTGTGAGTTCTTCAATTTAAATTTAGTTAATAATTTTATATTTTTTAGATTCCTCTCGTCGAGACAAGTCAAGAAACCACAAAAAATTGACGTAAAACTAACAAATTCAAAAAAAAAAAATTGAATAAGGACAAACGAAAAAACCAATTTGGTTTTTTTAGCCAAAAGAGGCCTTTAGTTTTCCAAAAATAGTGGAAGTAAGCATAAATTGACTCATGAAGAAAAACTCTAGTCATATAACATTGAGTAATGATACATACCCGGAAAAGATACACCGAAAATACTCAACCCACACACAAAGTGTGTGGGCTCCACACACACTGGATGTGCAATGTGTGTGGAGCCCACATACAAAATGGATATTTTCGGTGTATTTTTTTCCGGGTACTTAGTTTTTCCGTATAACATTTGGATAAGTTTGCATTAAATCTGACACACACCCAACAATCTCGCCGGCATTGTGGAGTCGATTCAAACACGTCATGGAAGAAAATGATTTTGACACTGACAGAGAGTGCCAAAATCAGTCTCATCAAAATTAATTTTCCAAACTTAGTACTGAGTACATAGCACAAATTGGTGCGTGGGCTCAGAGTCTCACACAAATGATCCGGGTCCGGGCTATTCATTGTTCGTATAATAAATTTTCAACAAAAAATTAGCTTAATTGAAGAACTGTAAGTGTTTAATCCAATATTACAAAATATTATCCAGAATTCACGATCCTAGAAAATTGATGAATTTTGAAACAGGGTTGAACAATTGGCTCAAGCAATTTCAATTATCTCATTGATTCATTTTTTTTAATTTTATTTTTACAGAAATTCAAATATGAATTATTTGAGTGAGACCCTGAAATGAGCCCTACATGTGCAAAATCGGTCGGTACCATAGAGTTATAAGAGCTTTTGCTCATCTCGAATTCCTCGCAGAGGTTTTGACGATTATTTAAGGATTTTTTTTAAAAAAAACTGCAGTATCATATTTGGAGTAATTTGGAAACCAATGTAAAATACACATATACAGATGCAATAAATAAATAATTAAATGGAGTTTATATTTTAATTCCTTGAATAATACAGTCAAAGATAACTTTTCATACGCTTTCCACCATCATCACTCCTCTCTGTGGGGGTCCAGAATTCTATAATCTGACCACTCCCACTCACTCCTACCTCCTACCCTTAAAATTAGTGACCTATGCCCTAAATCCCTTATTCCTTATTTTCATCACCTAATCCACCATCCATATTGTAGATTTTCCTAGCCCCATATTTTCTCTTCCCTCTTCACATAGCCCCAATTTTGGATATTTATACATACTATATTATTATACTATTATGTTTCAAATATGATTATTATTTTTTTTTTTTCCAATCGATAAGAAGAATTTATTGATCAAAACGAAACAGGAACATCCAATGCGGCTTCTCTACAAACCCAACTTGGGAAATTCCCATGCCAGGTTGTAGTGATAGCCAAAGAAAGGGCATACTTGGCCATAGCATTAGCCACCCTATTACAAATGCGTGGAACAAAACTAAAAGAACAAGAATTTAAACGACTAGCTAAATTAATGGAATCTTTGATGACCACTTCTACACTGGCCTTGACATTCACAGTCCCCTGCAACATCTTTAACACCGTTTGTGCATCTCCTTCCACAATGTAGTCCTTGCACATGTCTTTGACAGCTGCAAACAAAGCAAACCTGACTCCTAGAGCCTCAACAGATTCTGCAGATGAACTTTGGAGAATTGGGATGGCTTGCGCTTCCAAAATATGATTATTACTTGCATCACAAAAACGTATTAAAATAAAAAAAACATTAATTTTGCACAAAACCAAACAAGACCAGATTTCATTGTTCCAATTCCTGAATTAGTCGTGAACTTGTTTAAGCTAGCTTTTTAAATGATGTATTGTGAATTAATGACCTGTCTGTCTTGTAAAATGTAATAAATTAGTTTTGAGAATAAGTTAGGAATTGAAACAATAGACTCATATGTTAGCTAGAGAAATAGATCAAACCAAAAAACACACAATATGTAAAGAATCATTAGGAAAAGAACGCAAACAGAAAGAAAGAAAAAAAAAAAAAACAGAAAACTTTTTACATGGTTATCTAATTGTGTAACTCAGTAATCTACGGACTACGGTTCATACAAGATTTACATTGGTTGTTATAACATAAGATTCACATCACTACGTACCTACGTACTGTAATACATTTATCTATGTTTTTAAAGTCCCTATTCTTTGGAATATCCCTATGACCGTAAACCAAATCGAGTCAGGCTTCACAAAAGTGACAAAACCATATTCAGACAAATAGGGAGATCGGCACCAACATTTTTTTTCCCACTTAATGTAATTTAATTAACAGGTATGCATATTTAATTCCAAAACCCAATTCAGAATCAGAGAGATGTAAAATCAAGGGTGATTTTATCAAATCTTGATTTTATCTTTGATAAAATCGTTTGGAAAACTCAGCCGGGTGTGTTCTTTAACAGATTTTTGAGACATAAAATCTCACATTTTATGACACTCTAATCTCAACACATAAAATGTAAAAGTGATTTTATGAGATTTTCATAAAATCCTCCTAAAATCTATAGGAAAACCACTACATTTTATCAGTTGGGAAAACAACTACATTTTATCGTCCCTCCATAAAATGTTCATTTTATGAGATTTTTATAACAACTACATTTCATAAAATGATCATTTTAGGAGTATTATTTAGCCACTAGAGACAGATGTAAATTACACTTGTGACCAATGTTTGCAGGCTTTATACCACTACAGAACAGACCGTTACCAAATCTGGGGTAGGGGTGGAGGAGAAATTTTTCAGTGCCGAGTGGGTACCACGTGGTACCCGCTCGCGCAATCTAGGCCGTCAATTTCGGTTTTGGACGGCTCGGATTAAAGAGAGAGAAACAGGAGAGAGACACAAGAGAGAGAGGAGGAGAGAGAGGGTTTCAATCTCAGCCGTGGCCGGTCCAGATGCAATGTTTGGGTACCACGTGGGCTCGGCCACGTGGTACCCACTCGGTACCCAAAAAATTTTCGGGGTGGAGGGACCCCAAATGGCCCAATTCGGGGCCCAATATATATAGTTACAAACTTTTTACAGAGGCAAGATAAGATGATGTATGTACTAAAAATGATCCCATGCACTTCGCTCCATCGCAATACTTGCATACGTGTTCTACTTTATAATGAAGAGTCCGGATGAGCCGGAACATGGGGTTTCTGCCTCCGCCTTTTTTGGGTTCCACCGTGCGTTGATTGGGATAATCTGAACCGTTCATTTTGTATGGTCTGCAAAATAGTATATCGACGCAAACAAAACAAAACAAAAAAAAATTCAGCTTGGTTGGATATTGATCGATATGTCAAATATTGAATTTTAGTTTACAAAATGGACGGCTTGATTTTGTCGATAGTTTTTTTTTTAAGTTAAAAAATTCACGACCGTCCATTTTGTAAACGAAAATTGAATTTTTGACATACCTATCAATGTCCGATAAAGTTCACATTTTGCGTGAATTGCTGGTATTCTAAGATGAACAGTTCATATTAATGCAATGATCGCACAGTGGAGCCCGAAATGAAAGACAGAAACCCTCCGGAAAGAACTTTTTCTCTAAGTAATTTGGTAGGACTATACTTCTACGAAATTTACACTCATCTCAATGCACCCCAAACATATTATCCCATTGGCCATAACAATCCCAAAACAAACAAATCTTGAGTTGTGGTTGTGGAGGTGTAGGGGGAATGACTGTTCAGAGGTTACTAGGGCAAAATATTACACTTTCATGACACACTTTTTGGATATCATTAGGTGATGGGTAGAGGAATAATAATTCCAGATTCATGGTGTAGAAAATATTTCCGGACAAAAATACCCTGGGCTTTAAAATCCTTCACAAATTAACCCCCCTCTTCCATCACCAAATCAACGATTCAACCTAATACATCTCTCAACTGGGCTCTCATCTCAGTTCCTCTCTCTCTCTCTCTCTCTCTCTCTCTCTCTCTCTCTCTCTCTCTCTCACAATCAACCTCACTCAAACCCAGCATCTCTACCTCTTTAACGTCGATGTCGACTTCGATCTGGGTTCTGATCATGGTTTCTCATAATCTGGGTTTCGATTGACGTCCATCTTCAATGAAGGTCCGGCGATGTCGATCTTCAACGGTGAAGTCCGGCGACCTCAATCTCAGCCGATTTGGTGTCCAGAAACCTTGTCGATCTTGTTTTTGGCTTATTCAAGATGGCATCCTTACAGCATCTCATAGAATCGTCTCTTCAATCTATGTGTTTGTCAATCGTTTTTCATTTCTCCATGTTTATCTTTTGCTAGAAATTACTGTTTGCCGAAGGACATTGTTGATTCCAGTGAGTGGACTAAGGCTATACAGTATTTAGATGAATCTGGTAGCTTTAGTGGAGACTGGGCATGATGACCATGTAATGGTGGGTGGGTTGAAGAAGCCAATTTTGAATGCATCTGCTATCGCGAAAATTGTGGAAATTGTCAAACCAAACTTTCTGGAAATAAATTCTCATCATTGCACCCCGAGTCTATTTGTATTGCACCTTAAATGCAATTGTGTTGCACACTAAAAAAAAAAAATACATTGCAAATAGATTTTCAGAATTGTACCATGGGTTCATTTCAATTGTGCTTGACCGAAATCCTATACCTAATTTAATGGGTTGCCCCAAGCGTAGGGCGGAGACCGGTGTAGCATAATACCCGGTAAGACCGGAATCGAATCCACAGAGACGGCGGAGAGTGCTTAACTAAAAAACTCGGGTTGTGACCTTTGAAACGGCTCTTAGGTAGCCACCCTTTGTGATTTGATGGGGGAATTAACTAAACCTAAGAGAATTAGGTTTTGCTTAGACTATTTAAAAGCAAGTACGGTCGTAGGGTTCATAACACAGTGACCAGGTTCGGATATTTCATGCTCAATTCGTTGTTCCAAAAATATTTGACTTTAGAGAGAAAAAGATACCCCGAAAGATGCGAATCCTTATGGTTGTCGTTTACCCATGTACAGCGAAGAACGAGTTTTGGTCCCCCGTACCTCGCGTTACATGGGCTCCGACAATGCCCGGATTCGTCCAACGGACGTTCTTCAATAACCTAAAATTGCTTTTCATTATTGATTTAAGAATAGGAGCAAAAATAAATCCAACCCTGGCCACGGCATGTTAATCACCCCGCGACCATACTTATGAAACTACTCACTCATGTTGAACAGCACAGATAAGAAAATTCTGAAATTAAACATGCTATTGTATTGAATATGGATTAAAAACACAAGATCCGCAATCAGATCACGGACAAACTCCCGTGAACTGAGATTAAAGTAAAGAAAATAGAAAGTTACCGAAGCAAAGCGAGAATCAACGATCAAATCTGTAAAAACTTCAATGGAAAAGTAACCCGGAAAGTAGAATCTCCAAAGGAAAAGTCGGCTCCTAATTGGAAGAAAAACAAAATAAAGTTGGAACCCTAAATCGTCCTCAAAACGAGGTATTTATGTCTTTCCCGAAGCCCAAACACGTGGCAAAATCACCGGCCCATTTAAGCTAGTCGGTATCGATACGGGCAAAACCCTGTATCGATACCCATCGGTTCTGTTCGCTGGATGTTGCCTGGGTATCGATACAAGATAATACCTGTATCGATACCGAGCCTTCCAAAATGACTTTCCAGCTTGTGTGGTCGTCCTTGCTTGGGTCCCACCGGTTCCCAACATGCCCGATCTTCCATTAGCGCCAGAACATCACGAATATCTGCAATTAAAACCCAAAACACAAAACCAACCACGTGCACGCATTATACTGAAAATGAGGATTAAACGCACGTCTAACGCGCTAATTCTATCCTACTTAGGCGCTTATATCCATGATATTGCGCGCCTATCACACCCCCCAACTTGAAGGTTGCTAGTCCCGAGCAACGAAAAGAATAAAAATAAATGCAAGGATAGATCTTTTAAACCCCCGGGTGGCCCCGCCAGGACGAGTGAAGTCTCGTGAGGGTTTTCAGCAGTGATAACCCACAAAACACAAAGGACTCAGACATTTGGATGCAACTCAACCCAATCAATAGCTTCTCGAAGCACTACAATGACTGTCAGGCAAGTTAAAGACAAGACATTTCATCCATGGACAAAGTTAAACAAGTGAACTTCACAGCAATCTTAACACAAAAATTAATCCTCTCACCTACGATCGGATAGAGAATTTTCAAATGGCATGCATGTATGGAAAAACCACATATAGAAATTCGCCAATCCTCGAGAATAGTTCACACACCGTTGATAGCCCAATATTTCTTTAAGCACACTCCTTCCTTTTTTTTTTTTTTTTTTTTTGTGTGTGGTCGTGCAATGCCGGATCTCTCGGGCTTTCTAGTTGACTCTTTAACGAGCTTTGGGTCGGCTATCCCCAAGCCAAACGGCATTAGAGCACCAGGTTTTAAGAGACCCCTACGGACCTAATTGCTCAAGTCAAAAAGGCTTTATTGAGATCCAAGCTAACCAAACTTAGCGATACTTTCACAAGGTCTATCCATCTTTTGACGTGAACAACACGGTGGGAGCATACCCCGATTGTCCGGTTACTACTCAATGGACGCCCGGATAAGCATTAACAATATAGCACACATAACGTGTTTTTCTTTTTTTTTCTTTTTATATTGGGGAAGGAGTTCCAAAAAATTCCATTGAAAAAGTTAACACATACTGAAATATCAAAGACATATGAACCAAACTCGAGGCTGGTAAATACTCTAGTGGACCAGTGTGTGTGTGAGAGCATGTTTTCAAATGACCAAACGCTATCCGACTATAGATGATACGGGCTAACTAAGTGGTTCCTAAACATCATGTTCACGAGCTTAAGTCTATCCATGAAATCATATCGAGACTTCGACTCGCACAACAACCCCCTATAGTACGAATTAGCAGTCATCAACCAAGAATAGTTACACCCAAGCATCCAAAGTCCTTTTTTTTTATTTATTTTTTATTTTTATAATAAAAAAACATGTACGAAGTACACCCTCCCCCCAACTTGAAATGTGCTCTGTCCCCAGAGCATAGAGACAAAGAAAGAGAAAAACAAAGAGAAGGAAAGGGTGAACCTGAGGTGGCAGCCAACCACCTTGACCCCGGCCGATGTATGGGGAATTTGCCGTCATCGTTGCGTTTCGTCATCGGAACTGCTTTCAGGATCCGCTCCTTCGGACCTAACAAGGTCCACAGCTAGTCACACAGAGCCGCGCCAAAGCTTTATTGGACTGACAACCGCCACACTTAGTGGCACCCCTGCTCGAGGCTCCTGAATGCCTCACTCACTCCGGCGGAGAGGCTCAAACTACCAAGGCTGGTGTGGTAGCATGCTCGTCCTGCAAAAGACTAAAGAACCAACTACCTACTAGGCAACAAATGACATTAGTATCGCCCGCTAGTGAAAGCCGGGCCACAACAAATAAAGAGAGAAAATAAAGAACACCACCAGACATTCACGCAGTCTCACGTGTCATACTTTTCTCCCCATCCCCCAACTTGAATTGAAGAGTGGGTGGCTATACAAGACCATCATGTTTTTTTTTTTTTTTTTTTTTTTGGAATGAATTTTACGTGAGAGGGAGAGGGAGAGAGAGAGAGAGAGATCTTTGAAACGTAGAATTCGGAAATTTATCAAATCTACAAAGATGAATCCCATGAATGCACCACCCCACGCTAAGCTTTTTGCTAAAAACTGAACTCGGCCAGACCACAAGAAAAGATACTTCGAGTAAAGCAATTGCCGAATTGTTTTAAGAAATTGAAGTGCCTCTATGTGCTCACGTGGAACCAAATTAAGTTTCGAGCAGTGGACATAATTTGCAATAGAAGGAAGATAAACAAAATCGTTATCATCAACACCAAGAAAATCAATATGTTCCACTACCGTCGACTTCGACTCTTCTACCGAAACCTCATCCGCCAAGTATGGTTTCTCAACTAATTCCTCCTCAACAAAGTCTTGGTCCCCCAAAATAAGAGACTCACTCTCACCCCCATACTTCATATCTTGCTCGTCCATTAAGGACTGCAAATAATCAATCTCAGCGTCCCACTCCTCAGTAGTGGGAGATTGTTCGATCGGACCATCATACAGAGGGCAGTGAGCTCCTCGTTCTCTAGACTCATAGGAACGCAAAAGGAAAACGTATGCAGCGCGGATCAACAGTGGGAAATACATGAGAGGGGGTTCGACCTTTACATTAGACTCAAGGGTGAAACATTGAGCAGTTAGCTCCTCATCCCCTCCAAACTCAGAAGGTTCCACCAAACCATCATCCACCCCACCCTCAATGACAAGGTGGTCAACTTCCTCTTCTCTCTCTTCCCCAAAGACAATAAGCTCCTCATCCCTCCAAATTGATCTTGCGTGGTAAGACCAAGTCAATCGCTCAACATCGTTAACGGACCTACTTCCTCTTCCCTAGGAGTAAACTCCTCATTCCCTCCAAACTCGGAGGGTTCCTCCAAACGATCATCAACCCGTCCCTCATTGAGAAGTGGGTCAACTTCCTCTCTTCTATAGACTTGAGGCGAAGAGGGAAATGTCTCCCACTCCTGTTGGGCTTGTCCCACTGCCTCTGTGAGTTGAGTCAACTGGGACCTAAGGTCCTCAATTGCTTGGGTGGTTTCCGCGGTGAAGGTCATCTGCGATCGCACAAGAGTCTGTACCATCTCATCAAGCTCCTCATCATGAGGGGGATAAGTCAGCTCTGGGGGTGGGCCAGTAGAATAAGGGTCAAACCCTTGCGGGTCTTGGAAAAGGGAGCCAAATTGGGTCTCATAGTCCCAAAAGGGTTCAGGAATTTGTGCCAATGGACTCGAAAAAATGTCTGAGTAATGCTCGTGATCCCAAGAGGACTCAAAAGTACCCGGTTGACTTGAAGGGATATTCTCGTAACCCCAAGTAAAATTTTGTATTTGTGCAGATTGACTCGAAGGAATACCTACTTGGCTCTCAAAATTCCAATAGGGTTCGTTAATCCGTGCAAATTTACTCAACAACATACTATGGTGTTGCTCTAACTCCCCAGGGGTATCAAGAAGGCCCATCAGTTTTTTTTTTTTTTTTAACTCAGATAAAAACACAAAGGTACTAACCCGAATTCTTAACACCTCTTGCCGTCCCCGGCAACGGCGCCAAAAATGCTTGACCGAAATCCTATACCTAATTTAATGGGTTGCCCCAAGCGTAGGGCGGAGACCGGTGTAGCATAATACCCGGTAAGACCGGAATCGAATCCACAGAGACGGCGGAGAGTGCTTAACTAAAAAACTCGGGTTGTGACCTTTGAAACGGCTCTTAGGTAGCCACCCTTTGTGATTTGATGGGGGAATTAACTAAACCTAAGAGAATTAGGTTTTGCTTAGACTATTTAAAAGCAAGTACGGTCGTAGGGTTCATAACACAGTGACCAGGTTCGGATATTTCATGCTCAATTCGTTGTTCCAAAAATATTTGACTTTAGAGAGAAAAAGATACCCCGAAAGATGCGAATCCTTATGGTTGTCGTTTACCCATGTACAGCGAAGAACGAGTTTTGGTCCCCCGTACCTCGCGTTACATGGGCTCCGACAATGCCCGGATTCGTCCAACGGACGTTCTTCAATAACCTAAAATTGCTTTTCATTATTGATTTAAGAATAGGAGCAAAAATAAATCCAACCCTGGCCACGGCATGTTAATCACCCCGCGACCATACTTATGAAACTACTCACTCATGTTGAACAGCACAGATAAGAAAATTCTGAAATTAAACATGCTATTGTATTGAATATGGATTAAAAACACAAGATCCGCAATCAGATCACGGACAAACTCCCGTGAACTGAGATTAAAGTAAAGAAAATAGAAAGTTACCGAAGCAAAGCGAGAATCAACGATCAAATCTGTAAAAACTTCAATGGAAAAGTAACCCGGAAAGTAGAATCTCCAAAGGAAAAGTCGGCTCCTAATTGGAAGAAAAACAAAATAAAGTTGGAACCCTAAATCGTCCTCAAAACGAGGTATTTATGTCTTTCCCGAAGCCCAAACACGTGGCAAAATCACCGGCCCATTTAAGCTAGTCGGTATCGATACGGGCAAAACCCTGTATCGATACCCATCGGTTCTGTTCGCTGGATGTTGCCTGGGTATCGATACAAGATAATACCTGTATCGATACCGAGCCTTCCAAAATGACTTTCCAGCTTGTGTGGTCGTCCTTGCTTGGGTCCCACCGGTTCCCAACATGCCCGATCTTCCATTAGCGCCAGAACATCACGAATATCTGCAATTAAAACCCAAAACACAAAACCAACCACGTGCACGCATTATACTGAAAATGAGGATTAAACGCACGTCTAACGCGCTAATTCTATCCTACTTAGGCGCTTATATCCATGATATTGCGCGCCTATCAAATTGCACCTTGCATGTAAGTGTGTTGCACTCCAAAACAAAAGCATTGCACTCATGTTGGTCTATATGGAATTGCCAGTGTGTGGTCAAACCAAACTTTCTGGAAATATATTCTCATCATTGCACCTCGGGTCCATTTGTATTGCACCTTAAATGCAATTGTGTTGCACTAAAAAAAAAAACATTGCACCCATGTTGGTTCATTTTTTTTGTGAGATTACATCAAACTTTCTGGAAATAGATTTTTCGCATTGCACCCTATATGCAAGTGTGTTGCATACCCAAACAAAAGTATTGTCAAACCAAAGTTTCTGGAAATAAATTTCAAGAATTGCACCCTGGGTCCATTTCTATTGCACCTTTAACGCAATTGTGTTGCACTTAAAAAAACCATTGTACTCGTGTTGGTCCATATGAGGGTGCTAGTGTGTTGTCAAACCAAAGTTTCTAGAAATAAATTTCCAGCATTGCACCCTGGGTCCATTTCTATTGCACCTTTAATGCAATTGTGTTACACTCTCGAACCAAATCCTTGCACTCATATTAGTCGAGTGGGGGGTAGTTTTTAACCTGAGGGTAATTTCGTCAATCAATCTCCTGGTGCCACTTATGTGGAATTATTATTTTCCTTGTCATTCATGAAGTGATTCCCAATAAGTGTGTCATGAAAGTGGAATAATTTTCCCTCCTTCCCTCTGAAACGTAATTCCCCCAAAGTATTTTGAGTTACTGAATTGTAATGAAAAATGTGAAACCCAGTTTTTTGCTATGCTAAGTTATGAATTAAGGAAACTGCAGTAATAGTTACATCATTTTTTATTGCAAAAGTCTAAAAATTAGAAATTTTTTTTTTTGTGTAACTAAGGGTTCAAAATATATTTCTGAATACACCCCAAATTCAAATTTTCAAAATAAAAAATATCAAGACATTTATCTTTTTGGAATCGTGTAACTGCATTATTGGCTAGCATTTCAGCTGAGAAATTATCTCAAGATTTTTATGCAAACACGTTCAACAAGATTAACATGGAGATGTTGGAATCCCAAAGGATTTTGGTTGAGTGGCATGAGACATCAAGAGAAATGATTTTTACACTTTTATCCTCACACTCCTTTATTAGTCTTCATTCACTTTAAATTTTCTTAACTAGCTAGCATTGCTTCTACATTCATTTTTTATATGGGAAGGGCTACTTGATAATTTCACACAGATGAAGACAAATACAGAGCGTACAAGGATAAAAGAAGAGTGTGGAAATCATTTTCCTAAAACAAAAAATTTGTCTATTTGTTAATTTTAAAGTCCTGAAAATTAATTGAGATACATACAAGTTGGTCTGGATATCTGGTCATTAAAAAATAAGGACACAAATATGTGAAGATAGAAAATCTCATATACTCTATCGGATGAAACAGATGAGAAGGAAAGAAGATGGAGATTAAAATCCTAATTCATGAGTTAAGAGGATGAGTGAACCTAGGGGTGCACAAGAAAACCGATATAACCGCCAAACCAATCCGATCCGGACCGAACCGATCAATTTGGTTAGGTTCTACGGTTCATTGGTCAGGTTATGGTTCTAAAAAACTAAAAACCGGTAATTATGGTTCGGTTACTGGTTTTCAATTTCAGAACCACGGTTAGAACCGAACCGGACCGTATAACATTAATATGTGTGTGTGCGCGCGCGCGCGCGCATATATTTAATATATTTATACATATACAAAATTATGTATCTTGATTTGGTAAGTTAATATTTTTTTTCTAGTAAGGTATTCTTTTATGCCTATTTAGAATAAAAATATATTTTGTTAAGAAATTTTTAATATATTAATATAATCTGCTAATACCAAATTACCAACTTCAACTCTTTTTTATTCCACCTTAATTTTACGATTGCTACTCAAAGCAAAACCCAATTCTCTTACTCTCTAATCTCGATCTGCTTCCTTTTTTTTCTTTTTTCCTTTCATCTTTCTTTACAATATCTCTTGATTCTTCCAACCCTAAAACTATTTATTTTATGAATTGTTTTAGTGCTCTAAATTCTAAATAATCGTTTGAATTCGTATGTTGTGGTAAAGTGTTCCTTAATTGGGTAGAACCAGAACCGAACCAAAACCGGTCCAGTCTTGCGGTTTGGATCTAGACAAGTTCTACATGTGTATTAGTTAGGTTTTGGTTCTTAATTTTCTAGAACCGGTCAAAATGGTCCGGTTACTAGATTTTTAGAAAACCTGCCCAATCCGGACCGTGTGCACTCCTAAGCGAACCTTGTTGCTCTATTAGATAAAATTAATTGGAAATTATATTGTTTTAAAAATAATTTGGTTAAAGGAAATTATTATTTCTACTTTCTAGGGTTCCAAACCCTAGATGACACAGGTAGGTGTCACACTCATCGATCACCATTAGCTATAATTTACTAAATACTCCATCAAATAAATTAAGGACCAAAGCCCTAGGCCAAAAAGGATGACCCTCAACTTTCACTAAAGGGTGCTTTAATTACTAATGAATTATCCTAATAACCTTTCTCAAAAGAATTTCAGCTAAAGGTAATCTGCCACGAAACATTCTTTTTACAATGTGGTAATGTCATTAATTAATCTAATAAGGGGAGGGGGAGGTCTGTGGGGACTATGGACTCTGGCTTTGGAGCCCTATTCTCACATGTAGTGTTTTTCACTTGTCTCTGGCCCATGTCCCTTTTGGTGTGATTGGCATGATATTCGCGGCCTAAAGGGATTCACCAATTGCCCTTTTTGTGTTACTTGCAAATAAAATGGGATCTTATGTATAACCAGATTGACTAGTGTTCTTGTTTGGAATACATAATTGTTTTCCTTTTTTTTCGTTTGGTAATGTAGGGTGTCTTGAATACTTCATGGTCCATATAAAAACCAATATAATTAGTGTAAGTACGTTCATTCACACACACTCACATCTATATAAATTTGTCGGCTTTTGTGGATGGTAGGAATAGCATGGATGCTGGGCTGATCATGGTCGTCCGTGGTCGGTCATGGACGGTTCAGATCTGTGGCAGTGGATGGTTTAGATTTGTTTGGACAAGATGTGATCTAAGCCGTCTATGGCCGATCACAGACGGCAGTGATCAGCCAACATCCATGCTATCCCGAAGGGACAACACCCACCCCGTGTCCGTGGATTATAAACTTCAAGGAAAAAATGAACACTCTTCTTCATTTCTCAATACTAAAACAAAAAATTTCAATTTGTCGTAACTGTGTGTTTGGGTGGGTGTTAAAATTTTAGAAGAAAGAAAAGATCAAAAGAAAATGGAAATGAATCAAACAAGGCTATGTTGAGATCATTTAAATTCATTCCTATTATCTTTTATGTTTTGCTAAACAAATATGAAAATCAAATGGATCAAAAAGTATTTCAACTTTGTTTACTAAAGTTATTCTATTTTAAATTTGGACCTTAAAGCCTATGTGGTCCAATTACAACCGTTCATCTAAATAATCAATGGTCGAGTATTTTTTCACAAATTTGAACCGATCGATTGAAAATACTTTTGAATTTCTGAAATTACTCGAACGACACTTTTCAATTTAGAAGTGGATTGCAGACAAGCTATTTTTAGCAAGTCATATTCAACTACCTAATCAAGATATAATATGCATGGGAATTCAGCCGACTTCGGTGTGTAAAGTAGATGAGATTTTAAGAACCTCATCTCATGTGGCCCCTCCTGATGATATACTAATTCCTAATTGACTACATTAATGCTAGATATTGACCCCTTTTGGATTTTGTAGGACAAAATAAATACCCTATGAACACCCCCCACCCACTCCCCCTAAAATATGGCACTCCACACATCGGCGATTCAAATTCTCTTATGCAAGATTTTATCTTTAATCTCTTTCGCCAACAATTCTATCAATTCATTTTGAATTTTGTGGCTAAGATAATGATTTTGAATCTTCTTATCTACCACACGCCGAAGGTGGTCTTGCATAATAGGATCAAATTCTGCAACAAATTGAATAAGTTGACAAAAAAACCCATTATTCTTCTCATAGATCTTCTCATTAGTTCCACGGAACGGTAAACTATTTCGAGAAAGAACCTTCACAACCCCAATTATTCGAATTAATATCATCTTCCAACGAATTCTCTCCTTGTCGATTTGATCTTCCAATTTTTTGTCAATTGTTGCTTTATGTTGAAGTCCTTGTTCTCACTTTTTCTTTTATTTTCTTTATGCCCTCCTAATTTTTGCCCTCCTAATTTTCTTTTTATTTGCTATTTACCCCATGCATTGAAAACCTTCTATTTGCCCTCCTAATTTTCTAAGTACCATAAAATTGAAAGTGGGTGAAAACTATACATATCCCTTCTTTCTTCTTTTTTTTTTTTCGAATTCGTAAAAAAAAATTCAAAGGAAACTATAAATATGCCCCCCTCCTTTTTTCGGTGGATTTCTAATTTTTTTCTATATATACAATTTTTTTTTTTTGTATTTGTTGCCCCATGAGGGGGGTTGCCCGAGCCCGCGGGCTTGCGGGGCTTACCCCTTGGCCGGCCCTGCCGAGATGCTGGAGAGCAGTCTTAGTGTGCAGCATCAGGGCCATTGGATATGTTTTCAACCGCTCAGATTTCATCTTGGCAATGGATGACTCGAATCATCCGAGTGCAATTTTGTTCACCCTTGTTAAAAAGGGTGAACAATATCCTCACTATCAGTAGTATCATTTATTGAAATGATGTAGGTCCCACCATACAGTATACTTTTTGCTGAGGATGAGATTACTTTTTTTATAGGATCCACGCCTTTTCGGCTACTAGAAATGAGACTAATGTTCAACCTCATTAAAAGAGGGTAAACAAAATTAAACTCATTTTATCTGCACGTCCATTATCCTATCACCTTTTTTTTTTGGGTCGCATGTTGAAAAAAGTTACTCCCTCCGTTTGTGTTTGTTAGTCCATTTTCGGCATTCGTATCATATTTTAAATTGTCTATATCTCTCAATTTATAATGAGTTTTATGATTTTGAAAATTGAATTAATTGAGATCTAGCAAATAAAATCCTTATTAAATATTTTTAGAGATTCGTATTGAAAGATATATACAATTTTTCAAATGGTGTGGAACAGTGAAAATGGACAAATAAACACGGACGGGGTAGTACAAATCCTAACCCACAAAAGCCATAGAAAAAGTAACAAGCTTTCTAACAATTAAATTAGCAATCACATTGTTACTTAAATCGTTGAGCCTTATCATGTAGGCGTATATTTTCCCCGGAAAAATAACGAATTCGGGACGCTTCCGTCCTTTAGGGATGACAGGTCAGCCGTCCCGATCTCGATCGTCCAAATGTATGTTGGACGGTCTAGATTTGAGAGGTGCCGAAAGGTTTTTTTTGGGTATTTTAACTCCCTCAAATCTGGGCTGTCCAAAACACATTTGGACGTCTGAGATTGGTCGGCAGGTCCATTCCTAAGGGACGGCAAAGTTCTTGAAAAAAACAACTCAGGTATCTGGACCAACTTACACGCACCTCAATTAATCACGGGGGCTCAATTTCACTGCCCACTTAAAAAAACCCAATTAAAGCGGAAAAACAATTTGTGATTTAGTTTGGTCAAATCTTTGTTTTCTTCCTCCTGTTTCACGAGTTGCCGTCCAAACTGCCAAACTTTTGCAATAATTCTGCGAACATTTAGCCACAGCAAACATCCAACAGTGTTCCATGAAAGCAACGTTTGTTTTCCCGTTCTGCTAAATGCGTAGCAGTCTCATGGATTGTCTCGAATTAAGTTACTAGTCCGACCCATTGCGTGACTTGCGCGAATGTTTTCCCGTTCTCCATTTCTAATTCTTTCGTACCACGTAGAATTCGCAATCGGACGGTCATTTCGAATCAAGAAAAACGAGATTTTAAAGTTGAATTGGGGACCAAACTTGAGAGAATACTAAGTTGTTTTTTTTTGGTGGGGATATATTTCAAACCATAGGGATTGACTAGGATGAGAAAAATCATTTTTCAGCCATAGTTTTATGGGCCCATGTTACTTTTGTGATCGACTATGGGCCCATGCTTGGTTCCCTTTTCTTCCAATCTTTGAAAGTTGGGGTTGTAAAGTCTACTTTTTCATCTCAATTTTTATTTCCAATTGCCATGAATGCATATGGAACAAAGGGGCACTCAAAAAGGTCAATTATGGCTTGCAACCTTTCTGATCCTCGTGGATGAGAACAATTCAAAAGAATCTCAATCATTCTCATTGTGGGTCATGGTTTTCAATTGGAGATCTTGATAATTGACAAAGACAAATTCTCTGTTCAAATGGAAAATGGAAGGAAAAAAGACAGACACAAATTCATGGAGAGAGAAGGACACTCATTGAGCCGGGGGCTCCGAGGGTTAGTCTGGTTGGTTGTGTTGGGAAAAATCACGAAATTCAGAGAATACATTTCATTAATAAGATAATCAGAATTACAAGTACACGAGACGAGTCCTGTGTTAGACATAGTCACCTTAAAATAGATTTGCCGCCTACGAGGAGTGTTGTAGGAGCATCGGCGTCTGTCTTCCAAGATGAAACGTGTAAACCACAAGCCTGCGAAATACCTCCGTCGATTGCCTTAGAGAACCAAGGGTCTACAGGGTAGCTTTGCTTATGAACAATCAAGGAAAATGGAGCCACTATTTGGTAATGTGTGGACTCAAGAAAAGGCAGCAAGTGAATTTAGAAGGCGTTCAAATTCGAGTTAAGAGTTTTTATGCAAGCATAACACTGCGTTTTCATGCGAATTGTGAACATGTCTAGGCCTTTTAGTCAAGGTACGTGCAAGCTAGTCCAGACATCCAGTTATTAAAAAAAACAAGTCTAGGCCTTTGATTTTTTAGAATGTATCGATATGGCACAATCGTCGAGCTTAGACTGGACCCTCCGGTCTAAAACCAAAACCTAATTGCCAAAACTCTGTAATTTAACCATCTTCCAAAACCTGATCATTGCTTCTTATGAATCAGTTGAGTTTAATTATCGACCACAGCAACACCGTGTGTTACTCTGATCTAAATTGTCCTTTAAAATGTTCAAAAATGAGAAGAAAAAAAAAAACTTGTCCTTTAAAATATACAATTATGTGGGGAAATTGGTTCAAAATATGTAGTTCCTATGTTGGGCCCAATCAGTCTTGAACCGTCAAGTGAGATTTTGGGCTAACTCGATCTTGTCCATTCACTTCTAACAGGCCGAGGATTTTTTACTTCGTGGTCCAATAGAATGGGCTACAAAATGTGGAACCCTGTACTTGATGCACTTTTTGTATCTGAAACATTAGTTAGAAATAAAGGTAGTACCTGTACCCATAGCACGAAGCTCCCGCTCAAAACAAGATTGATGGAGGTAAGAGGTAGTAGGTATTGCATACTGTTGTCAAGTGCGGAGTATATGATGCCGAAAAATATGAGCTTGGAGCGAAACGCTAGAAGCAACGCTTAATGAAATATGAGCTTGGAGCGAAACGCTAGAAGCAACGTTCAATTTAGTCTACAACCAACTAATTGAACCTCGTGATGCATCCTATAGGTATGTAGAAATTTACACCTTGATATTCTTGCATACATAATTGATTTCTATGAATATGTTAATATGTCTTTGTTGACTGACCGAATGGAGATATTTCATGAGCTTAAACTTCTCGAGAAAATATTATTTATGAGGCGAATGGGGTGAAAAGCAATCGATTATTGGATTCAAAATTTGTTGGGAGAAAAAAAATAAAATGTATTCCAGCAATTTCAAATTTTTCTTTGCTATTCCTATCATTTTTCTTTTCTTTACAAATCTCTTCATGAGTTCAAAATAAAAATCCCCCAAGGAAAAATGAAGTAGAGATTAGATATGCAACCCATGCAAGATATAATGTATTAAAATTGATGAACTAATTAACTTATTATTATTTACAAATCCATAATTGTATAACAATGTTCACCTTCATCATTGGATCCCCAAAATACCCTCACAAATCCTCCTCGCGTCTCCAAATTGGGTGAAACTAACAAATTAACACATATTTAAACACAGATGTATCTGAAATTGTCCCATGCGCGTAAGCCTCACGTGATAAATGTAAGACCCACGGTCTGAAAATATCTGTATCCGAGTCCGCGTCCTTTGTCTGTAACATTGCTAAGTCAAAAGCTCACTGCATCATCACCACTAACATAAATCACCCGAAACATATCATACTTAATTTCAAGAGGGAGGTGTTCATCAAGAAAGGGCAAAATCGTCTTCCGATAATCCGCCGTTAGAATCCACGTATAACACGATTGTAGCGATTTCCACACAAAAAGATTCACAGACCTTTTTCTGCTTTGACATTTCAAGCACACCCCAGAAACCGCACCGTCCATTTTCGAAAACCGCGATCTGAAAATGGCTAAGAACGCGTACGCGAAGTCGTTTTTGGAGTCGCTGTCTTTGTCGTCGGAGAAGAGAATCGCGTTCAATGAAATGGTGTCGCCGGTGGAAAATTTGGCTGCCGGAGATCCGTCGTGGGATTCTCCGGCGTAAGCGTCAAAGAAACTGTGGTCGATTAAGAGTGCCATGGTTGATACGTTTGACAACATCGATAGCTGGGCAGGGGGCAAATTGACAACAATGAGAAGTTGTAGGAGAAATTGAGAATTCTAATACTATAGTAGTAAAATTAAAAATTGAGCAGTTTTTTCCCTATCTTTATTATTTTTGGTGTTTGGTTTTTTATTTTTCGAAACATGCATCAAAAACCATGGGGAAGGAAACAATTTTGGCCAAGCAATATTGTACTTCAACAAATTTTGTCAGCAATGCATGTAAGCTTGCCTGAATACATGAGTTATAAAATAAAATAAAAATTGTACTTCAACAAATTTTGTCAGCAATGCATGTAAGCTTGCCTGAATACATGAGTTATAAAATAAAATAAAAAATGACGGTTTCAAATTCCCAACATAGATTTTCAAACACCTATTTTAGAGCTTTGTGCGCGTTAACCCCATGAATAGGCGTTTCCTTGAGCAAATTCACAAAGAAATTTCCACATTTCCAAGTTCACAAATAAATTTTATGAAGGATTGCGAGATAGAAATTTAGGATGTGGGGAGAAAAAGAAAAGGAAAGAGACGCAAGACAAGCTTTGCTTCGCAAATCTACATCACTTTCTTTTATTTTCTTTTCACTTCGCGGATTTCTCCAAGAAATCCAAATTTCCAAACAAAGCCTTAACGGAAATTAGTATAGAAATTCAACTTACAAGTGTTCCATTTAGGAGCTCCTTGTTCTGATTAGATCTCTTCATCCATGCTCCGTACCATATGATCTGAAGGAACAGCAAGCCAATTATTTAATTCAAGTCATATAGAGTAATAAGGATTTAATGCAAGATTTAAATGTTGGGACGATAAGCAAAATATCGGCCTAACACCTATTGGAATTCGAAATATTCATGATAGATAGGAGCACAATTTATCGATAAATTAGCTGATAGACGTCAGTGACATGGATACATATCATGATATCAAAATAAAAAGAAATGGCAAATTTGGATGTGAAACACAAAATAAAAAGAAAGGAGACCCAAATTCGAAAGTGTTTTTCATCACAACTTTGATGAATCAAGTTGAGGAAACTTAAAAGAAGAAATCCAATTGCAAACAGAGAGGAAAAGTTTAACTCCCAAGCGATTGGCAAAGTGGTCATGCGTTGGAATTTAAGGGTTTGCTCCCACCTAAGGTCTCAGTTTCGATTCTCTTTGCTAGCAATCTCTTGGGGCCACTGGAGGTTATGCCCGATCGTGACCTCCAGGGCCCCGGAATTAGTCGGGGTGCGCGCAAACTGGTCTAGATATCCGATTATCAAAAAAAGGAAAACAGAGAGAGGAAAAGCAGGCAAATCAAAGGGTCATAATACCATATTGCCATGAATACTCCTAAAAATAGCACTGTGAACACAACCAAGGCTCTGAGTGCATGAAGAGAAGTGCTTCAAGGCATTCAATAGTTCATTCTCAAACACAACCATTGGCCTGAATGCAAAAAGGCTTATATCCAAATTCCTGCTGTTGAAAGGCACAAAACACCCCATGCTTTTCTTTCTTGTTTCTTGTAACTTTCTCCCTCCTTTCCTCTCTCTCTCTCTCTCTCTCATAAGCGTCAAGAATGTTAAGGTTGAGGGTGCTTCAAACTTGGACTCAGTTCTTTTAACGTTTAATTTCTCTTGTTGGCGTGCTGGAGGGGATAAAAGGAATTTCAAATGAGACAAGGAATGCCTTGTCTTCTTTGGCTTCTTGAAGCTTTTTGAATGTCATCAGTTAATTTCTTTGAAGACTCAGGGTTTGATAAAGACAAGTTATTAGTCCTTTGACTTGACTGAATCTAGATGAGTGTTAAACAAGTACCTCAATACACCAATATGGGTGTCCTGTGTGTGTGTGCAGTGCGGGGTGCACTGCATGTGCGAGGCTGTGGGACCCATCCCGGGTCCCGTTGTTTGATCTGAACCGTTTATTTTGTTCGTCTCGTCGAGTTTGTATACCACACAATGATTCAGGTTGATCGAACATCGGTAACTATTTGATCGGTCACCATTTAACTTGTAGTTTGTGAAAAAAAAATCACCTACAACGGTTTCTTTAAATGTTTCGTTTCCATAAAAAATGCAATCTGAAAATATAGTTACCGATGGCCGATCAACCTGAATTTTCACTAGCTATCATACTCGACAAAATGAACAAAATGAACGATTCGGATCAAACAACGGGACCCTGAGTGAGCCCCACAGCCATACACGGTGTGTGCTGCGAACACCCCGCTCCCTAATCTAATAACATATGTCAAAATTAGCGGCTCTAAAAAAGTTTTTACCACCGAATTAGCGGGCCCATGATACTATCAAAAATTGGAAAAATCAAGTGATTTTGTTGCGAAACCATGCCCCTAAATCAAAGTCAAAGTCTTTAGAGAAGACAGAGACACAATTTAATTTAATTTATGCGCATCGAATACTTGAATGATAAGGTATAAAAAATGGAAAACTTAGCATATATGATGATATCAAATTAGATGCATTCACTCCACATTTGTATAAATATCTCAATTGGGTGGTGTTATCGAGACCCCTCGGCCTACTCCGATGATTTCATTCTATCCTCCTATTTTGTAAACCATTCAAAAAAAAATTCAAATCAGTACCATAAGCATAACCACATGATTTCATCATATATTAAGTATAGACATTAGATCTTTTTCTTTCTTTTTATGAAGAAATTTAAGATGGAAAAACGTGCTACGATCAATTTTTTTTTTTTTCTGACAGAAACCGAACGTCCTATTATCAACGAAAACGATCACAACGGACTTAAAAGATCCAGAATACAAAAACAGAAACAAAACAACAAAAAAACAGCGTCGAGGACAAAGTCATCAGCCAATGTTGTATATAATATACAACGTATGCTTAGCTGAGATCATATGTTTTGGCATGTGCAATAAAATAAAAATTATAGTCTCTGTTGAAGTTTTCAGCTATTTCAAAGCAAAAACAAACAATTATAATGTCGCCAGGGTCTTTTTCAATCTAGCATTTCTTGACCATCGGCGTGGAGACCAAGCCATTCGATGGAAAATGATTTTCACATCCGGGTTATTATACATCGTGAGAAATACTAGAGCTGAACAATACAACAACAATGTGAAATTCTGGAACAATTGAACGAAACCCTAAAGTTATAACTCCATAACAGACTCTAGGAAGAGAAAATAGTTATCAATTCTTGCTTTCGACAAGATTTGACCCTCGACTTACCAATTGGGAGTTCACAGGGCAACTCCCAATTGAACTACACTTAGCTGGTTTTTCGCGTCTAGAGAAAATCCCTTCCCTACCTTATTGCATCTTGTATGAAACATCATCTCCACTATACGTCCGTTGCTTCTTGTTTTCAACTCTCGGATCGGATTAACTGAGAACCCTTCTTATAAACACAACAACTGATATTCTGTTTTTCTCCCTTCTTCAAATCAGTTGGGAGAAGAAACAGTGAGCTCTAATCCATTAATGGCTGTATGTTACCTGCAGACAAAATCAGACATGATATTACCGTACAATCCATTTCTATCATCACTGTTGTTGTTCTCGATATTTTGATTTTGCCATCAAACAACAAGCTACCAAAATAACAGTTCATTTTGCATAGGAAGTGAGAAAAAAAAACAAAGAAGAAAAGATTACATTCTCATGTGGGGCAAGAAAATAATTGATGGTGTTTTCTAGTTATGGTGTGCAATAAGGAAGCAGAAAAACAAATCATGGAAAATAGGGATCCAGGTAACATATCCTTTTAGCATTTGAGTTTTAATGAGCTATCAGTACTTTTAGAAATGCCAAACAAATTCATTTTGTCACCAAATCTCACCATTTTTGGTGAGACAGAAAACTTAGTGAAATAAATAAGTCTCAATTTTTCTCACAATTTGTAACTCAATTTGTAATGCAAACCTAAGAGTTCTTTCTTACATCATTTCTAACTATATGTGTAATGTAATGACCTTATTAAAAATCCAAACCAGAGAAAATAAAGTTGCATTGCACATGTAGAACACATAACACCGTATATCTGAGGCACCTTACCTCATCAAAGGTCTACAGGGATTCTCAATCCGTCATGTGCAAGCTGAACAGGTATCCCTTCTCTACAAGCCAAACGATGCCAAAGCAAGAAATTCAGTTCTCTACTGTTAAGGAGCTTTAAGAATTTCAAAACAGCAGGGCAAAAAAATAGCATTCCCTCCTTCCCAATTGGTGTTTCAATCACAGCTACCAATTGTCCAAAATAATAGATTTTACAAAAGCTGATTGTAAAAATCAGAAGGATAAAAAGTAGGTGCTTCTCAAAAATCGCATGAAAGCAGCGGCTGAAGTTGTGACCTAGACGTGGGCACAGCTTCCAAGGTGTCAAAGTCTAAAATCACTCCCCCAAAAGCAATCACAAATGACCTCATCAAGATAAAACAAGTCAAATTTCATACAGAATGCGTGTCATACATTATCCACCGAGTCAGATGATAAACAAAATGCAAGTTGCAGTACCTTGTTGACCATTCCCTAAGAAATTCATTGTCCTTGTGGTGATCAAACTTGTGGGTCATCCCGATTAACAACGCTCGCTTTGGGCGTAGCCTCTTCAGAGCATCAAGACTCTGAAAACCAATCCTAATATGAGTGATTACCAGACATAAATTCACGTAAAGAGAAAATTACAACATTCCTAAAATGAACACAAACCTGGGGTAAGCAAAAGTGAACGTTATGTGACCCCTTCTGTAGAATTTGGAAGAAAAAAAAGAAAAGCAGAATAAAGAACATCAGGCAAAATAAAAAAAAAAAGTGCAATCAATGGAAAAGAAAATAAATAAGTTTCCATCAGCAGAAATAAATGGTGGAACTGGTGTGTAGTACTGGAACGATAATAGACCAGAATTCATGAAAAAGATAAAGAAAGACATCAGCTGGGGTACAACAACAATTTAGGTGCACGAGTGGACAAAGGATGACCTTAGATGAAGCACAATGAAGAGACAGCATTCAAAGGAACCACGTATGCAACTCTGAATAGTTAAATGAGGCTTCTTTCTTTTTGGTAAATGAGGCTTCTTTCAGTTGTGTAAACAATTGAGAATCTCTCTAATAGTTTAACAAATGTAATAACACCCATAGCAGGGCTCTCTTCCTCAGTCTCTTAGATATATACCAATGACATATACAGGTCTGAGAAACAGAAAAACTGGATCCGGAGAGAGAAAAACAGAAAAAGGCCATGCTAAAGGGGAGCTGGAAGAGATTTTGAATAATACCATAATTCTCCTAAACAACTCAGCAACAAATAGATACCTAAAAGATATATATTGGAAGCTCTTTTTAGCAAGTCAATCCTATTGTTCAATACTTCAATTACAATACATGAAAATGAAATATATTGGTTTCACAGAATATCTGTCTTCCTTCGTAACCCTAACACCTGACAACATCCGGATGCAAGTAAAGAACTGTCCTCACAAAAGAATTACGCAAATATATTTTCTATGCTTTGTGACTGACCTTGTAGAGTGTGTCCAAGATCAGGAGATCCAGCTGTTGACCACTACTTTCTGAAATATCTGCAAAATGACAACCTTCCTTAAGCCTGTGTCTGAAATGCTATCCTAACAATAAGGGAAGGGATCGACTTTTTTGGGTAAATTTACCCTTCATTGAAGCAACCAAACCAAAAACAATAGGAATGTCCTAAACAAACACCCCAAGCTACCTCTCATAGACAAAGCAAAAACAGAGAACAAAAACAGAAAGCAAAACAACATTACAGAGAACTGAGAAATCCTGGGGCTAAGGCTCTAGGACCTAACTAAAAGCCTATTAGCATCATTGGCTAATATTACCACCCATTTAATGATTGACTTGGGAAATAATTAACTTGAAAGTTGCAAGCAACATCAATCGCAAAAAATAACTCACTTAAGTTCCGGCGATCAATGATGTGAAGGATGCAAGTTTACGCATGTAATTATGTAATGCCATAAGTGTGGCAACCAAGCTTGCATGAACTTCATATAGAACAAAACCGAGAAGAAAGGCGAGTGACCATTATTACCACTATTTAATGTGCTGATCTCCGCCGCAAAACACAACAATAAGGGGAAAAAGGAAGGGGGCAAAAACAAGGGATTGCCTCTTCTTTCTTTGAAGTTTCCTCTACTTCCTCAGGACAATACGTTTCAAGTGTATGTGTATCATTCACACAGCTTCGATTCATCGCATTTTGTTAGTAGAAAGGTGAAATAGGCTTCATGTAGCCACTCATATGCAGTTCGACAAGGTATTAAAATAATTAAAGAGGAACTAGTAACTATGATAGAGTTGCCCGTAAAACCAAAGCATGTAATGATCTTCTAGTTGGTCCGAATAATTTGAAGCTTAAATAAGTGTTTCTTGTTGATGCCTTGACTATCCAATAAATAGAGACAAGCATATAAGGAATGTGAAAATCGGAGAAATGGTTTCCGTGACACATTTAACAACTGAGTATTCCGCATAGCAATTCCTTCCAAACTGTGGGTAATATGTTTAGGATGACATGCAACAAAACGAGAGGGCAAAAAACTCACAGGGCTCAGTGGTTGGAAGAATTCGTGAAACATCAGATATGTAACCTACTTTGCAATTTTCACCGAACCGAAAACCCAAACAAATGTAATCTTCACCATGCATTACCTACATCAAGAAAATAAGAAGTATGTAACAAGGAAATAAATCAGGAATAAGATCTAAAATCACAGTAAAGATAGATTTGGTGCAACTAACAGGCAAAGGAACAAGTTCTAGTCCTGATGCAACAAACGGCTTCTTACAATCATTCTCAATTATCTTCCAGTCAAGCTGTGACACCCGTCTCACTTCCTGACCTTCCTTTAGCTTTTTCTGAACCAGGTAAGGGAACTTCACAACCAGGCTGTTTGATAGAAGCATGCAAAAGTGTCACAGGAAAACTAGAAAGAAAGAATGTTATTTCCGGGAAAAAAAACTGAAGATTAACACGAGAGCATATTCCATATGTAAGACCAAAAACAAACTTCTTGTAGGAGAGAGAAAAAACATAATGTCCTTTCCAGTCCCCCAACTGAATTTATAACCACTGTGAAATGCACCGAGATGTTTTCTCAAGTAACTGTCGACGACTTATTACATTGTAGCAAAACAAAAAGAAAAGATTTCTGATAGTTTTAAGAATTTTTTTTAATAAACTAATAACATGGGAATCTTAAACATGCCATCCTCGCCCGAATAAAACCATACAACCAGTACGTTATGCGAATACTTTCATTCTAAGTCTGTACAAGCAGGTACATAGACATTATCCCAATGCCATAGTCAAGGATACGGCGATATGCACGATAGTTTAATCTTCAAAATGTACTGTTGCAGGTTGGAAAATATCAAAAGAGTGACGAGGGAATGACATACATTAGTCAAAAAGTAGTTCAACATGTACCTATCCATTGCCTCCTGAGTGAGATAGATAGGAGTGGGAGCAATGTCATTAGTAGGACTATGTGGTTGCACAACACGAATATCATCAAGACCAAGAACTGCATCAGCATGTTCATGGGTCAAAACAATCTGCAGGACATAGAAAAGCTAATTAGAATCAACTACAGGACGAGGGACAAAGAGAAGATTTGAGGGCGTCAGGAGTAGATTCAAATTACTTCGCAGGAAAAGCAGACCCCTCAAGGGATCATGCTGGAAAGTCCCGCTGACGTTGACACATCTAGCAATGACAGCCCGTTGATAATACACTAACTCTACAAATCAAGATAAGCTATGTATCACCAGCTTAATGCCATTCACTTCTCTGATAAAAAAAAAAATTGCCATTCACTTCTGCTTTCCACATTAAAATTGTCTTTAGCATTTCATAGAAGTAACTTACACATTTCCACTTATAGAAGTAATTTCCACATTGCCACCCCCACAACATACTCGTTCACACATTCGCAAAAAGTGCCAAATGCCAATACCTGATTTAACTAATTTATTTTTTGCTAATTAAAATTTAAACATGATAGTAGAGGCCTGTACTTTTACCTTCTCCAGCACCACTAGGCAAAAGTTTACATTGTAAGAAGTAAACATGATATAGTAGTACATCCTTTCCGTGTGCCAGTGGCAAGAACAAAGGAAAAGCCAAGCAATATATAATGATAAACGCAAACACTTGCGGGGCCTGCCGGCACATCTGCTTGAAAGTAGTGATATTATGGTTTCACCATAGGTAAGGCCGTAAGGCTCATTCATTTACGAAACACACTTCTTGTAAAAAAGAAAACATAAGAAGTAAACTAACCGAATCGATCCAAGGTATCTTATGGAAAGTAAACCACCGAAGCACTTGTTCCCTGAACGTCTTTCCAACATCTATCAATACATAACGGTGTTTCCCATCACTTCCACAATAATCAATGAGAAGAGATGTATTGCACCTATTCATTTGCAGTCCATTAGTCTCAGACCTCTATTTTGCAAGTATAGGAACTAAATTATTCAAGTAACAATAAATGAAATAGAATAACAACTCAAAATAATACAAGGGAAGTCATTGCCAAAGTTGGAGTTGTTCTTCTAGATTCTTTCAAGCGACAAAGTCCAATTGGGATGCTTTGTTAAAAAAGGTCTTTGCGAACATCATAATGCTCCAGATAGCAGCCACGCACTCCTTTTACAGGTTGTCAATACACGTGGTCTAAGCAAAATTGTCATCTGATCCTTTACAATCAAATGCCACAATGGGAAAACCTCGTGTTCATCTTGCACATTCCCACCCCACCCCATGTCCCACAAAAGTAGAAAATGCGCACATACACAGAAACAAAAATATGAAATTTTCCTCAAATAGACTGAAAAGAGCTACCAACAACAATCAAATATACCCCAAGAAGACTACAACCGACATAACTCACCACCACTCTCAGCTAAAGAGTGCTGCTTATTGTCTTCTTGAGAAAGAGGAGCTAAAAGGGCCAATCTATTTGGGCAGAAAATTCTTTGTTTTGTTTTGTTTGTTTTTTATTTCGGCGTATCGGAGCTAAATTAGACAGGCGATTATACGATCACAAATTTAGCCCAAAAAAACGCATCAAAGTCAAACAGCCCAAAAATAAGCTAAAATCAATTGTAAAACATGGGGACCTAAAGACTGTTCGTATAACCATAAAAAATAAAAAAATAAAAACCAATCTGACGAACAAGTTTCTCAGTGCACCTAAAACACGAAAAAGAAAAAAATTATTACCTTATAAGATAAGGTCTTGCTAAACTCCACGGTCTCCACCCAATAGGTGGAGGATAATATGCATATAATGACAAACTATTTCGGATATCAATGGACATTTCACGGATATCAATATACTTTCACGGATATTAATACACTTTTCTAGGATATCTATGCACTTTCTGCTTATTATCCTCCACATATTGGGTGGGGGTTAGCATTTTCCATCGAATAATGCCAAATTTCCAACCTTCTTTTATTTGCCACAGTTAGATCATATTTACGCTTAACAAAGTATTGTCAGCAAGGGCGAAGGGATTAAGGTACAAGCTTGAATTTCTGACGATAACATTTTGATAGTTTGCAGCTAAATTTTGCTATTTTGACCCACAAAAGAAAAACTCTAAATTGCCTCAACTTGCTTCAAATGCATAGAAACCCCAAGCATCCTTTTCTTTTCGAGGGTTTATAGTATTATGAAAGAGGCTATCATGCATCGTTCTTAACATAATACTAAGTCTTTGGAACCAATTATAAAGCAAAATTAAGTGCATATCAGTTGACCTCTTAATTTCTTTACTTTTTGCATAAGCAAATAGAAAAAATTAACATTCATATGAGTATAATCTTCGACCCACTAAACAAAAATCCTGGCTCCGCCCCATGATTGTTAGCCACAGTTGTTCTCCATTATCAGGAAACAAGCCTCGAAGAGTTTCAAAAGACTGGACCTCAATTTGTACTAAGAGCAACCATCAATAATCCAATATACCTCAACAAAACCAGAAAACAATAGCATTCTAAACCCTACATTCACAGATCCATGTCTCAAACACAAGCAAATAAATAAAAACCATGAGAGTAATTTAAGTACCTGTAGTTGGGGTTACGATCCGGTGGTACGGACAGGGACTGGAAGCAAACGTGGCAGGGAGGATCTGAGGGCTGGATGAGGCACATGGCGTTGGGTACAGCGCTCGAGCAACCGGTGCCGAGGAATATCAGGGCCGATCGGGGTTCGGCGCAGCCGTTATCGGCCACATTGCCGGTGGATTCCATTTTCCGATGAGAGAGAGAGAGATGGCGTGGAGAAAACGGGGAGGGAAATTCTGGGCCAAGTGAAGAGAATTGGCGAACGGTTCTGTTCTGTTTTTCTCTCCTGTGCGAGGGAAACGTTAAACATGTTTTTAATTATACTTTTCCACCTTAAAGTATTGACTGATTCCCACTTTAGCACCTGTAGCTTTTCTTTTTTGTTAAGTAGGCCAATTTGGCTAGATAGACTAAATAGTTCATGAAAAGTAGTACTATTTACGACCACCTTCAACCCTGTTTATAATTGGTTCATCTTCCTCGACTACCCAACTATCCCTCCCCACTCCTAATGAATTAAACTTTGAAGGATCAAACAAGTGGCATACTCCTTTTTGGATCTTCCACCCAATTGTATCCATCCACTAAAACTATCAACAAAACCTTGTATATAATAATCTCTTCTACTACCTACCATATTCTCCCATTTTGCCTAAATGTTAAGAATTTTTTACCGAGTCTTTTTGGTAGTTAGTTCCTCTTAATTATTACTAGACTCATGTTAATTTTTAAGATTAATCGTTCACCTCGACATGGGGAATTAGAAAAGTATAAAAGTATAAATAAAAATTCAAAAAGTCCACTAAAAGACGCAAAAAGTTCAACAAGACAATATTTTGGACACCGGAAATTTGGCCTAACCGGAGGGGCTAGTGTGGGTTGTTGGACGTTGAATTGAATGTTTTTGTTGTGGGCAGATTTGGTTATCATCTGTTGGGCCAAATTTTGGCTTCAATTGCCCTACCTAGTCAATTCAGTACTCCATAAATTCAACGACTTATCTTCGTGATTGGCATTGATAGATAATGAATTATTAATAGTTCAAGGTCCAATGTAAAAAGTCATCAGGTTGAGGGCAAATGTGTTAAGTGGTCCATTGTTTGAGGGAAGAAACTGTAACTAACCCGACCTGGTGTCTGTTGAAAGCTAGTGGCAATTGCAACAGAAGACCAATGTGAAAAGAAAAATGCCCAGATAGTCCCTCCTCATTCTTTCTTCTTCCTCGGCACTTAGAGCAAATCCAGTAAATGGAAAATGGCTATAGCCATTGCTATAATTTGGCACAAAAAAGTGATTTTTGGTGCTAAAATGCAACCCAGTCTCCAATGCTTGGTTGTAAAATAGAACCAAACAGTTTCAAATTTAACTAACTTTTCCACCACCTCACTTTTAATTACGTTTTCAACCCCAATTCAACTGTGTACGTTATTTTCAACACTATTGTGATCTAATTTAAGAGTATTTTGCCTAAATAAGCCGGTTGGCCTTTTTTTTAACAGTTCCAAACTCAATTTTTTTTAATAAAGCATAAAAAAATAGTACTTTTTTGGTTGATTTTTGTCTTTATTTTTTTAAATAAAATAAGTTGCAATAAGCTCAAATTTAAGCTTCACACCCGTGAAAAAAAAATTCATATAAATTAAGGCTACTAATTTACTAATTTAAGGCTACTAAATTAAGGCATTTCAGGCGTGGTTGCTTTACAATGGTATCTGTACCAACAATGTTCTTACCCGACATGATATCACTGACAGAGCAACTCGTGGTGGCTTTGAAGATTTGTAGTTTTGGGAGTTCATTGGTGCGAGCATGTTTAGTTGGAGTCTATCCGATCGTCTGGGTATTCTTTGTCTTTTATCTTTAACTAGCACTAAGTCTCTTCAGAGATGTTGATTCTAGGTATGAATCTTGTAAGTGCCGCTGTTTGCGTCAGGCCATGTCTGGGTTAGGGTGAAATACATCGATTGCCTTGTGTGTTTCTTGTTCTCTATTAAGATGATTAGTTTGGCTTTGTCTAAGATCTTTGTAATGAATTCCGTTTTTGTAAGTGCTATTGGGCGTTCATTAATATAATCTTCTCATTTCCGTGTAAAAAAAAAAAAAAAAAATTAAGGCATCTCTTCCTCTTTCTCTTCCTCTTCCTCTAATGAGGCCACAGCCACATCTCGGTGAAACCACACCCAAAACCCATAAACCGATCGGATGACCCTCTCTCTCTCGGTCCGATTAAACCCACAGCCAAACCCATCAAACCCCACCCATACTTTTCCGATTAAACCCAACCCCTGCTCCGATCGAGCAAACCCCACCCATGCTTGCAAGATTCAGGTGTGAATGATCAAACCGAGGTCGCTTGCAAGATTCTGGCTCCTCTGATGGTGACAATAGCAGTTTCCGGCGATTTTCCGGCCATAATCAGGTACAATCCGGTTGGTTTTGTGAAGATGACAGTTATCCTTGGTTCTATATTTGCAACCAAGTTTCCATTTGTTCCATTTTGCAACTGATTATAGCTATGCACTGGATTGATGATTTGCATTTTTTGGTTGTATAATAGCAATGCAACTGGATATCCATCCCCCATTGGATTTGCTCTTAGCTAGCAGCAAAGAATCCTTGCTCTTCAGCGGACCTCCCTCTCTGCAAGGTGACCTCTGTTATCAACCATTTCATACCCAGTTCCTTATTGTCGGTGCCCAAGATTTGAACTTTGAATCTGGATTTTTGCCCACCTAAATGTTCTGTAGTATCAAGTCAACACCTAGATGCTTGCATTCATGGCATTTAGGTTGGTGAAAGAGCTAACTTTTAAACTGAGAAGCCAATGTTATGCACACCCAATATGCTGTAACAGGGTAAGTACATTTTTTTCCTCATGGTCATCAGGAAACCCTAACCCTAGTTCTCTTACTGACCCTTATTTATATGCCGAGTGTGTGGATACGGCAAAATTTGATGATAGTGAACGTGGGCATGATAGAGTTGAAGAAGTGGATGTCCAAAAACTTGGGCTTTTGAGTTCTTGTGGTAATACTAGTGATGAGCATAGAGAAAATTGCAATTTTGGTGATCCAGATGAGGATGACGAGTCTGAAGAAGTAGAAGAAGCGGAGGGTAAGTGTGAGAGTGATGATGATCTTGGCGTTTTGAATGCGGTTAACTCAACTGAGTCCCAGAGACAAAATTTAAGGAGTTTTGGTGGGGATGAAGATGAATCAAGACACCCCTTAGTAAAAGAAACTTGTAGGTTGATTAGTCTTCGCTCATCGTGGACTCCAAAGCTGGAAAACGAGCTAAGGCGCCTGCTTAAAAGCCTCAAACCTCGACAAGTTTCTGCTGTTTTGCGTGGTCAGAACGATGAACGGATTGCTTTGAAAATTTTCTATTGGGCTGACCGACAATGGCGATATCGACATGACCCAATTGTGTACTATGCAATGCTTGAGGTCCTCAGTAAGACTAAGTTGTACGATGGTGCTCAAAGGGTTCTTCGTCTGATGTTGAGAAGAGGGATTGAGCTTCAGCCACAAGCTTTTGTTTATGTGATGATTTCTCATGGCCGAGCTGGTAACATGGTGAAAGCAATGCGAGTTTTGTTTCTCATGCAAAAGGCAGGGATTGAACCAGATTTGTCAATATGCAACACTGCCATTTATGTTTTGGTGAAGGGGAACAGGTTGGAGAAGGCCTTGAGGTTGTTGAGTAGGATGCGAGTTATTGGGATTGAACCTAATGTTGTCACTTACAACTGCTTGATCAAAGGATATTGTGATTTGCACCTGATTGACAATGCGGTGAGTCTGATTGATGAAATGCCATTTAAAGGTTGTTTACCGGATAAAGTTAGTTACTACACAGTGATGGGTTTTCTATGCAAGGAGAATAGGATCAAAGAAGTGAGGGAGTTGATGGAGAAGATGTTGAAGGATAGCAAATTATTACCGGACCAGGTTACTTACAATACCCTTATCCATATGTTATCCAAACATGGTCATTGTGAGGAGGCTGTTGTATTTTTAAAGGAAGCAGAAGAGAAAGGATTCTTGGTTGACAAGGTTGGGTATAGTGCGATAATCAACTCGTTCTGTCAAGAGGGAGGAATAGATAGGGCAAAAGAACTTTTAGGGGAAATGATCACAAAGGGATGCAATCCTGATGTAGTAACTTACACTGCAGTTGTCAATGGGTTTTGTCGCATGGGAGAGGTGGATGAAGCAAAAAAGTTGATGCAGGTGATGAACAGACAGGGCTGCAAACCAAACACTATATCATATACCGCCTTGTTAAATGGGCTTTGCAGAAGTGGGAAATCATCAGAGGCAAGGGAAATGATGAACTCGAGTGAGGAGGAAGGGTGGACCCCAAATGCCATTACATATAGTGTTGTGATGCATGGGCTCCGTAGGGAAGGGAAATTATCTGAGGCTTGTGATGTGGTCAAGGAAATGGTCAACAAGGGGTTTCATCCGACGGCAGTTGAAATTAACCTAGTTATTCAGTCTCTTTGTCAAGAGAGTAGAGTTATTGATGCCAAGAATTTTATGGAGGAGTGTCTGCATAAGGGATGTGCAGTTAATGCAGTGAACTTTAGTACTGTGATTCATGGATTTTGTCAGAAAGGTGATGTGGATGCTGCAATCTCATTGCTTGATGACATGTATTTGAGTGACAGATGCCCTGACACTGTCACTTATACTACAATTATCAATGCATTAGCGAAGAAAGGTAGAATAGAAGAGGCAATTGAACTGACGAAGAAAATGCTCCAGAAGGGTTTGCTTCCTAGTCCTGTTACATACCGTTCAGTCATCCACAGATTCTGTGAACAAAGTAGGGTGGAAGATTTGTTGAAATTATTGGAGAAGATGCTTTCAAGAAAAGAGTGCAGAACAGTGTATAATCAGGTTATAGAAAAGCTTTGTAGTTTTGGAAACCTTGACGAGGCATACAAACTATTGGGAAAGGTTTTGAGGACAGCTTCAAGATTTGATGCCAGTACGTGCCACATGCTTATGCGAAGTTATATGAGTAAAGGGATTCCTCTGTTGTCATATAAGGTGGCGTGTCGAATGTTCAATCGGAATCTGATCCCAGATTTGAAGTTATGCGAGGAAGTGTGTAAGAGATTGATGATAGAGGGGAAAGCTGATGAAGCAAATAAGCTTATGCTCCGGTTTGTGGAGCGTGGATGCATTTCACCTCAGCAACAGAACAAAATTTGCAAAGCTGGGCTGCATATTTCTTAATTGCATCATGTAGAGTTCTGTTATTGTTTTCCATCTTGAGGTTCTATTGCAAGAGACTAATACTGGAGATGAGACCGAAGAGCTATATTTTGCAGAGCTTGGATGAGTTGCACCTAAATTTATTATTCTGAGTTCTGAGGAGGTTTTTCATAATGGTAAGTGTAATAGGCTAAGAGCAATAATATCACTTATATAATGAGTTCCATCCTCTTCTGTTAGAATTGTTATCTGTTATAGGGCTAAATCACAGAAAGCATCTTGTTTTAAATTGGCCCTATATTTTGGGACAACCAAAAAAGGAAAGTAGGACAAACTTTTAGGGACGGAGGGAGTAGCTTATTCATCACTCTTTTACAAGCTTTCTTTGTTCCATTTCGTAAACCAGGTTGATCTCTTCTTCTTCTTTTATGAAAAGGTATATTTGCCTCTCCAAATGTTGTCTTGTATGTAGATTTACGTTTTAGCTGTTTTACTTCTGATTCATGGGTTTGTTTTGATCGTGTATCTTGGATGTGTAGAATATATCTGTTTATGCCAGCTATTATATAAGGGGTTGGAACACCTATTGAGATTGAATATTGTATGACCTTACCTATTTACCTCTCCAAGTATGACTTGCTCTTTCAAGCATATTCTATTTTTGTGTTGTTTTCCAGGTTTCGCTTTGAATGTTAGTTTTTAATTCTTTGGTTGCGGGAACACTTTCTCTCAATAGAAACGACTTGAACTGATCTGTAATCTAGTTCTCTTTATTTGCTGGTCAAGCTCATCTCTCTCAATGTTGACCTCCCCGAATCACCTACAGCCTGAATTAGAGCATGAGATTCAGTATATCATTTTTCAATGTGACGAATTGATATGCACGACAAACCTTCCTGATGTAGGTGCTGTTAGATAAAGCTAAAAGCTGAAAGCTGAAAACTAGAAATTAAGTACTGAAAACTGAATGCTAAATTTATGCACTAAAAAAATAAGCTGTTTGATGTGTACAAGGAGCTGAAGTATAAAATCCATTAATTTTCCTACTTTGCCTTTTGTACATCCATACTAGAATGAAAAAATCAAATCAATAAATGAAAAGAGCGTACAGTTATCCAAATAAAAATATATATATACACAATATTGACAAGATGCCTCGACAATGTAGTTGTTATTAATGGTCACCATGTACTTGCATTAATGGTGATTATGGTGGCTCGAGGATGGAGCTGTGGAGTTGTGGCAGTTGTGCGGCTGCGGTGGAGTGATAGTGGGAGTGGCGGTGGTGTGAGTGGTGGCGATGGAAAAGTGTTTGTGGTAGTGGTGGAGTGGTGATGGAAGTAGCAGAATAATGATGGTATCTATAGTATTGGCGGCGGTGGTGGAGATGGTGGTGGTCATAGTGGTGGAGTGGTGGCATCGTGTGGTGGTGGGAGTAACGGAGTGATGGTAGGAGTAGTGGTGGTGGAGTAGTGGTAGGAGTTGTGGTGGAGGGGACAAAAGAGTATATGTGGTAATGGTGATGGTAGTAGAGTAATGGCAGTGTCTAAAGTATTAGTGGTAATGGTAGTGGTGGTGGTGGAGATGGTGGTAATAGTAGAGTTGTGGAAATGGCGGCGGCGGTAAAGTGGCGGCGGTGGCGACGACAAGTTGTGTAAAGTATAGTGGTGGAGGACAAAAGAGTTGAATGAAACACACACAAATTCAGCCAAAATTAAGTAGCTCAACTTTTAAGCTTACATTTTAAGAGACACTTAATCTACTACCTATTATAAAAAAGGGGAGTTGTGATGTTTGTTACATCTACTTTAAATTACGAGTATACCCTTCCCTCTCTAACTTATGACACATACGCCTTCAAAACCAAACAAACCCCAATATGCATGTAACCTTCACCGCCTCAACTGTTTTGCTGTTTTGTCGTCGTCTGCTCTCTACTACTGCCTCATCACAAGAATGCAGAGCCGCTGCCGCTGCCGAAATACAATTCGTACTTCTAACGCAACAGTCTTAAGGCCCAAATTATAGGTCCCACAATTGGGCGCAGCCATTGTTTGCGGCGCATCAAAAAGTCCGGAATCATTCGGAAAAATCAAGGTATTACACCGTTTAACTATTGCATGTAACGATGTTCTTCCAATTTTCCTACTGCACGTCTTCCAAATTTTCCTACCTTCACTCATTTGATTCTTGAAAACCATTAGGTGGTGGGGAAGGTGTTTAATTAAACGTAACCAAATTTCTTCCCCTTTCTCTGCTGAAATTGTTTCCTTTCCTTTCCTTTGATTTGAATACTTTGTTGTCCATACCATCTTGTCGTAGGTGTTTGTTTAAACGGTTGAAGTGAATATCTGGCTTGCTTTTCTACTTAAAAGCATCATGTGGTAGGCAAGGTGTTTGATTAAATGTCCAAGTGAATATCTACATTGCTTTTGGATCTTTTACCTCTTCTACCTCTCTCATACGTTTGGGATATAAGGTCGCCCGCTTGATTTAGTTTTGGTTCAGTTATTAATTAAGTAACCACCACAAAAAAATTGCTAAAAATATGACTTCCACCACGACCATGTCACAATAAACCAGTGCTTTGGCACAAAGAAACTTAGAAAATATAATCTCTTTAGTGGGGATGGTCAAGTCACATAGAAGAAAACTTAGTTTCGTACTGCCATATGACTAATGCTAAATAAAAGTCGATTACTTTCAGGTTACTTGCAATCTACACTGGCAACAATCATGGAATGGAAACATAATTCCTTTTGCTCCGGAGATTCTGGCTAGGGGGCTAACCCTGCAAGTTCACCTTGTATGATCTTAGTTTTGGCACAGCTGTTCAAGTTGTTTTTAGAGAAATTTTTTATCCTTAATTTGGTAATGTGTTGGTATCAGATTTGATGTGCTCTTTAAAAGGGGTTGAGTTCAAGCATTCTAACCAGATCAGGAAAACTAGAATCAGCTTGCCTTTCTCTCCCTTAAAATGGGTGGCTTGGCTGCAGGATATGTTACATGCTGCTTGACTTTTACGGGAATGTAATGTTCTAATTCATAGCGAGACAGTTCGAATTTAGACATCATAGCTAACCAGAGGAATCCTCGAGAATTAGGCTATCATATATGATGTATGAAGTTGTTGTCTTGGTATGTGAAAAACAAGGAAGTAATAGTTACTAATGGAATGCGTGCAAAGTCCATTTTTCAGTTGGTATTTGCTGAGATGGTGCTTTCATATCTCCTCAGGAGATGATAAGGTAATCTAGACACAAATGACAAATATTGGAAATGTTGAAAGAAGTGCAAATGGTTCACAAGACCTTTTTTTTTTTTTTTAGTATTCACTCTATTTTTTTTTACTATGTTGGTGGATGCATTCCTATTCAAGTGCTAACCTTTCATGTTTTTTTAATGCCTGCTTATGATTTGCTCTAATGCGACCATTATAGATCCTTAAAATCTTCTAGGATCTTGAAGAATATGTGTTTGTCGACTGCAGAGACTATCATGGACGTTATATCATACTATTTGCTCTTCCGTAACATGAATAGTAACCAATTATGCTCTCATTTTCTCTTAGCTAAGCACAAGTGTAATATGGACAGCACAATGTGTCTCACATTCAAGGTTGTTCGATACTTGTTTTAAGTATTTACCATAAGTCATAACCGAGTTTAGGTCGAAGTGGTCAATGGAGATAAGCCCAATGTTACCTATAAGAATCAGGAAAAAGAAGTTTGGGATTGCTTTGCAAAACCGTTGTTGAATCTTGATACATAGGTAAAATTATTTGTAAGTAGTTTGCGCAATATAATGTAGATTCCACTTGCCGTAGTAAACAACTAATTCTACTTGTAAATTCAATTTACTTCTTCCGTTTACAGAAAGCGAATCTTTTTCACAGAGTTATGTAAGTATTCACTACACTAACTGCTTCGCCTTGTAAACTTATTTGTATCCAACATTTCAAAAATCGCTTCCTTGTTTAAGGCAATAGATGTTTGTGTTTGTTAATTTTCTGTTAACGCACGTGCATCGCACGTACCCGGGACTAGTATTTTAAGTAATGTGAAATGTAGTTATCAAACTTGCTTAATCACTTATTACTTTCATTCAGTTTTAAGTGTTGAATCTGTGTTATCAAATAAGGCCGTAGTCAGTTTCTGAACATAATCATTGAAATGTCTTGCATGTGTCCAGATCTTCCTTCTCCTTATCACTTCCAGTGAATGTTATGAATACTGAAATGCGAAACAATAAACAGTTTGAAATGTTTAAATCCTAATGACTAACTTAATGTATTGAAAAATGTTTCAGGGATCTGCTTTGCTTGTTTTGAGGGACTTTTTTACTTTTGAAAGATGGTGCAAGTATCCTTGGAGTGGATTCACCAAGAAGTCTCTTCTCCAAACCACCATAATCGTAATCTGTACGCAAACCTCAAGCATCATTTCACTCTTTACAAATTGGATGCACTTTGGTACCAACTCTGCTCATTTTCTGTCGATGATTCCCTTACTCATGATGGTGCTCTGATTGAACTCAGATGCTTATGCAATTAAGCAGGGATTTGGGGCTTGCACTAACTTTAAGGTTTACTAAACGACCTTGACGATTTTGTTTGTGGCTATATTTCCGGGGTTGGAATGGGGACAGAGACGACAGCAGAGCTTAAGGGGTCTTTTCAATTGGAGGTACTTATTTTGAGGTTTGTGCATGGACATGGGAATCTTATAGTGGTAGCACATGCCTGAATTCTTTATTTTTGTTCAAACTTTTAGATTACAAAGTTTCTGTGGATGCATGTTTTGAGACGTTACACAGATGGAATCTGTAGTACATTTAGGTCTCATAGAGCTTCTAAGAGAGGTACCTATGGGCATATGGACAAGATGGTGGCTTCGATTTTCATATAGGTTGCTATCCCTCTCTATCTCTCTAGCCATAGGTAGGGGTACGAATGGGCCTGTGGACAAGATGATTTGTGACAGGTTTTGTTTTCTGAAATAATGGCAATAGCTGCGTTGTTCTATTCTTCTCTGGCGATACCTTAGAGTTAAAGAAAACCAGCACATAGTGGAGAGAGAGAGAGAGAGAGAGAGAGAGAGAGAGAGGAGAGAGAGAGAGAGAGAGAGAGAGAGAGAGAGAGAGAGAGAGAGAGAGAGAGAGAGAGAGAGAGAGAGAGAGAGAGAGAGAGAGAGAGAGAGAGAGAGAGAGTTATGTTTTGGCCTATGAGTGAGTGGTGGACATTTGACTAGCTTTTACTTTTCCATTGAAGATGAAAAGGGTGTTGTGTCTTAGGTTGGGAGACACCATGTGGAACCTTCTTAAATGTATGGTCCACGGCTGACATATCACTGTAAAATATGCTATTTTGAAAATCTTTACTCTATAGCTGGTTTTACTGCTTAATTCTGAACTGAATTTTGTTTCTTCTGCAGAGAGAGTAAATATATGGCATTTGACAGTGTAACTCGAAACTACTGCATCAGCCAATTCAGTTGTAGTGCCACTGGAGGTTAGAGATTACATGAAGATTAGCATCATTATAGCCTTATCAGTCACATTACTCATCAGGAGTTCTGTTGATTACCCCCTTATTTTTTTTTCCTTCTGGCTTTTCTCTTTTGCCGTCGAAACTAAATTCGCAGCCTAAAAAGGCAGTACCCTTGCATTTATTTCAGAGGGGCTTATGACTGCCAACCTTTGTGAATCTGAATCCATCATCCATTTACGTTAGTCAAACCTGTGTATGTGGTATTTAGATTCCTCTTGTTATTTGCCCCTTGGTGCCTTGTTTAGCTATTATTTTTCCTCGACCTTAATTCTGGTAAGCTCTTTCAGATTCTTTCAAGTTTGTCTAAACTCAATAATTTGCAAGGTTAGCACCTATAGTTTAGAACAACTACTTTATCTTGATGACTTGATAGAGCGGAATTAAGAAAATGATGTGTGGTAGCAAGTGCTCTGTTCCCCAGCATAGTTGCACGGGAGTCTGAATGACCTTTTTGTGTGGTTTTTTGAAAAAACTGGCTTTTCACGGTTTTTTATGTGATGTATTGTGAGAGAATGACCTGTCTCGGTTTTTGGAAAAAAACAGTTTTTTGTTAGAGGAACACCCCCTAGCAGAATTGCTGTTCCTTTCAGTATGTACAATTAACAGCATAAATAAGTCTTAGTTTAGTTTGGTAGTATTATTTAGGTATTTCTTGTGTACTTCAACTGATACTAAGTTAGGAGAGGGTTTTATGGAAAGATGGTCTTATCAACATGTTCTTGTATGACAAATCCAAATTAAGAAGGGACACCCTACTATCCTAGTTTTGTTATCGATCATCGAAAGAACCTATATTAGATCAACTAGTCAAGTTAGAATCTTTTGAACTTGCAAATATATGGTCTCTTTCACTAGTGGACAAGAAAGTAAAAATACTTTAAATTTCAGAAGAAAAAATGGGATACAGTCTGTGCAGTTCTCTACCTTTGGCATGTTGTTCTTGTCTTCCAATGAATGGGTTTCAATGGTTCTAATCGGTTCTCTTTGGTAAATTAGGATCTTGAATCTGCGGAGAAAAGCAAGATGGGATAGATATGAAAATAATGCATTTCATTTTCTGGATTGTCACGAAAATCTAGACATTTTGTTCTCATCTTTTTTTATAACCATGCTGAATACAAGGAAAAAGGAGCTTCTTTCACTTTATTTTGCACCCCATCTTCATTTTATCAGCACAGGAAACCCTGAACCTGATTATGATTGGTCCATCAACATTATTGTGCCCTTGTTTAATTGTATTACCTGATGTTCTTGATTGTACACAGGAAAAGGAGAGAGGAAAAGGCACTTCATAAGGACTGTAAATCATGCAACTAGTGGAATGCCTGGAATTTAGCTTCATAACATTAACAAGCCTCAGAACATGTTTAAGTTTAGCTTGATTATCTTTTAAGCAACTCTCTAATGAGCTTCCACAAGAGCTGGTCACACGACAACCTTATCATCACTATGGAGTTCAAAATTTGGCAAGATTCAGAGTGGGTTCAGTCTTGGTTGACTACCTAACGAGCCTATTTCGAACGAGCTGAACATGAATCGAGTTTCAATAGCTTAGTTCGCTTTTATAGCCAGCACCCATGCTCTTTATTTTTGTAAAATATGAAACATTGTATGAGGATATGAAGGCTTTTACCAACAAAAAAAAAAAGCCATTTAGAAATCAAAATATCTTATTTTAGTCCCTAACAAGAAGAATAAGTAGATATGGGTTGATGGTCTTTGTGGTTTTCTGTCCATTCTTTTCTTTATACCATCTTTTCCTTGGAAAAATTAAACCATGTATCACAGTATTCAGTTTTCGCCAGGAAACCTAACCAATATTAGCTTGTCTGCCATTGCATTCTGTGCTTACTGTCGCATCTCTTTGTCCATTTAGTTCAGCCCATGAGATGGAGTAACCTTGGGACTGCATCAATCATCATGCAGTTGGCCAATGTGATATCGACTGACTATCTGAGTCGTTTCATTTCGTTTATCCGCCTAGCAGCAGATCACGTACACTAAATGTTACTTACATTGATGAAATATCGGTAGCTGCCTGATTGCATCACATTTGTCTTGAACAACTGGACAATATGTGTTTCTTATTTTGATACCTGAAGGTGGATTTATTTGATCTTGTCGTTGACCAACGCGATTTTTAGAGTAGATGATTTGCTCAGCAGAATGACTTGAATCATGAAGGTGGGAGCCGAGGTTGGTCCCCTTGTAAACTTGAGTGCAAAATATTGCAGTGCGTGAATTGGAACTCCAGATATGACCATAATTTTCCAACTTTCAACACCAATTCCTTTGGAAATATGTGAAGTGGGCTTCTAGAGTTGTTGGATGTCAAGGAATTCTAACAGTGAAAGGTTCATCAACGAATGGTGGAGAAGGGCCTCTAGCACTGCCACGTAGTGCTCAAAAGCACTCAATAATTTTTCCATCAAGATATTTACTTGTTTGGGATCAAAATGACTTCCAATGAAATTTGTAATCTAATTCCACGTTTGGTCTGGTTAATGTCTGGTCCGGCTAATCAAACAATTCTTAAAGCGCAATAACGAATAGATGATGTCGAGAAACACAATCATGCACCCAATTGAAACCAAATTAAACCCCGTACCCCAATCAATAATCAATAAAGATAGGAACATGAGTTTTTTTGTCGTCGTTCTAAAATATCGAGGTCTCAACCCTCAACCCCAAACCGAAAAGCACCAGGGTACAGAATCACAAATGGACAAAGGCATTTACGAAATATAGGGCCATCCCTGTTCATTTGTGATTGTATCTGTTCATTTGTGCTTGTATTTTACTCAATAGTACAGTTAGCATGTTCCCCTTCCCTACCACATTGTTCAGTTAGAGGCTGAGTTTTGTTCTTTTGGACCACAACTTAACACAAAAAGAAGCATACCAAATATTTTGGTGGAGTGTGTTGGTATATGACTGTATTCTTTGTCATAAAAAGTATGACCTATCTTTGGTGGAAATCATGTTATCCTCAACTTAGAGTGAGAGTACTCTCTCTCTCTCTCTCTCTCTCTCTCTAGGTGTGACTTGTGGAGTGAAATGTGTTGGGTCCCTCATAAGAAAAGAAAAGGTAGATCACCTTGTGATTTATGATGATCTTGGCTTGTAAGAACAATGATGATATTTGGTTTTGAAGTAAAGATGAGTTGGAAAAAAGGTTAGATATTGGGCATAAAGCTAATGCCAAACAACAATTAACAGCAATTACAGCATGCATTGTCTCCTTCTGAGGTACTATCAAGTAGGAGTATCTTCCATCTTTTGCCTCAACTTGCCTTTTTTATTTATTTTTTCCTCTTCAAATGGACCTCACCTTGCTTTTAAAGCACCTTTATTCAGTACAACTAATTCCCTTTTTCCTATTATTTCGAGATCAAGATGCTTAGAGGAAATATTTATATAAAAAATTGTCTATTACTGTCTTTTTTTTGGTGGTTTTTTTATTGATGTATTGTGAGAGAATGACATGTATTGTAGAGAATGAAAAGATAGTAAAAGACAGATTGCTAGAAAAGATACTCCCTCCGTCCCTTTTTAAGTGACCACTTTCACTTTTTGACTTTATTTTTAAATTGTCTATAACTTTCAATCTATAATATATTATGTACTTTTGAAAAAATTGTATTTTAGAACTCATTGATTTCTATAAAACAATATCCATATTGCATATTTTATGTAATATAGAATGAAAATTATAAACAACTTTCGAATCCAGCTGGAATAGTAACATCATCACTTAAATAGGGACGGAGGGAGTAGTTTTCTGGAACAAGGCCTAACATTCTTGGTGTGCTTCACATGTATCGTAAGAAAATTGATTTATAGGTAGTGCAAGTGGGGTGATGGACACGGGGTGGCTGCTGTGCGCCCCACAAGCATGCTGTGCATCCATCCGAGCCGTCCGTTGCTCCGATGGACGGCCCAAATTTCACCTCAGCACCTTTGCATCCGAACCGTTTGTTGCTGCGCATGTAAGATCTCAGCACCTTTGCATCCGAACCGTTTGTTGCCGCGCATGTAAGATGAAATCTGGGCCGTCCATCCGAGTAACGGACGGCTCGGATGGGTGCACAGCACCTGCTGTGCGGTGGGTGCAAAGCAGGCACCCCAAATCCGTGGGGTGATACCCAAATTGGTAGTTACCATATGTAGTTCCTATGCACAAGATGAAGGGTCAAATTTCACTATCAACAACTAACAACTAATACTTCTTGCATGTCCAAAAAAAATAATAATAATAAATCAAGTGGTCTAGATCATCAAACTCGCATCATAAGGGTAGGCAAATCAGTAGTAAAAGACAACCTGATATCACTTTGGAGATAATAAGAAACACTTTGAGACTTCAACGTATTAGACTTTTTCGACTGGTCCACGGTTCCTTTGATTATCAATTTGAATCGGTGGTGGTTTTCTTTTCTGGATTTCTGGGCATCACATTGTTCTTTGAGGTGAATCATGGATTGTTTGTTGTACCGTCGCAATTTGGAGTTCTGGTGCTTACTTAGCGTTGCTTTGTTGGTCTGGTTGGCCCGTTTTGATGTCTGGAATAGCCTAGTGGGGTTAGCTTCTTGGGCGATGATGGTGTAGGAGGGGGTGTTATTTTGCTGCAAGTAGGAGCCAATAAGCGAAGAGAGATCACCACAGATAATTAGGGATTCTCCGTAATAGTTTTTTCTGCTTTCCACGGTTGCGTCTCTTTTCAGCAGCTTCTCTACCGATTTTAGAGCTCTGTAGTTAGCCTCGGCCATCTAGTTGCACAACGTCTAACCGTACCGCGGAGCTCTCGACTACAGGTGCAACAGTCACTTGGTATGTATCAGACAGTTTCTGCTTATTAGTTTCGTCATTCATGGAGCTACCGAGACAGCAACATATCGACAGCGTACATTGATCACGAACATCTGACAGTCAAAGCAAGCTGTTACTAGATATATATCCTTTCTTTGTTTTGGTTCTATTTTATATTCTTCTCGTCTATAAGCTGTTATAATTCTGTTATCTTTATTCCCGGTAGTTTGTAATTGCACTTCCCCTTAAATGAAATTCTCTCTCTTTAACAACAACAAAAAAAACTTTACCCCATGTAGTTCACTTAACTCAACCTAGCTTGATTAATATAATCTAGACTCCACTTCGCCCGAACAACTAGCTTATCTCATCAATCCATACATCTTCTTGCATCTGGACTTGTACGTGCGGATAATAATAAGACTTTATCCCACGTCGCTTGCTTACTTAAGCTATCCACCTTGGTTAGAGAGAGAGAGAGAGAGAGAGAATGTGCCAATCCTCAATTAAAGACATTTTCATTTTCCCATTATATTTGGGTCACCCGACCCAGCACCTCACCAAAACATCTTTACAGCTGAACATGTCAACTGATGGATGCCACCAAAACATCTTTTCATAATCCACAACTCATCATAAACAAAAATAAAATAAAATAAAAAATACTCTTAAATTAGCTAATTAATTAATTAATCAGAAAGGCCGACAACCAAAACAAAATGTCTAATCCAAAAGGAAAAAAAGGATCCAACTTTTCATGGAAATTCACAGTAGAAAAAGCACCTTTCTTGCATCATACATTGGCACATATATATATATAGAGAGAGAGGCATTTATGTAGATATACCCACATGCAACACTCATCGAAAATGGACGAATCGTGGAGGATGCGAATGGGAGCGCCGACGAGGTCGAAACCCAAACAGAGCCTCCCTCCGCGGCGGTCGACGGAGGAAACCTCGTCCCGGAGAGCCGCCGTGTACGGCGGCGAGTCTGAAAGTCTAGCCGCCGAGGATTTCAGCGACGTGTTCGGAGGACCGCCGCGGACAGTCCTCGAGCGCCAATTCTCCGCCGGCGATTTCAGCAGGTCGTCGACTAATCCGTTCTACGAGGAGATATTCCGGCAGCCGGATACGGCGGCGCCGGCGAGGAGGACGGGGAGGAACTTGCCGGAGTTCAGGATTCCGGCGGGAAGAGAGCGGAGCGAGGGGTTTTATAGCGATATATTCGGGAGAGAGGAGGAGGAGGATGTGAGGAGATCGAGGTCGAGGTCGAAATCGATATCGAAATCGAAGTCCAAGTCGAATTCGTCGTCCGTGTTGAGCTCGGAGGAGGTGAGTCCCTTCCGGCCGGCGGCGGACGGCAACGAGGTTTTGTTCTCGTCGTTTGCTTCGAAGCTCAGGTAAACTAACGACTCTACTGTGTGTCACTGTCTGTCATGTTCTGTTTCAGTTAGGTAATGTGAGATGTGACGTAATTACCCCTGCATTTTTCCCTGGATTCGCTAATTGCCAATACTTGGATGGGGGTAATCTTGTCATGATAGGTACGGTGCTGTCGAATCCCTGTAATCGCGGGGAAGAAAAAGTGGAGCTTAAATGACCTTGCTACCCTCTTGATTTTCTTAAAAGAGATTATAGAAACTGAATAAAGGCCTCCTTTGGGAAAAAAACTTAAACCAGATTATTGGTTTTTTGATTTTTTCTCAAATAATCCAAAAAACCGGTTTGGTTTTTTTTTAAACTTAATCCAGATTATTCCCTCATTTGGCTAATAATCCAGATTATGGATTATTGGATTATTCGTTTGTCCTTGTTCAAATTTTTTTTGCATTCGTTAGTTTTGCATCAAGATTTTGTACTTGTTAGATTCGTCTCGTCGAGAGGAATCCAGAAACCACAAAATCTTGATGCAAAACTAACGAACGCAAAAAAAATTTGAATAAAGACAAACAAATAATCTGGATTATTGGATTATTACCCAAAGCACTCTGGTTTTTTGGATTAAGTTTTTTACCCAAAGCACCCTGGTTTTTTGTATCCCAAAAAACCAATAATCTGGTTTAAGTTTTTTTGCCAAAGGAGGCCAAAATGTTCTGTAAAACCATAAGGTCCTCATAATATTCTCATGGGTATTCGCTTTGCCCGTTCTAGTGTGGCGGGACATAGATAGCCTCTGAGATTAGTCAATATTTATGCAAGATGGTCAAAACCATCTAGTTATAAAAAAAAAGGTCCTCGTAATATTTCCTCTCCGTAAGGTTCCCCGAGCAAAAAAATTTATCGAATCGAATCTAATGGCAGACACAGGATGGCTCCTCCAAACTTTGAAGAGCCTTTTACTTTGGCTAATGCGTTATTCAATTATGAAAACTGGGCCCTCCAAACTTCTCATTTATTCATTATGGCCCCACATAAAAGACACTCAATTGAATTTGGCCCCCAAGCTTGATTCCTGCATCCACCACAAACTGATTGTGTACAGGGACGGAGCCAGGAATTTCACTACGTAGAAGCGAATTTTTTTTTTCAAAATACTTTGCATGGGCGAGCATATATTATTCATAGGAAAAATATTTTTTTCTATATAATACTAGAGGTTTTTTTTCCTATGCAAGGGCAACCGCCCCTAGTAGCCCCCTCTGGCTCCATCCCATTGTGTATACTATTTGTCACCTAAAGAAGTTTTGACAATTGAGCTTATGTGATATATATCAGACTTCAGTGGGACGAATTTCATGGTTATCACTTTAATTGTTATCTTTCCCCCACCCATGCTCTCTTCTTTTAAAATAATAATTTCCTTTCAAGGTTATATTTGCAAATTAAAAAGGCCTCTTTGGTGGATAAAGATGATCCTCCCTGGAGAAAGTTAAAAAGCAGCATCAACACATTTCCTGAGCCCTATTACATGACATCCTGCTTTCAAAGAAAAAACTCCCAGCATGAAAACCATTTGAGTGCTTTTCCCACATGCTGATGAATGTAATTTTCTGCGAAAAATGACGTACAAACAGAATATTCATACAAAAAAATCGTCCGTAATGATATAGCTATATCACTTCTTTAATTTACAAGTTACAATGGTGAGTATTTCCCTTTGAATTTAAAAAGAACATGAAAGGCTGCAACATTCTGTGTTGCAAGTTCTGTAAAAACTTCCATTTGTATAAAAGTATCCTTTGTTGTGCAACGGCCCTCTTTAGTCAATCCAAAACTTCTCGTCCTCTCTCAGCTACGCCATATTCATTTCATGACACATCACATCAGAGGACGCTACATTTTCAGGACAGAAGATCTCTGGGTTTTTTTTTTGTAGTTCTATAGTCGCAGAAGAAAAAACCAGAAACTCTCCCGGACAAGTTGGAGTGCCACGTAAGATTCTGGGAGAGTATCTGGGTTTTTCATCTGGGACTGTAGAACTACTACTGATCTTATGTGGTGTTCTTTACGTTAATTTCAATCCAAGCTCCAACATTAATTTCAATCCAAGCTCCAACAGAAATCAATATATCAGAAACAAGTGTCTGTTATTGATAAATGGTAATAGTTTCTGAAACATAGGTTCGCACATACCAGCATTAGTAGTAATTGTTTCTCTCTATTTACAGGCCAATAAATGTCCCATGCAGATGGAATTCATCGACAATGATGTCGTGTGATGGACACTCAAGTCAACCTGCTTTCCCTTATAATCAATCTTTCCATTATGACAACCGGTCTCCTGAAGTACAACCTGCTTTCCCATACAATCTGCCTTTCCATTATGACAATCGATCTCCTGAAAACGAGTACGTCAATAACTTCAGAAGCTCCAAGTTTGGATTCTCACAAAAGGTTCCGTCCCCAGAAACCATTAGCCTCGATCCCAATTCTTTTAGGAGCATCAAGACCCCCATAGATGATCTTGAACTCAACTCCCCTTCATCCGTAGTCTCTTCACTGTGCCAAGATGTAGAGGCCAAAGCTAGTAAAATTCAAGATGACGGATTCGGAGTAGAAGAGATGGAACAAGTAGAAGATGAAGTCATGAGCTCTTATGTTATTGAGATCAATGTAGATAATAGGGAAGGGACAGAGGAAGCACTAGGCGTTGACGAAGCAATTGCATGGGCTAAAGAGACTTTTTATACACGGAGTGATGATAAAATTTGGAGCAAGAGGGATAAAGATCAGTCTGCTGAAGCCCAAGGTGGTGAGAAATGTCTTATAATCTGTATCTCACGTTAACTTGCGAGATCAAAGAGAAAATTATAAGTTTGTTATTGACATTCTGCAGGATTTTCAAACGGACAGATGGATGGAAATGGACCGATGGGATACCCAGCGGTAAATTTTGTGAAACCAAAAAACTCTTGTTATATTCGATTAGAAGAATGAACTGTCGGGAAAGAAAGGAATAACTAAGAGAGCTAATTGCAGAAGTGGTTTGTCTGTGAATAGATGAAGTGCATTACAGACAAACTCCGTGAAGTAAATCTAAAATTTATGAAGAGAAACCAAAACTAATATCTTCGTATTAGGTTTTGATGAGAACTTCGATATTTTTGCTTGGCGGCAAACCGAAAATGTACCCTTACATGTTGCTTTCTTTCATTCTACAGGAAGAAGAAGAAGAAGAAGAAGAAGAAGAAGAAGAAGAAGAAGAAGAAGAAACAAATGTATATGCACCAGAAGATAAAGAGCAAATGGAAAAACATGTAAGCATCTTCTAGTAGTGCTTACACCTCTTTACCGTGAACATAGCAAAGGTAAATGTGCTTGTGCTTATTGAGGACATTGATGTGCAATTAGAAAGTAATTTCCATTACTACTGATAATATATCCTAATATTTGTGGTTTTTACCTATCTAGATATTGGATACAACTCTATCAATGATAACAATTTATTAACCAGTGTTATTTGTAGCACAGCTTTTTGATTAAATGACTTCAACTCTGATAATCAGAGCAGTAAAGGTATTTCTACTATGAATCTAAGTGTAGACAGAATACAAAAAACAAACATCAGAGATGTTGAATCTTGTCCATAATAAACAACTTGCACTTGCACTGGGGCTTTTGTCACTAGTTTTATGTTCTTTTCCTTTTGAAGAGATGTGTATCAAAATTTCAGATGGAAATGGAGCTATTAGAAGCAGAGATAATGTCATGGTCAGCTGGTAAAGAATCTAACATCCGGCTGCTGCTCTCAACATTGCACCATGTAACATCTCTAGACCGAACTTTTGAACTTTACTCTAATTCCGAATGAAGTTGTAGCTCTGGTGACATGAATGATACATTTCTCACTTTATTTTTTTCTCTGATTCAGATTCTGTGGCCCAATAGCGGGTGGTATGCTATCCCTCTAACGAACCTGGTTGAAAACTCACAAGTAAAAAGGGCTTATCAAAAAGCGAGATTGTGCCTCCACCCTGACAAGCTTCAACAAAGAGGTGCAACGATGAAGCAAAAATGCGTTGCAGAGAAGGCATTCTCAGTTCTCCAGGTATGTCTTTTGCTTGCATTACATCATTGTCAGCTTGAATGAAAAGCCAACCAATTTGAAAAGTTCCCACCTTGCTGACAGCCTGGCTGGCCTACCATACTAACTTGGGATATTAAGATAAGCAAAGTATTTCATTCCAAAGGGTTGAAGAACCTGGATAGAGAATTCTTCACTTGATCCAATTTCGGATCCAAACAAACATAATTGACAGTTTCTATTGTGGTCGGGTGGATGAGGTGAGGAGCACATGAACCAAGAAATGTTTGGAGTAAGGATTTCTTGTTTTAAATTACCTCTAAGGCTCTAACCATAAGTTGATTTTGAAGTAAATTGAAAGACGCACGTAGGAATGCATGCTAAACACGATACTAGGACTGAAATTCATTTTTTATTTTTTGGGTAAGTTAAGGACTGAAATGCTTGCTTTACGAGCAATCACAAAAACCTCAGGCTGCCAGCAAAACGCAATGAAACCTATCATGCTTCGGCTAAGGTTGGTGATCTAACCTTTCTTCTGAAGCAAATTGTGGCTACCAGAGTCCTGTCTCCTCTATTCAAAATGACACGATCCAAATTCTCAGAGTTTACCTAGAGTGAACCAGGAGATAAGGCCTATTATCTCTATTGCTTAAGAAGTTCAAAGCGTTATACGACTTTATCGTCTTATCCCTGTTCAAAAGCATATAAGAGGTTACTAAGGATGGAGCCTGTTTCGAGTCTTACCACTACAAATTTCAGTTCCCCCCCCAACTTGTTCCCATAAGCCCATGTGGGCGTACCACATGGGCTAAAGAAACACTTGAAATTGTGAAAGTTTCCCAATAAGATTTGGTTTCTTTTGACAGGAAGCATGGGCAGCATACATCTCCCAAGATGTCTTCTACAGCTAGAGGATGAAGGATCCTATGCAAAATGTTTGAACCAAACCAGAACCACCTCGTGTACATTCAATCATGCACTTGTCTGTGGTACAGATAGGTCAAGAAAGCTGCAACTTGTATCATATAGTGGCATGTAACTTAATAGTCAGACCACATATATACATCAGAGAGTATGTGATCTCTCTTCCCCTGGGTAATCGATCGTTGGTGGAATATTGAGGATGTACTAAGATTACCACGACTATATCAGTTTGTTGTTGAGATATCACTTGTATTATATGGCATTGTTTGCAAAAAGCTTTGGGAGCGTGCGTATCTTTTGAATTTCACGTAACCATTTCTAATATTAATTCGTGAACCCATGGACATATTTCACTTGCAGAAGTACAGTTTACCAACTTCTTCATTGGGCATGCCAGCCATATATACCAGAACTCATCACAGCTTGATCAAAACCAGAATCATACAGGAAATAAACCTGACCATCGACACTAAAAAAAACCCTCACCAACCTCCTAAGGGCAACACAACAAAACAAAACAAGAAAAGGATTAACCCGACCAAAAAAACCTGGAATTAAGACCCCAAGACCTAGCTAACAGTCGATCCCAAATGCATGTTGTTCAAGAAACAAGAAGAAGCTTTTAGTTCAACATGGTTTTCTTTGTTTTGAAAATCCTTGATCTTCATAACATTGCAAGATGACAAGTGTCATGTGCCTCAAGAATGTGGCACAAAATTATTTCAATTGACAAGTGTGAACTATGGCTATGAACTATGAGACCAGCAAATTCCAACATTATTCACAGAATTAAACATCCATAATTTCACTGGATAATATATACTACAACCACATAAGATGGATTGTCCCATATTACAAATACACTGGAATCGATATCGATATCCAATTAAGTTATGCATGAATGTTACTTCTTTGAGAGGCTATTGGATGAACAGTTTCGATCATAGGGCCGAGATAAGCCCACTTCAGCTCTAAACTGAACCAAACCGGAGGATAAGGGATTGGACCGGAGACTCTCTCCTAAAGTAATTAGCCGGGAAACATATGAGAGAGGACTAGATCCAAGAGTAGTCATCGACCACCGCGCCTTATCAACTCCCTGAACTCCTCATCAGTGCTCTTCAGCATAAGTGGCAAAGGCACCTTCACCCCACTCTCCACAACCTCCATATGCCTAGGCTTAATTCTCTTCTCCAAACTGAAAGCAAAGTAGGCAGGAAACTCCTTCAACTCCTCCAACCTACCCTTCATCTCCTTGTCAAAATACTCAAACTTGGGCTTAAAATTATTTTCAACACTATAAGTGAACAAACTAGGACACCTCAAAACCATCCCCACTGCATCATTTCTTGAAAAACCCAACTCCACCAAACAATCGAGTTTCCGAATCAAGGTGTTTTCCACACTAGAGACCAGCAAAACTGGATCTTGATAAGCCAAGGCCTTCAAATCCCTAAACCCAAGTCTCTGCAAATAGAAAAGAGCTGGTTTGAGCTGGTCTCTGACACTAGAAGTCAGCAATCTGGGGCATTTGTTGATCACACTTCTGAAATTTGTTTCTGGGACTTTAAGGTCATGAAAAAGGAAATTGAAAACTGGGATGAGGTCAGATTTGATATCAGAGGTGAGGATTTGTGGGCACATGCCAAAAATCCTGCCCATGTCCTTTTGGTGGAGGCCTTTGGATTGGAGGAAGGAGATTATGTATTCAATGGACTGCAAAGAGGCTGAGTGGAGAGATGGGTTAAGGGACATTGCTTTTCCTGAGTCAACCCCAATTATTTCTAGGCATAGGATTTTCTCTTTGAATTGGAGGGAGAGGTTTGAGTTTGCTGGTTGATAGAGTGGGTGTTTCTGTAATGGGGTTTTGGGTTTTGTTGTTAATTGGACGTTGTTTGTTGTTTGTGGGGAACTTGAGGGTTGGGCTGATGGGTTATGGGAACAGAAGCACACGGATGAAATGGCTGCTGCCGCTGCTGCAGCCATGGTGGTTGGTGGTGGTGGTGGTGAGAGGGAGAGAGTAGAGAGAGTTGGCTTCTTTAAGAACCTGATCCCATTCTTTTATCTAGTTGAGGACAGGTGGCAGTTGCTTCATCCTTATTGGCTCAGTCAGGATTTGTAGATTGGGTGCAAGATGTTGGTTAATTCATTCTGTTATGGAGTGGTGCTCTTTTTTTTTTCTTTTTTTTTTTCAGAGAATAATCAAAGGCTACCGAGTAAAATACAACTGAGAGAATACATCCAAAAGTACTAACTAATTCAGTCGTTAATTGTCAAAAGACCCGCATGTGACTTGTCGATATTCAATTGTCCTTATAATAGTTCCACGGTTGACAAAGCTTCCATACAGAAATTGATTGATACAGACTAAACTAAGTATATATCACATTACACGCTATGGTCGAGTTGGGCTAGGAAAGAGCAATATAACTAAAATTCACACAATTGCATAAATACATACATGACGCGAGAGCTCGCGGACTGGAGTAAACCGAGTAGTACCGTGAGAGGTGTTATAGACTTTTTGAGTTCAATATTAGGGAGCGCAAGCGTAATCTATTTTTTCGTTTTTATTTTTTATTTTTTGAAACCGATCTATTGTTTATTGTTCAATCATCAGTTAACCATTTGGGGGTACAGGTCCTAGAGGATCACTCCTCCACCAGTCGCACAATGCGATTTATATACTCTCAAATATGTCGATACACTGCAACTAGGAGATGAGATGAAAAAAGCACCAACATGAACTCCTGTAAGCTAACGCTTTAGATAAAATAATAATAATAATAATAATAATAATTACTAGTCGTTTAGTATTTTTTTTACCTTTGATCATATTTTTTATTTTTTAAACTCCAATACGAATTATTAATTCAAAAAATATAGTGTGAATCTAGTAAAGAGAAAAGACAAACAAAAATATCAAAAATTTAGAGAGACGAGGGCATACTTCATGCTTTGTAGGAGCTCACGCGTTTCAAAACAGGTGATCCCACCCCTAAACTGATGCCATTTTCCTTAAAACCTCCTTCAAGAAGACCTCATATAATTTTGCAAGGACTTTTAACCTAACACTTCTTTCAAGAAGTCGACCTTTTGGTTTGAGTTTTAAGTTTGATTTTTGGGGTAATGACTGGAAGAAAAAATAAGGATAATAATTAGAAATAAGAGTAATGGTTAGAGAGAGAGACAGAGAGAGAGAGAAATAAGAATAATAAAAACCCCAAACCAACAAGGTTAATTTTGCAAACATCAGAGGACCTCAACAAAGGTACATGATGTTCAGACTGCTGTTAATTTCTAATTAAAACAGAAAAACCATCCAATGAAGAACATTATTATCCACGTTAAGGAACTGACGCCAAGCCATATTCCACAAACCAGTAAAATGCATCATGGATTTTATAGATGACAATCCTGTATAACCAGAAAATATTATTTCTATACGAGTACAGAACTAACACTCGGCCACTTACAATTAAGAACTTATAATACAACTACGCTAGGAGTACGAGTTCAAACATCTGGTGCCTGAAAATTTGGCGACATTTCCACCAATATTATCTGTTGAGAGCAAGTTGATGATTAAGAGGGGACAGTATCGGTACCGGTACCAGCACCTGCAAATAGAAACCAGTCTAATGGGTCATAACCTTGAAGAATTCTGCATTTTACAAGTAAATTTAACAAAGGCACAAGGACAATATCTATTTCCAGCTTGCTGTTGATTCCCTATTTCTGGAGAAGGAGAAAACGTTCTCATCATTCATAACCAATGCATATTCTCCAATCATGCTGGCAAAAGTTCTTTTCGTTAAGGACCCAAGTCGATGGCTAGCCAATAACTTGTTGGATCTAACTTTTCAACGGAAATGCATCAGTTACCTTTTCGACGGAAGAGAACAATGGCTGCGACGATCATCGGTGGTCACATAGATTTAGTGGCTCAAATACTCTCTAAGCTACCTCAGGAGAGCCAGAATAGGTTTAGGCAGGTGAATCAAGAATGGAGAGGTTTGAAAGAGAGGATCATTTTCGAGCAAAAACGTCGCTAGCTTGTTGACGTTCTGCTTCCTGGAGAATCTCTCTCTCATTTAGGGTTTCTGTTTTTCAGCCACAAGAAGCTATGCTTACCTTCTCTTCCCAGGTTGACGAAGAAAGAGCACAGCCTCATCAGAACATAACCAACCTGATTCACCATCTCAGCCCCAATGCGAAGCATAGCTTCTTGTGGCTGAAAAACGGAAACTCTAAATGAGAGAGAGAGAGAGATTCTCCAGGAAGCAGAAGGTCAGCAAGCTGGCGACGTTTTTGCTCGAAAATGATCCTTTTGTTCAAACCTCTCCATTCCTGATTCACTTGCCTAAACCTATTATGGCTCTTCTGAGGTAGGTTAGAGAGTATTTGAGCCACTAAATCTATGTGACTACCAATGATCGTCGCAGCCATTGCTCTCTGCCGCGTGAATTCTGGTATGCAGCTGAAGAATGGAGAATATCCCAACTTGTTTGACAAGATTTTGGGAGAGAGACAAATAATTAAGGCAAGAGTGGGGCAGGAGGATATTTATATTACACTTAAACTCCAAACTCTTTTTTTGGCTTGGTACAAAATGGCTAGAACTCATCTCTATTTATACTACTTCATGGAAGGGTCTAGTCCAAATCTATGGAAGGGTCTAGTCCAAAGATATTTTCATATAAGATAAAGTTTGAGGTAGATTTTAAAATTACAAATGTGACAAATTCTCAACAAAAAAAAAAAAAAAAAAAAATCTAGATGTTTCACAAGGATATTGTAGAATTTCTAGGATATAGATATTATAGAGCTTTTAAAAACTAGATATTTATATCAACTTCAATAAGATCTTTCAATTGGGCTTATTTGGATTTTGTTTTCTTGGGCCAAAATACTAAATCTAGGTTATACTTCAACAACAATAATCATAATTGATATACAATTAAAAAGTAGTTATACCTGAGGATATCACAAACTATACTTACATTTACCACAAAAAAAAAAAATTAAGATGCAAAATTTCAAGTCTCTCAATTGGGGTCTATCACATTAAGGCTTTCTGCTGCCTTGGTTATGGAAAGAAAAGAAGAATCCTTATATGATTCAGGCAAAACACAATCGAATTATGGTCCTTTCCTCCATTCAAGCCCTTCGTTGAGATTGAATTTCTATCAAATGTTTGAATATTGCCATAATAAGATCAAATGAAAAGGATACAGGGTGCGATACGTATCGTTTTCTGAAGGGGACAATACAAATCCTAGGATACGTATCGTGTATGTAGGTTTTCAACAACTATGATTACAACATACTAACCAGCATTGGCTTCCTCTTTTGCTTCATCTCCTGTATTTCAGACAATATCTTTCTAGTCCTGATCAGTATCGTCGCTTGGTTGGGAAGTTGAATTATCTTACCGTTACTCGTCCAGATATCTCGTTTGCAGTTAGTTTGGTTAGCCAATTTATGTCGGCTCCTCGCCTTCCACACTGGGAGGCTGTTCTAAGAATTGTGAGGTATCTCAAAGCTCACCCAGGACGTGGTTTGTTTTATAGAGCTAGTGGACACTTGCGGGTTGAGGCCTTCATTGACACTGATTGGGCAGGAGACCCATCTGACAGGAGATCCACTACAGGATATTGTATCTTTCTTGGTGGAAACCTTATTAATTGGAAAAGTAAGAAGCAGACAGTAGTTGCGCGGTCTAGTGCTGAGGCGGAGTATAGGGCAATGGCTCATACGACATGTGAGGTTGTGTGGATACGTTCGTTTCTTGAAGAGATAGGATTTCCTGTGCAGGTGCCTATGAATTTGTATTGTGATAATCAAGCTGCAACCCATATAGCATCCAATCCGGTGTTTCATGAAAGGACTAAACACATTGAAGTAGATTGTCATCTTGTACGAGAAAAGTTGACTGGTGGAGTGATTGCTACTCCATTTGTGTCCACTGGTGCCCAGTTAGCTGATATGTTCACTAAGCCATTGTTCAAACCACGATTGGAGTTGCTTTGTGACAAGCTGGGTCTTATTGATATTTACTCTCCAGCTTGAGGGGGAGTGTTAGAATAGTTTATATGTATTTGTCCCACATTGCTTAGTTATATTGTGTAACCTGTCTCGTGATAATATAAATAAAGTTCTCTTGTGTTAGGGTTGATTTAACACCCTATACACATTTCTTATCTCTAATAACAAAGATCAAATGAAAAGGATACAGGGTGCGATACGTATCGTTTTCCGAAGGGGACAATACAAATCCTAGGATACGTATCGTGTATGTAGGTTTTCAACAACTATGATTACAACATACTAACCAGCATTGGCTTCCTCTTTTGCTTCATCTCCTGTATTCCAAACAATATCTTTCAAACCAGTAGCCAGATTCTTGTAGAACTGCAATCAAGAGAAAGAACAAGACTGAGCTTATAACATGGACACTCATCCACAAAAGGGTAGCTTTTGGCTTTAACTCAGAACTATTTCATGATGCAAAGCCGATGGATGATCAAGATTTTGCATCTGATTTTTCCTTTGTTACATAGACTTGGGTTAGTACAGGATTTTGCATCTGGTTTTTCCTTTGTGCGAATGGGTCAAGAGTAAGAAGTATTCAATTAATGCGACGGGCATAGTAAGACTACCAAAGAGCATTTTTAATGTTTCATAGACCATTTCATACATAACCTGGTTGTTTTATGTATAGTTAGATGGTAAACTCAAATTGCTGATGTCTGTTTAATGAAATATCTAACCACTTGTGCCTGACATTTACTGAATTCTCTTATCCAAATGTCGAGTGCTAACACAAGATCCGCTCGTTATATTTCACATACCCTCATCCAAGTGTTGAGTGTCTGATATGAGTATAAAACAAAGGATTTTCTGATCAGCTTGGGCATAGGGACCAGCTGCTACCAATAGCTTATAGGTTGTTCATAAAAATCGGAGAAAAATCTAGGCATAGCTCATTTGGTATCACTAGCAGAAATTGTATGGTTCATAAAAAAAATCTATAAATAATTGACGCAGCATTTACACAAGATGTTACATTTGCAATGAGGCTTCACAACCATACCTTATGAAATTCTAAGGTATCCCCTCCAGCCTTGCGAAGCTCAACCATACATAGTGAAGGAGCCACCTCAAAAACCTGTTGGGAAAATTATTTCCAGAGTCTTAATTATAGCACCTGTATTAGGTTCCAGTGAATTTTACCTAAACAGAAGATTACTTGAAGAAAGTCCCTAGGAGGAACATACCTCTGTTGAGACAGATAAATGACCCTTGCGCCCAGTTTTCTCCCCTTGAAGCTTCAGCTGAGAGTGATGACAGAAATAATATCATAAGAGGTGGAAGAACAGAATTTTTTTTGATTGGAATCTAGGAAGTTCATGACATAGTAGTATCTCCTTAAGACCAAGCCATTGTATGAAATCAGGTCCACCAAATATATCAAACATAGACTAATTAGCAAGACACAAGAAGTGAAATTTTCGGTAATGAAATCAGGATGCAGGAAGCTTGATTCCTAGATTAGTCAAATTACTCTAAAGGAGGATATTTTACTGATTGAGTGCTATATAAAGTAATTTATTCTAACTGGACTAGAACAATGGAAAAACTTCCTAAGATTCACCCGAAAATTGAGGACAAGATCAACTACCAAAGCCTGATCAATTATAATGATAGTTTACAGGCCCCAAGCTACTATGGGTATAAAACACAATAATAGAGGACAAAGAGGGGTCCTTACTATTTATCTTTAAAAAAAAACAGAGGGGTCCTTGTCAGGGGGAAAAGGGGCGGTCACAGAGAGGGGCCGAAAAAGAATGCTAACTGTACCTTGTAATTGTTCTTCTTAACATCAAAACCCAAAGGACCAGCTGCTTCCTCAATTTTGGAGATAATCTCACTGGCAGGACGTTTAGAAGTAAATCTTGTTTCCCTTTTGACAAGCCCCTGTTCACCAAGTTGTCAGGGATAATAAGCTTCTAAAATATAAACATTCTTGTTACATTTTTTCCCTTACCAAATGGAACAGAACAAGGTGAAGGTCTATCCAACATACAGAATCATCAGACGATAAAATATAATCCTGGATCATAATTCATTCATGAGATAACACGGACTTCATTGACAAACGTGTGGAATATGATTTGACTCAAAAGATCTTTACATCGGAGAGTCAGGTACCAAGTGTAAAACAACGAAGCTGCAAGCCTTTAACGTACCATTTGCTTTTCAAATAGGGAACTAAGGTTGAGACCCTGAGATTTAGAGATAAGCTCAAAAGCGTTCAAAGAGACAGGAGGTCGTTCTTCCCGCCTTTCCACAACAAGGTTAGGAGAATCCTTCACCAAAAAAAAAAGAGTAAAAAAACACTCCAAAAGGAACGTGATCAGAATGATCAATTAAATAGTAAACAAGAGATTGCTACCCCAGATTCATTGAAAATAGCATCCACATCGTCTAGACTAACATCTGCCTGTTCAAAAGTAGGTGGCTTGTACCCTTTCTTAAACCACTCATTCTCAATGACCTCAGCAGTTGTAATGCGCTGATTTACACCATAAAATATAAATGGCGTTAGCATTACAGGCATCTTAAATCAGAAGGGGAATTTCACACAAACTTTTAACGCATGGATGCAATTTTTCCTTTTAACAAATGAGAACAGAGTTTACGGCATTTAACCCCTAGAACAAGAGAAAGGTGCACATACTGTTGTTGGATTAGGATCCAGGATTCTTTTGATAAGTTTCTTTGCGCTCGAGGAAAACCATGGAGGACATGTGAACTCAGCCTTGAATATCTGCAAAATGGGAATTCCTTCTCTACTTTATATTTCAACCTTAGAAAGTAAAAACATGCAAATTACATACCCTCATACTGATACAGCCATGTAGATGACTATCTTTTACCGAACTAGGGCAGATACGATGTTCAGCCATATACCGTTCCAAAATGCAAAACATGATAAATACAACATTTTTGGCATTACAAAATTCAATGTTTACTCTATTGGTCTCTTGTTCCATCACTGCAGCTCTCTAACTGTAACTGCAAGTAAAAAAAAGGCTACAGTGCTATTCCAAGGAACAATATTTGAAGCTCAGATTACATAAAAAGTAACATGAAGCTCCCTAGAGCAAAATATTTTAGAGCAGTTCATCGTAGATCTTTACAGGGGAGAGAATTTTCAGAAAATCAAGAGAAGGGCTTCAAAAATAGGTTGCTACCATTAAAATTGTTGCTTACATGTACTAATGTAAATCAAAGAATAACATGCCAGTTACGCTTGACCAAAGCATTTCCAAAGTCAGGTACCCAAACATTTGTAACCTTTGCAGTGGATCTGAATAAAACTAGCATTCATACATGAGGCTTGATCAAGACGCCTCACCTAAACCTCACCAAAGAAACAATTGAACATAACTAAACATTTAACTGGCCACATAGATCAAGTAGTGTAAAGTGAGACAATTTGGCTAGGAAGCATGGGTACAGGTACGGGGCACGGGTACAGTACGGGTACTGGTACGGGATACGGCTACAACCCAAAAAAGTAAGGTACAGGTAGGGCGGTACGGCGATTTTTTTTATTATATATTTTTACAATTTTGGCATGATTCATTAGATATAACAAGTATTAACATATTTTTTAGATAGAAGCAAGATAACAAAAGCTAATAGCACTTGAACTTGAACTCATACTGCTTGATGGACTCATCTTCCTATGAAATAAAGTGCAATAGCCTAATTTTTGTGCATGCAACTATCATAGGTTTCAAGATGGAGAGCAAAAGATATTTCAAGGCCCATCTAAAAATTGAAAAAAGGAATAGATTTTGATATAATAATGAGAGAGAAGGGGCAGCAAAAATAGTGATAGAGAAAGAGAAGTCGCAGTCGCTGGAGGAAGATCGACAGAAAAGATTAGTCAACCTTGCTCATGTTTTTCCAAAATCAAGCTCTAGATCTGAGTCGTGGTCTCGAGTTTACGACTTTATCGCATTGAGTTCTTGCATATTAAGCCCAGCAATTTGAGTTTTTTTTTTTCCATGCAGAATCCCTAAAATTTTGAAAACTTCACAAATTGGCCCAAAAGTACCCAGAAAAGTACCCAATGAAGTACCCATAAACTCAAAAGTACCCAGAAAAGTACCCAATGAAGTACCCATAAACTCAAAAGTACCCGGTACGTTTTTGGAGTACCCGGTACGTATTTTGAAGTATCCATGGAGTACCGGTACCCGGTACGGGTACTTTGGGGTTTTACGGGTATGGTACTGGTACTTTGGGGTTTTAGAAGTACCCATGCTTCATAGCAATTTGGTAACCAACCAAACAGGGAAGAAAGAAAGAAAATGACAACAACTGATGGGATTACAACAAAATAACCAAGGGAAAAAAGAAAACCTTTTTGTATAATGCCATGAGGTTGGACTCCTCAAAAGGAAGATAGCCGGCCATAAGGACAAAGAGGATCACACCGCAAGACCACAGATCTGCCTTAGCTCCATCATATCCTTTATTGTTGATCACCTGTGAAAATAAAGAAAAGAAAACCAGCGGTTTGAAAGAGAATGGATAAAATACATGCACCAGAAGTTATAAAAATACCTCAGGAGCAACATAATTTGGTGTTCCACAGGTGGTATGTAGTAGCCCATCTTCCTGCATATAAAGAGTCGGAAGCTCAAATTTAAGTTTTTTATCCATCGTGATAATAATTAAATTGCCAAACGACCAAAACATTACCATCAATACTAACAGGGAATTCATGGCACTTAAAGTTACTGAATTATTCCAACAAGAAATAGGGAACCGTAATACTTACTCGAACTTGCTGAGGTAGAGCACTTAATCCAAAATCTGAAACTTTAAGAACTCCATTTGCATCCAGTAGCAAATTCTCAGGCTGTGAGTTATAAAAGAATAATAATATATGGATGTGAATGATATGTATATGAAAACTCCAGTTTGACGGAAATTATAATTTGAAGAGTAATCATTGCCTTACCTTCAGGTCTCTGTGGTAAACACCTCTGCTGTGGCAGTAATCAACCGCATTTACGAGCTGCTGAAAATACTTCCTTGCTTCATCTTCTTTCAGTCTCCCTTTACTAGCCTAGCTCCCATAAATTAACTCAAAATAATCAAAACCTTCCAAATTGCACGGCACAGTATTATCGTTGGGGGCAAAGAGAAGCAATCACTTTCTTACAATTTTGTCAAATAGTTCACCCCCCGTCACAAATTCCAAAACAATGTAAATTTTTGTCTTGCTGGCCATAACCTACAACAGAAAATCTAGAGTCAGTGAAGACATATATGAGTTGTTTAGAAGTAAAGTTGCTGATTCATCAATGAAAACATTCCCCAATGAATACACTATTTCTCATTTTCTTGGAAGCCATGCTGCAACTTTACATCTGATAGATGCCGATCCAAAAAAAAAAAAATTTTTACATCTGATAGATGGAAGCACATTCTGACCTCATACATACGAATGACATTTGGATGTCTGATTAGTTTCATGGTTGAAATCTCACGTTTAATCTGCAGAGAGAATACACATTTGTAATGTGGACCCAGTTTAGGAGGCAAATAGCGTATAGAAAAGAAGAGCTCAAATGTGTACAACTGTAATGCGACAACTAAAAAGCGCAATAAGAAACTAAAAGGTGAAAAGCGTTAAGTTACCAGTAGTCCCAAAAGCTTAAGCTGTTAGGAAATGCCCCAACAATGTATATCAAGCTATCTAATACCCTCCCTCACATGCAACTCCGTCTTGCACGTGGAGTTGCACATTCAGAGATAGAACAGAACAAAATACAAAAGAGAGAGAGCAAAACAGAATACAAAGAGAAGAAACAGAATGCAAACGGAGAACAAATGTAAACACTTGAACCCAAGACCGCTCACAACCAGAGCTCTGATACCATGTCAAGTTACCAGTAGTCCCAAACAATGTTTTAAAGGCGATTTTGGGGCTCGACTTGAGGTAAGGCATAGCAAAAAAGCTCTTGGGCGGTATTTTTTACCAGAACCACAAAGGCATTCGCCCATCCATCAAATGCGTACAGAGGCGTATGCTTTTTAGCCTTTTTCACCTAAATGACAAAGGTGAACGCATTAGAAGAGTTGGTTCTTTTCTTTTGGTATGTGAAGAGTCGGTCTATTCTCTTAATAAGTGAAGAGTCAAGTGAAAAGAAGGGTTTTCACGTAATTCCGAGACGACTTAGAGAGCTTTCAAAGGTGGGATATATTAATGCACTATGTTTTTTATGCTCTTAACATGCTCTTTTGCGTCTTGCCGCCTTCGTATGGCACAGAAAATATCCCCTCTTTTGATGGTATTTTTAATTAAATTTCTTATAAATGATAAATTAAAAACTCCAAAGGCTTATGCCTCACCGCCTTGAGGCTTACGCCTCACCTCACGAGAGGTCAACAGCCACACTTTACGCTTTCGCCTCTGAAAAGTTTGGTCCCAAAAGCTTAAACTATTAGGAAATGGGTCCAACAATGTATATCAAGCTATTTAACAAAAAGAACAGAGAGCTAGAAACAGGCAACTTGCATGGAGTTTCTCTCGTCTAGTTAACCTAAATATGGTTAATTTGAAATACGATGAAGTTGCTATCAATAATTTGAGATATTTCACGAGGAGCGTGCAAGTTTAACAACAGCCATAGGTCAGCTCTGCTTTACCTTATGAGACACTCGAGGAACATAACCAAAACCGTTAAAAAAGAAACTTCCGTACACGCATGTGTTGTTGATTTTCCATTTAATAAACATTAAAGAGTCTATATTTTGCAGTTCCTATCAGTATAAAGGGAAAAGTACAGACTCTGTTAATGACTTGTACAATAATATGCTGGATAAAACTGTGATGCCCTTAGACTTGATAACTAAATAACCAGACCAACATACACCAATTTTGGAGGCTAAAAGCTTAATACTGAATTCCAATTTGACTATATTTCGTTTTTTCTCAAGTTTCTGCTATCCAAACAGAATTTCACGATCAGTGGCAGATTCTTTGCTATGTCCGCATTGACTCCAATTTCATTGACATGTGAACATTCTACACTCGGATGTCCCCATCTGATGAAAGGGAAAAGGCTATACCCAACTGGGACATGCACAGTGTATTCACTAAATGGAATTGGAGACCTCACTTTCTTATAACATAGGAACCAGACCAGTATATACCAAATAGACAGCTAAAAAGTTCGCAACATAGAACTTCCAAACTCTTGTATTTCCTCGAGCTTCTTGGTATTCAAGCAGAACCTGACTATTGCTACTTGGAAAATCAGAAGCCAATACAGCTCAAACTATTAAGGAAGCATCATTGGAGCTCATGTGCCATAGCTAATGACTTCTTGTCTCGGATAGGCGTCATCCTTTTGGCTTGTGGGTAAAAAACAACTTTCAAAGCCGGGAAAAAAATTAATATTTTCGGACACTACATTTTGTGATTTTGATTTGGCTTCTGATTTTAATTTTCAGTTCACCGTAAGTTTGGCTGCAACAAACATCCACTAACGCCAATCACTGGTGGAACTCTGCTAAACCGGTACTAGCGCAGAACCTAAATACCACTACTTGGAAAATCAGAAGCCCATACACGTCAAACTCTAGAAAAAGTCAAATCAATCATGGAATCTGTGTCGACTTCAACCAAAAGCAGAATCTGACAACTGGTACAGGTAAAATCAGAAGCCAATAAAGATCAAACTACTAAAGAACCAACTAGTCATAGAATTTCTGTTGCGCCCCTATTCATGAAGCAGAATCTTACTATTACGACTTTGAAAATCAGGAGACAATACAGTTCAAAACTACTAAAAAGCCAATGACTCCAGGCATCCTTGTTAAACACCTAATCAAGCAGAATCCAACTACCATACCACTTGCAAAATCAAAAGCCCATGTGGGCCAACCCACCAAAAAGCCAACTCAGTCATACGATTTCTGTTAAACCCATATTAAACCAGATTCTAACTACTAATACTGGGAAAATCAGAAGCCAATAATAAAACGCCAATCAGTCCCAGAATATGCTTTGTTTGGTTCTGACCTTTGAAAATTTAACCCTAAAAGTTTTCACTGTTTCGTCATCCATGTTTTTTCGTCTTTAATGAATTTTTTTTATCAAATTTTTATATACTTCTTACTTTTTGGATATTTATTGCGTAGCTCTATTTTAAAAAATAAATAAAATTGTATATGTAAAAGATGAAAAGTTATGAAACCCTCTACAACTTCTTTATCTCTAGAACTTATGTCAAAGAAGGAAAAATAAATAAACTGCTTAACTGAGAAGCTACCATTTTGATGCTTTTGGCTTCTGCTTCTGCTGAAAAAATCAGGTTTCACCCATCTAAAATCTTGACAAACCCACAGGCCACAACGAATCTATATTCCCCAAAAAACTAAAGAAACGCTTTTTCCATTAAAAGGTTTGACAAACACCCACCTAAGAACTTGAGAAACACACAAGGAATCCATATTCCGCCAAAAAAATTAAGAGAATCAATTGTATATTCTCCTCTTATGGTTCAAAAAATAAATGTATATTCTCCTTGAAAGTATGAGTTTTTACCCATTAAAAATTTCGACAAACACCCACATGGAATCTCTGTCATAAAATCCAGCAAGCATATTCAAGCAAGATCACAGAATTAATCAACCAAAATTAGGGGAAGATCTCAAGAGTACCTGACCGATCATCTTATGCTTGAGAACCTTCTCCTTGTCCAAAATCTTTATAGCCACATTCTCTCCGGTCTCTGTATTCCTAGCAAACTTCACCTTCGCAAAAGTTCCCTCCCCAAGCGTCCTCCCCAGCTCATACCTCCCGACCTTCGTCCTTCCAATCCCGCTCCCACTAGCACCACCACCACTAGATCGCGAAGCCATCTCTCTCTAAAAGTGTATGTTTTTCTCTATCCTTCAATGTATGTATCTCTCTTTGTCTCTCTGTAACCTCAAGATCAACAACTGTTACGAATCTGAGATTTCACAGATGATACAGATACCGTCCATTGCTTCTCTCTATCTAGACGAATCGCTCGCTCGCTCTCTCTCTCTCTCTCTCTACAAATCAAAACCGCTTCCTCTTACAAGGCTGCCAAACCTGAGACTTCCCCACATTCATAGTTCCTTTCTTAGTAACAGATAAAAATTAAAACACGCGACGGATAGAGCAAATTTGGAAACCCTATAAAACGGGATTGAAAATTTAAAACCAAGAAAGCCGCAAAAATTCAATGAAGACGGAGGAACTGAAGAGTGGCGACCGATGAGAGAGAAGAATACGGTGGCACTGAGATTTCCTCCATGATTGATTGAGGTTTTTTTTAAGAGGGGAGAGAGAGAATAAACAATTGCCTGATTCGCGACCCAAAAACGAATCTCACTGCCGCTAATTAAACAAAATTGGAATCGTTTACATAGTTTTTTGGGTCGTGAGTTGTGGTTTTGTCGAATCGGATCAGGCGAATTTTGTGATTTTATGGGGAACGGTGTTGAGAAAATTGAATGGGGTTGGTCGTTTTATCGATTGGATTGGAAGCAACAAGAAGAAGAAGACGAAGAGTCGCGAATCGGTGATCCCTCTCTCTCTTGTTTCTCTCTCTAGACGTTGCGGGTAAGCCTTGACAAGCTCTGATATGGTGGAAGTTGAATCTCCGGCGGTGGTACTGAAAATATGATTAGTTTAAAACGTGGAGGATAGGGACAGATTGTTGTTGTTTGTAGGATAGTAGTAATTGCTATTGTCGTTCAGTTGGGAGAGATAGACTTGAACGTGTCACATTTGCCCCGTGACAAATTATATGGAACTCATATAAATGTGTAATTTATAATTTAGATGAAAGCGTGTGAAACTCACATAAATGATAAATGTGTAGTGCACAATTCATCCATGTGAAATAATGTTCCCTGAAAATGGAATAATCATTCGTTGTTAAGGGGAAATGATTTTCACACTTCTATTTTCAGGAATGCAATGATCTTTTAATTCGATTTTAATGTATGATATATTATCACTAAAAAAACAAAAAAAATAGAATTCTTTTATTTTATTTTTTTTGAAAATGTCAAGTCAAATTCCATTACGGAAAATGCCCGAGGGCAGTACAGATTTCATCAGGAACAAACAGGAATGAACCAAAACTATCAAAATCTAGACGGTGGCACCCCTGCCCGAGGCAGACCAACAACTAGGCTGGGCTAGGAACCTGTCCACGATCTGCTAGTAGAGATCCCAAGAGAAAACAGCTCAAACCCTAACACTAATCACGAGATGAAATCGAAGTAACAAGCACCCGAAAAGGGGCTAATAAACCACCTATTAAAGGGGTAACCAGCTAAACCAAAACAAAAAAATAAACTGAAAATCAAATAAATAAATAAATAAAATCCTCCGGTGGAGTAACCTGCCGACAGATCCGCCGCACCGGAACACCGTCGGCTTATTAGCGGAGGGCCCAATCCGGAAAACCCTTCAGCAACTCGTCCCCAGATCTGACCCAGTCCAAAATGAAAGGCGGAACAGCGGCGTCAACGGGAAGAGGAGAAGCGGAGCAACGATAGCGGGAAGATGAGAAGCGGAGAGGTAGAGGTTGGGAGATGAGAGGTAGGAGATGGAGGCTGGGGGGAGAGGAGTGGATCAGGAAAAGGGGGGAGAGGAGAGAAATCCGGTTGGAAGAAGAAGGGGGGAGGGGGAAGAGGGAGAGGCGGCGGCCTCATCCCCTCCCCAACAAAACCTAATCCTTACTTTCTCTCTCTCTTCAGCTTTTATGGAGTGGGAAGATCGTCACCCTTAATCAAAAAATAGAATTCACTAGAAAAGCTATTGTTGTTACGAAAAAAAAAACCTATGATTGCATCTTTTGGTATAGAGTTATTTTTGCTTTTATCCCTTAAACTATCACCATTTTGTCTACTTAGTCCTTAAACTATCTAAAACATGAATACCACCCTTCAACTATCATAATCCATTTTATTAAGTCCTACTACTCACACCGTCAATTTTTTTGGACGGAAAAACTATCACGTGCGTGTCACGTGGTATTAAATCCCAAACACATGGGCATAATCGGTACTTGGTTTTTGCGCACATGGGGAATGGCTGCTTCTTAAAGATTATAGTAGTCATAATATTGTGAATTTTGTATTGCTAGCACCCTCTGTTTTTTGGTGGATGAGAGAGTGGATGAACCCTTTTTTTTTGTGGAGACAGTGGATAAACTCAGTTTTTTTGTGCTACTGGGGAGGGGGAGGGGGAGAGATGAACTCTGTATTTTAGGTGCTCTGTTCTCATATGCTGACTCATATTGGAGGGAAAACCAGGAAAAAAATTTGTGGTGTTGGCGCCAATCCATGGGTTGAAATGGCTACTTTACCCTTTTATTTGGAGAGGAGATCGCACGTGATGCACACGTGATGCGTTTTCCGTCCACAAGACTTAACGGTGTGAGTAGTTGGACTTAATAAAATGGATTCTGATAGTTTAAGGGTGGTATTCATGTTTTAGATAGTTTAAGGACTAAATAGACAAAATGGTGATAGTTTAGGGGATAAAAGTAAAAATAACTCTTTGGTATACACCAATTGTAAACAACCTAAGTACAATTCATTTTGAGATCTCATACAAATTATCAGAGTCGTTAATTTGTTTAAAACATAGTTTGAGGGATTCTTAAAAATCAACTTTTTCGAATATCGATAAGGGGTTGATTGATTTTCGTTCATGAATTCGTCAAGATAAAAACATGTGACTGATCTATATACTTAGAGATGTTTTGGCTAAATAATTGAGCCTGAGTATTTTTGTGTCCTTATTCATTTTTTTCGCATTTGTTCAGTTTTGCATTGATTTTTTTTGGATTTTTTGTTCGTCTTAGTCAAAGGAATCTAAAATGTAAAAAGTATTAGCCAAACTAAAAGTTTTGTGAGTATAGACAAAAATAATTCACAAAATGTGCAACTTTTGAATTATTTTCATCTGTAGTGAATTTTCTTTATTGTTATCATAATTTTTTTTTTATATTTCTCTCGTCAAGACGTACAAATAATTCAAATAAAAATCGTCGCAAGACTAACAAATTAAAATTTCTTTTTATTAAGGACAAAACTGAATCTGATTCAATTATTTTACCAAAACATCCCATAGTCGTGGAGTTCATTATATAAATGTCGTGGGCACCCGGTGCGCACAGGGGCACTGAACAATTGTTTCCCGTGAAAGTCTGTTTGGTTTGGGATGAGAGTGTTCGCTGTTTGGTTTGGGATGAGATTTACCCTAGATGAGATTAGGAGACAAGAGGGATAAGAAGAGTAATTAATGCAAATAGAAAAAATACTCCCTCCATCCTGAATTTCTTGTCCATTTTTTCGACAAAAGTGTTATTTTTCAAATTTTTTTTTTTTGGTATATGGGAAAGCAAAGAACGAAATACAACACACAACCAAAATCGAAGAACAGCAACGCAACGATCAACCCAAAGCCATTCAAGACCGGGTTCCAGAGAAGTAAGATCTGCAACCAACTTCCACCGCCGCCGAGGTCTTACCCGTTGCCGCCGCCGCACGTCGCTCTGCTGCTGTCAAGACCTGTCTGCCGCTGCCTCCAACGGAAGCCAATGGAATCCAGGCCTCGAGAATGGTGATGTGCATCACAAAAATGAGGGGGAGAACAGATCTCAACCCAAAAGCACAAGAGATGGAGAGAGATTAGAGAGAGAGTTTGGAGCTTAAGGATATTAACTGAGGGGAATGGAGGAAGGAGGGGAAGAAGGGGGAAAAAAGGAGGGGGGGAAGCATAGGAAAGGGGAAAAAAAGAAACCCTAAAATCTCTCACACTTTCTCTCTCTTTGGAACTCTCTTTCAAACTATAATATTTTTTTATAGTTTTGGGAACTTTGTTTAGTGGAATTCATCGAGAACTGTCAAACGATATCCATATTGAATATATATAACATTATATTCTAAAATATAAATAATTTTTTGAGGTGTCCTGAATAGTGAAAGCGGATAAGAAATTTGGGGCAGGAGAGTAAAAACTTATGAGTAGTTGTCAAGGATCATTAGATATTGACCTTGGTTTTGTTTGTTTGATAAAATAGGAATATTTAGGCAACGTTAACATTGGTAAATTTTTCTTAGGCGTTGTTTGATAAAACTGAAAACTGAAACTGAAAGCTAAAAAATTAGGTATTGGAAAATGAATGCTTGTTTGTTTTAAGCTGAAAAGTTGTTTGATAAAAATGTCAAGAGCTCAAACTGATTTGATATAAAGATAAGTTAATTTAGCTTAAATTATTTATGATTGTTCTATTTTTATTTTATTAAGGATATCATGTGTTTTGTAGTGGCAATGGTGGAGAAGTGGTGGTGGGGAGATTATGGTAATGGTGGTGGCGGCGACAGTTGGTAGCGTGGAAGTGATGGTTGTAGCAAAGGTGGTGAGGTGGTAGTTTTAACAGAGGTGGTCTAGTGGAAGGATGACAAGGGTAGTGGAGGAGGAGGTGGAGAGACGATGGTGGTAAAGAGCGCTATAAGCGCTGACAGTATCGATTAGTGGCTTAGTCGCGATGGTGAAATTTTTTATTATAAGTATACCAATGTAAAAAGATGAGGATATGGAGAGATGGCAATGGTTGGAATGATAATGGTAGTGAAAATAGTACGGCGGCAGTTGTAGTAGTAATGGTGCTAGAGTGGTGGTGGTCGTAGTGATGTCCGCAATGGAGTGGGGGTGGTAGTTGTGCGACAGTGGAGTGGTGATGGTAGTGACAACAATGGAGTAGCGGTGGTGGTGGTAGCGGTGGCATGATGGTGGCAGTGGTGGCGACGATGATAGAGTTGCAGTGGTGATAGTGAAGGTGGTGTCAAAGTAGTGGTACTGGTGCGAAGGCAAAGTGGTGATGGCAGTGACGACGTAGAGTGGTGGTGGTGATAGTTGTGACGATAGTGGCATGGAGGTGGAAATAGTGGTAATGGTGGTGGTGGTGGTGTGGCTATAGAATGGTGATGGTGGTGGTGACGATGGAGTAGTGATTGTGGTGGTAGTGGTGACGGTGGTGGCATGGTGGGGGCAACAGTGGCGGTGGTGGTGTGATGGTGGAGTTGTGGTGATGACCGCGACTATGGAATAATGGTGGTGGAGACGGCGGGGGCTTGGTGGTGATAATGGTAATGGAGCTGGAGGTAGTGGTAACGACAGTTGCATTTACTGGTGGTAGCCGTGGAGGGTGGTTATGGTGGCCGTGGCCATGGACGATGGCAGTCGCAATGGAAGGGGTGTTGTACAACTAACAAATTTAGACAGAATTAAGTAGGTATCAGGATACTTAATTTTTATGACTTTTGAAGTATTCATTTTAAGAGGCACTTAAAATTTTAAGTGGGGTGAAATGAGGTTATCAAACCAACTTAATTGCTTCTATTGTTTAAATGTATTCAGCTTTACGTGTTGAATTTAGTTATTATCAAATAAGCCCTTATTTTGTGTCTAGAAATTGACAGTTTTTCAGTCGAAAATGTTTCTTTTTGTCTTTGGAATCTAGACAATTTTGTCTTGATAAAAAAATAAGACAATAAGTAACCAAGATATGATAACTAAACCAATTCTTAATTCCGGAAAAAAAAACACACACACACACTAATTTTACTAGGCAAGGTGACTAGGTGAGTGGAATTAATTAGATATACTCGATATTCAGTCCACATATATGTTTTATTTTCATTACGCCAAATATTGCCTTTTCTCGTCATGGATGATATGTTTTTCATGAAAGAAAAATTAATTGTCCCTAAGTGGCTCATGCGCTAGAGCTCTTAAACGTGCATCACGAGATCAAGTCTTATTCACCTCTCCTCTATATAATAAATTAGGAATGACGGATGACAAAAAAAAAAAAATCTGCTTTGAAAACAAAAAAGGAGTTTATCTAGAGTCCCCATAAGTCGGTATACCTGTTTTTTTTTCACTGGTCACGGAGTTTGTGTCACTGGTCATGGAGTCTGTGTTAGCTTTTGTGTACCTCAACTAATTCCCTCCCCGGTCTAGTCAAAGACAAGTCATCTACATCTGGACCAGAGGCCTAACTTCAAAAATTAAACAATGGTCAATTATAACAAACCCATTAACTAACCGAAGTAATCCTTGATGCTCGCGGTAGATATTAGAGATTTATGAACTTATAACCTATCGAATAAAAGCTTCATTATGCCATAATCTGCTTATCGTGACTCAGTAGGGGCAAGTCGCAAGTGGGCACTTTTAGAACAAATTTAATAATGGAGATTAGATTAGGCCAAAACTTTTCGAATCAAAGCTTTTTTTCTTTTTTTTTTTGGCCATTCGTCATTCTTAATCTATTACATGGGGAGGGGGAATGAGACTTGATCCCGGAATGCAGTGTGGGGCATCCAAGAGCTCTACCGCATGAGCTAGCCACCACTTGCAATCAAAGCTTCAAGACATGAATTATTGAATTTATATTGGAGATTAGGCCAAAACTTTTGGAATCAAAGCTTCAAGACATTAATTATTGAATTCAAATTGGAGATTAGGCCAAAACTTTTGGAATCAAGCTTCAAGACATGAATTATTGAATTTTATGTGAACGAAGTCAACGAGCCCTTCATCCCCTCTCCCGAAATGGCAACCCACAATTAACAATTTCATTAAATTAATTCCCTCTTCTGAAAGGGAAACATTTCTCTATTTTTTTTGTAATTTTTATCTAATTAGCTTTTCTTCATCAAAACCACAATTTAAAAGGTGAAAACTGCTCTTAAATTAGTGAAATTCATTAGCTGTGATCTAGTGGAATTCACTAGCTGAAGCTTGTGAAATTCATTAGAGAATCGTATGCCAATATAAAAATTATGGGGGTACTATAACCACGCATTTGTTTTTTCATTTTGTGACCAAATGTTTGGGTCAATTTGTACGCACATTGACTAATTTCAGGCCCTTGAATGCAACAACCGGGCAAAATACAATGCCTAGCGTATTTCCACCAATGCTTTGAAATAGCATGATCCTCCACAAGTTGATCCCCAGTAGCCCCATAATTTGGGATGGTTGGCCTATGTGTGATTCGAATATATGACCTCCTATTTAAGCACGAGAGGGTGTTCCACAAACCGATGACGTATTGGCAATGAGTCTGTGGGATTGGTTTACGAGGGAGACTGGTTTGATGTATTGTGAGGGAATGACAAGTCTCGTAAAACACAATAAGTCAGTTTTGTGAAATATGCTCTCATGCCGACTTTACTTATAAACACAAACTTCGTGAATATAATTAATGAAATACAAAGTTGACTACTCATTAAGAAGAATAATTTAAAGAGAAGATAGGCTTTTTTTTTTGGAGGAGAGGAGAAAAATCCATTAACAATCAAACAAATCCTAGTTACAACCTACAAAAAACAAAAAAAAACAAGGAAAAATAAAGAAAAATACAGAAAAACTACAAAGGTATCGAAAATACAAGAAGAAAGATTGCCGGAGCGGAGCCTGAGTTGTCACGCCGCCGATGTCAGGAGTCCAGATCTGGAAACCCCAGATCCGGCTCCCCCTTGTCCAAAAATTGGGTTTTGGCCGCCCATAGGAGGAGAAGAGAAGCTCGAACACCATGGGGGAACCATGGGGCAAGTAAAAAGGAGAGGAGGAGAGGAGTGAGGGAGGAGGTGGAAGGGTTGCGGTGGGGGAGGGGCGGCGGCCGCTAGGGTTTGGCCTAGGGAGAAACTTCTCCCATACACCTTCCCCCTTCTCTCTCTCTCTCTCTCTCTAAAACTTTCTCTCTACCTGTGCATAAAGTTTTTAGAAGATAGGCTTTTGTTTTGTGGTGAAAGAGAGAGAATTTCATTTTCAAGGACAAGCTATTGCAAACTACCGGAAACTAAGACAACAGAATAAAACAGCATACAGACGAGAAGAACATAAAGCATAACCAAAACAAAAGAAGGATATAAATCCAGCGTGAGCTTGCTTCGGCTATCAGATGTCCGTGATCAATGAATGTTGTCGGATAGCTGTTGTCCCGGTAGCTCCACGAATGACGTAGCTTCCATGCAGGAACTGTCCGATACAAACCAAGTGACTGTTGCACTTATAGTCGAGAGCTCCGCGGCACGGTTAGGCATTGTACAACTAGATGGCCGAGGCCAACTACAGAGTTCTAAAATCAGTAGAGAAACTGCTGAAAGAGACGCAACCACAGAAGGCAGAGAAAAGTGTTGCAGAGAATCCAATTCATCTGTGGTGATCTCCCATAGCTTGTTGGCACCTAATTGCAGCAAAATAAAACACCCCGACACACACACACCTTCATCGCCCAATTAGTCAATCTGCTAAACCATCCCAAACATCAAACCAGGCTAACCGCGATAGGCTTTTGTTTTGATTAAAGAAACTCTTAGATTTTCTTTCCCCTTATGATATGAGCGAAGGGAAAATGCAGAAAAATTCAACAAGTACTTAAGTGCTTAAATTAAGCACAATAATGCACGCAATTAATGTTTTTTATTTTCTTTTAAAAAGCAATGATTGGACCTAGGGATGGTCATCTTGGCCGACCCGCCCCTATCCAACCCGTCCCCAACTCATTCGGGGATTTTTTCGGGGATCGGGTAGGGGATGGAGATTATTTTTAAAAAAATTCGGGGATCGGGTAGGGGATGGTATTGTCAGTCCCCTACCCGATCCCCTTCCCGATCCCCGCCCCTCCCCGAATCCCCCCCCCCCCCTCCCCGCCCCTCCTCGCAGCATCCCCATTCACACACACACACACATATATACAGTCCACTTCCGGTAAGGGATCCCGGATTTTAAAAAAATCCGGACCTCATTGATCCCGATCGAATTTCGATGATCCGAACCGTCCAATGTGTTTAAAAGGTGTTTTTCAGAGCCCCCGCGAGAAATCAGCAAAAAAAAATACCGGGAAGGGCTTGATCCGAGCAGTTTTTCACAAAATTGTACATACAAAGGGCCCCAAAAAAACACCTTTTAAACACATTGGACGGTTCGGATCATCGAAATTCGATTGGGATCAATGAGGTGTGGATTTTTTTTAAATCCGGGAGTTTGGACTGGAAGTGTGGTGTGTGTGTGTGTGTGTGTATATATATATATGGATTTTCGGATCCCCGATTCCCCGTGGGGATCCCCGTTCCCCGCATCGGGGCGGGGATGGAGGTTAAAATAAAATCTCCGGTGGGGATCGGGGAAGGTATGGGGATTGATATAGGTTCGGGGATCGGGGATGGAGGTAGTGGTATCCACCCCCTACCCTCCCCATGCCGATCCCTAATTTGGACCATGCCTATTGCGCCGTGTACGCGTCCTGCACGGTCCGATGTTATAGATATGATTCGTCCATTAGGACCATTACGTAAGTTCTACTTTGCAGATCTTTAATACAAAAATTAGTTTGATCTATACCATCTATTTTTTGTCAAATTATATCGCTCCAATTGTTGAATCATATTTTTTTGTATGAACCGAGTGTAAATGAAGGATAACTAATCTAATCCAAGCTTGGCCGAATGGTCGCAATGCTTCACATACTTGGCGTAGTATTATGCAAATAAGGGACACCTTAAAGAAGGAACTAAATGGACCATTGTTAATGGCCATACTGTGGACTTGTGGAGAGACTGGTGGTGTGGTCCTGGACCACTTGCTGAAAGGCACCCGGGACCTCATACCAACACTAATGCTAAGGTGGTTGAAATTATTGATAATGGGAGTTGGAATCTGACATCTATTCTATTGATCACATTGTGGATGACGCTACTCGATCTGACATCCTTAATACTTTTATTCCTAGCTACTCTCAAGATATGGATCATCCTGTTTGGAAAGACTCTACTAATGGGCTTTGTACTGCTGCTCTTGCTTATGATCTCCTTAATAAGGATGAAAATGATCTCTGGTTGGAGTTGGGTATGGAAAATGAATATCCCTCAAAAATTAAAAACTTTTCTTTGGCTCATTTTCCATAACAAACTCCCAACCAATGTTCTTCGTTCCAGGAGAGGCATTAACACATCAGATATCTGCCCAAGATGCAATAGTGCTCCTGAAACGATTAACCATCCCTTTAGAAGTTGTCCCGAAGCTTTCAAATTTTGGGATAAACTTCCTTCGGGTCGGATTATGAGAGTAGGATTTGAAAGCTCCTTAATGGATTGGTTATTTCATAATCTGAAAAGAACAAAAAATATTCTTCTGGATATTCAAACTCCTTGGAACATTCTTTTCTATATTACTCTTTTGCAAATTTGGAAAGACAGAAATAGAAAAAGCTTCGATGATATTGATTGGGTTCCAGAAGTAAGCTTTAAAATCATATGTTCCTATTCGAAGGAAATTATGGAGGCTCTTCGAAATTATGGAGGCTTTCAAATCACCCCTCTTATCCGACCCCCAAGGAACCGGCTAACTATTTGGTATGCTCCACCTACAGGGCATATTAAACTGAACACAGATGGTTGTTGGAACATCACAAACAACAAGACAGGCTTTGGAGGCATATTTAGGAATGAAAGAGGAGACTGTGTGATAGGCTATTTTGGAAGGATGATGGCTAGGACGAGCTTGGAGACGGAGCTATGGAGCATCTACAGAGGCCTGACTATTATTCTGGAAAAGGGGTTAGCTAATGTTCAAATTGAGTCGGACTCTCAAACGGCGGTCATCCTTTTCAACGAGGGAGCAAACACCACTCATCCCCAAAGTAACATAATCAACGATGGGCACTACCTGCTAAACAGAACCAAGAGCACCTTATCTCACATCTACCGTGGTGCAAACGAGTGTTCCTTACTAGGGTGGGAGCTGAACAAACTGAAGATCTGGTGGTGTCTGAACTTCTCCTCTGTTTTTTAGCTTCCTCTATGACTTATGGTTTTGTGATTTGTTGTATTCCTTCATCTGCACTGATGATGCAGCCTAACTCTTGCTTCTAATTCGTAATATATTTCCGAAGTACCAAAAAAAAAGAAAAAGAAGGATCACTAATAAACCATTCAAAAGTTGAGTGTGTTATGGTCATTAGTATTTTTCTAAACTAATGCGCGCGTGGACTAATAGCAAAGTAAAAGGTTATTAAACAAAGAATGCTTTTGGGGTTTGCACGAAATATTTTTACTATCCTAATGTAGGTTATGAGCCCACAGAAGGCCAATTTTAGAAAATACTACTTATTAAATTCAGTATAAATTGAAAGATGTAATAATATGTCCTATGCTCTTTTTAAAATTGGCTTCTGAAGTTGACACTTAAGTAAAAGTGTAGTCCAATTTTATATTCTAATTTAGGGGTGGAATGTTACTCCGAGGGGCTCTCTAAAATTGGCTCCTAACTCCCTCTTTAAACTTAAGAAATCAATTAGGAGCCAACCTTGAGAGCCTACTACCTATTGTAGAGAGTTCATTGGTGCACGAAAATAAATAAAAAAATTGCATCCAATAAATAAAATAATGCTAAGGGCAATTGAGGAAAGTAAAATTTTACAATCATTATATCTAAATAAAAATAAAAATACTAAAGAGGGACCAATGTTTTGGGACGAAATAAAGTTGTTAATTATTTATTGGTTTGGTTTGAGTTATTCTAAGTTCCCAAAAAAAGTCAATTGGCTTTTTCGGCTTTGTTTTTAATTATTATTTTTTCACGTTGTTAGTTTTGTAGTATCAATTTTTTTTTTTGGATTATTGGTTGGTCTCGATGAGAGGAATCAAAAAAATTAAAAATTTATGTCCGAAACCCAATTTTTTAGAAAAATCCAAGAAATAGCACTTTTTATTTTGGGCTACTTAGCCAAAAATCCAAAATATTTTCCATTTTAAAAAGGAAGGACAATGAACTTTTGACGGTGGGTTGCCGTGATAAAGCAAGCTATTATGGGTGTTTTTTTTTGTACTTTTGCTACATCAATATTAAAAAATGTTTTTATGTTTAATTGTAAAAGTTCATTGTATTTTTTTGCTAATTTTCCCTTTTATTTTATGTAATGAGCATCATATGTCACCATAAAGATTATTGGGTAGTATTGTATCGCTACACATTTGTTTTTTCTTTTTGTGACCCTATGTTTGAGTCAGATTGTGGGCACATCGACTAATTCCGGGCCTATAAAGGTAACAACAGAGCATAATTCCCAGTAGCCCTAAGGTTTGGGATGGTTGGCCTCTGTGTGATTCGAATATACGACCTCCTGGTTAAGCATTTATTCCACAAACCAACTTATTGGAAATAAGATCAGTGGAACTAATTTATCGAGTGAAATTGGATTGATGTATTGTCAGAGAACGACATGTCTCGTAAAACACAATAAGTCAGTTTTGTAGAATATGCTCTTATTGCTTTCTCATGCGTCATGCCACCTCCTGGTTAAGCATTTATTCCACAAACCAACTTATTGGAAATAAGATCAGTGGAACTAGTTTATCGAGTGAAATTGGGTTGATATATTGTCAGAGAACGACATGTCTCGTAAAACACAATAAGTAAGCTTTGTAGAATATGCTCTTATTGCTTTCTTATGTCCACCTTAACTTATAGCTAAATTTTATAAGAATGTTTGATTATAGAGGAATAAGAAATATAATAATGTGACAGTGTTCCTAGAACATTGTGAACAATTACTCTAAAATCTTCAAACGAAAAAACAAGGCTGATTTACTCTTTTGATCTGAAAAAATTTATTTCCCAATAATAATTCATCAATCAACACTATAGAACTCTCGGGTTGATTTCCACCTCCGATGGAAACAAAAGTTTCCTCCAAATGAATTGCATTGCGCTATGTGTCCAAATAGTGGTCCCAAATAGTAGAACATGGACATGTGGTGCAATGCAATCGATTTAGAGGAAATTTTGGTTTCCACCGGCGGTGGAAATAATTTAAACTCTAACATTTATAGCTCCTTTGGCTGGTGAGAGAAGAAAAGAAATGAAAAGGGATGGGTTTCTCACTGTGTCATCTAAATAACCATCACTCTCTCTTCCTCCCATTCCGCTGATCTCTCTCATCTCCGGCGACCTCAAAACTCAGTTTTGATCACAGATCCGGCTTCGTCTCGCCTCGACAAAGAAAACGGTGCAAGTACGACGACGATCCTATGATGGGGTGAACTGCACGTGCTGCCGACGATCCGTTTCTCATGGAGTCGAGCCAAAAATGACAAAATTGTAGGACGAAGGGAGTATGTTTTTAGCGTAAAGAATTTCCCATGTATTATAAACAAACTCTTTTTCATTGAAAATCAAATGTAAAATTCTAAGTTGGCATCATTATTCGACACGTCTATGGGGTTTTCAAATCTCACCGGCTGTGTTTGGTTTGTAGTTTAGTTTAGTTTTGATGATGTAAGCAAGTGTAATGAGTGGAGAGAGATAGAGAGAGAAATGAGGAAACGATGATGTCAACAAAACCAAAACTAAAACAAAACTCTAAACCAAACAGGGCCGGTCGTTTCTCTTCCTCTGCTACCACTTTGGTTATCCAAACAAGCGAGAGAGTTCATTTATTTTCTCGTGTTTCCCCTCAATCCAAAGGGGGTGTTATTTTTCGTCTAAAGATAACAAATTGCATGGCTCCAATTGTTGAATCTTTTTTTTTTTTTTTGTAAACGAAAAATGACAAAAAATCAAGGAGCACAGAAGACTGTCAAAAGTTGAGTGTGTTGTGGTCATATGTTCCAAAGTAACCCAAAAAGCATTATTTGTTTAGGAACATTTTACTTTTACTATCTTAATGTACGCCATTAGTCCACAATTAGTTTAGAAAAATGCTAATGTAGGTTAGCATCATCACACGAAATATTTTTACTATCCTAATGTAGGTTCTTAATTAGCCCACTCATTAGCTTTGATAATTACTAAATAAATTCAGTATAAATTGAAAGGTGTAACAATATCTCCCGTGCACTCTCTAAAATTGGCTCATAAAGTTGATACCTACGTAAAAGTGTGGTCCAATTTTATGTGCAAATGATTTGCTAATTTAGGAGTGGAATGATACTCGGACCGACTCTCTAGAAGTGGCTCCTAAAGTGTGTCGTAGATTTTATTTATGCTCAAAAAATTATAAGTGGGTCCTTTATTTCTCCCCATATCTTTTTATCTCTTCTCCTCGCTCTCAAGTCTTAACTCCCTCTTTAAACTTAACATAACAAACCAACTAAGAGCACGAAAATGAAAAACTATTTATTAACCTTGTCTTTGTCCCTTACGAGCCTTACTAAGAGTCATTTTAATATACCAATTCCTTTTCATCGGGCATGTGGGATCCTATAGTGCGGTGCCGCACTACAACCCTATAGTGCGGCACACAAGCCGTTGATCTCAGTAATGAACAACTCGAATTTCATCTTGGCAATGAACAGCTCGGATCGTGCAAATTTCGAGATCAAATCCGAACCGTTAATCACGCAATTAATAGTTCAAATGCCGTACAACGACACTATACTACAGGATCCTCAATTCCTTTTCGTTGACAAATTTATATACGTTCACTTCCCCATGCATGACCTATGAGCTATAAAGCTTATGGGTGTTTGAAAAGTGGAACACGTAAAAGGTAAAACTGTGATTTTTGACCAAAGAATCAATTACAAAGAATATTCCAAAGTACCACGTGTTATGCAATAATGACTCGAGAAGAAAAGATAGAGTACCAAAATAAAAGTACTCCGTCTGTCTCATGTCTCATGATGACTCAAGGAAAAAAAAGAAAGAGTACAATATACTCATGTCCCAATTTATTTATTTATTTTTATCAATTTTAAGAAGACCGTTCTAATTTTCAATTGTTTATACTATCTTTCAATATTTTTCACTAATTTGAAAACTTTGCATTTTAAAATTAATTGAGAACTATCAAACAAGAGTCACATTACATATTTTTTGAAAATCATATTAGATAATATAAGCGATTGACCAATGATATGATATTTGAAATTGACAAATAAAATGGGACGGAGAGACTAATAAAAAATGAGCTCTTACTTGAGATAGTGCACATCTAAATGGTATCCGCCGCGTTTGAAGCATTTTTAAGGGTAAAGTAAAGGTAAATTGATCGAATATGAAATTCGTGAAGTATGGATTTTGAAGTTATTTTTAAAGGGATGACAATGAGGTCGGTCGGATCGGGTTTAAATGGAGTGGGGAAGCAAATATCATCCCGCCCTATTTGTTTATCAGATCTGGAATTATCCTCTCGGATTGGAATAGGAAGGTCAGAGGCAGAGACAGGGACGGGACGAAGGTAATTATCATCCCTAGATTTGTAACCTAGATACCCGCCAATATGACAAATCAAATGGGCTAAACATGACCGTGGGCAGGTAGAGTAAATTTTGTTTTGTTGAACGGATGGGCTGAGTTAATTCATTGACAACAATATCCAGTCCAAATGTTCTTTATTTTGGGCTTGTTACTGGCCGGCCCCGTTTTGTTCGGAGGTTCCTATCCAAGCCCACCTCATGTCAAATACATTCCATCCAAGTCCTCCCTACGCGCGCGTGATAATTACTCTCTCTAGAGTGCATCATTACTCTCTCTCTCCCTCTCCTCCTTTTCGGCTATAAAGTTGGTGTGAGTTTTTGTTAGGACATCTCATGTGCCCAGGAAAGAAAAAAATGGGCAGTGACTCATTAGAGTGTTTTTACTCTCTCTCTCTCTCTCTCTCTCTCTCTCTATACACATGCATGTTTTTTCTTCCTTTTTTCTTTCCTGACACATTTCATTTCTCTCTCTCTCTCTGTCTCCTCTCCGTCCTCTCTCTCTCTCTTTCTCTCTCTCTCCCTCTCTATATATATTTTATTTTAGGTTCAAAATAAAATAACTTTTGTTATATACAATTATTTTTTATAAAAATTATATTTTGAAATCTACTTGATGAGATCTTTCAAATAAGATCCCATTTGAATATGATATTGTGACATGTAAAAAAAGGTTATTTTATACCTATTAATTAATATTAATTTACACCCCTTCTAAATAATTCACACCATTCAAAATGAAAGAATTCATATACTTGAAAGGCAGAATTCACACATATCACAACTCACTCTCTAAAATACACAATTCACACCTCAAAAAGAAAGAATTCACATCCCTCAAATGCAAAATTCACACCCATTCTAAATAATTTACAACTCTCAAATATAGATAATTCACACCCATGCAAACAATTCACAACCCCAAATAACACACAATTCACACCCTTAATAATAGCACACTCTCTTTTTGGGTGTGATTTTTGGAGAGTGAGTTATGATGTGTGAATTCTGCAATTTAGGTCTGTGAATTCTTTCCTTTTGGGCTGTGAATTGTGTATTTTGGAGAGTGAGTTGTGATATGTGAATTTTGCATTTGAAGAATGTGAGTACTTTTATTTTTGGGGATATAAATTATTTAGAAGGGGTATAAATTCTTAATTAATGGGCATAATTTTTTTTATTTTTATGTATAAAATTTCATATTCACAATGGATCTTGTTTTAAAGATCTTGTCGAGTAGATTTCAAATATATAATTTTTATAAAAAATAAATATTTATAACAAAAGTTATTTTATTTTAAAAATCTAAAATAAAAGTGTGTGTGTGAGAGAGAGAGAGAGAGAGGAGTAAATGCAATGTGTCAGGAAGTAACATGCCGTGTAAAGAGGGACAATCAACATGTGACACGCGGCTGTGTTGAACGGAAAAAAGGTGATTTTATCTCCAATGAATCTGGACACATGTGTCCAGATTCATTGGAGATAAAATCACCTCTCCACTTCATTTGCTAAAATCACCCACTTGATTTTAGCAAATGTCCATTTTATCCAATGGAAAACTAAGCCTAGGAGTGAAAAACAAAATGGGGTTTGGACGAAAGCCCCCACAAAAAGTGACGGCCTGGAAATTCCCCCTTTGTTTTTGGGAAGGAGCCCAAATGTTTGACACATTGAATTTTGACATCTATTTCACCACAAAATAGCTACCCACCTTAAACTAGTATTTGAAGCTCCTGGCTCTCTTCCAAAAGTCCAAATTTGTTCACTCACCTAAAAAAAGACTCGGGTTTTTGTAGTTAAGCTGAGCACTATAAAAGTATGGTGCCACATCCCAACTATAGAAACCTCCTTAAAACCGTCAAACCGACATAGTTTTAGGAGTTGACAGGCTTTGTCATCCCATGGGTCAACAAAGTCCTCTATTCCCTCCGGTCTATAGAACTTGTCGACAGCATCAACATGTCAAAAATCATAGGTATGAAATAGTATGAGATAGCAAATGGTACATGAACTCAATATATTTATTTTGAAACAAATAAAATCATGTCAATCTTTTTTTCTCGAGAATAATTGGATCTTTGAATCTTATTTATCAAAATCTGATCGAGATAATTTTGATGCATCTAATCCTTTTGATCTCTAAAAAATGAACGATCCCGATCATTCAGCCTTATAAAGGGCTCACAAAAAACGGCCAAGGACCCGAGACGATCTGAATCCATTTAGAATTCAATCTCTATATCGGACCCGAATAATACACGGACCCTAATATGGTTCTTCTTCGGTTCCTCTCTCTCTCTCTCTCTCTCTGCGGCGCCTCCACTGGGTTTATAGAGAGGTTTTAGCATTCGTCGAGGAGGGAGAGAGAGAGAGAGAGAGAGAGAGAGAGAGAGGAGATGGAGGAAGCATCAGAGCAGAAGAAGAGCGTGCCTGTACTCCCATGGATGAGAAGTCCAATTGATGTTAGTGTCATCAGTGAATGCCCTCTCAATTGCCTCCCTTTTCTCGACCCCAGGTTCTCTCTCTCCCCCTGTCTTTGTCTTGGTGTACGTGTGAAGCTAATATCATGTATGGTTTTATTGTGGACAAAGCAAGACTAAGTGAATTTGTTGAAAGGCGAAGAATTTACTATTATATCTGGTTTAGAATGGTAGAGGAAGTGAGGAATTGTTGAAATTTTCAACTCTACTCATATCTGACCTTCGTTTTGATGAAACATGAAGGAAGCAAAGTACTTTCTTTTACTTATGGTTTAGGCTTGTTAAGTTATGAAATCAAGCTTATACTGTTTAAAGAAAAGCTACTTGAGCTGGGCTCGTTGTCAGCTCAATTGAAGCTCGATCCTTTTGAGTGATAAACGACTCAAACTCAAACTTGATCGCATTACCGACGCTCGCTTAAGTTTTCGGACTAAGCTTAAACAACCCACTAATCGGTTCTGCATAGTAAGCTATTTTGTTTACTGTACATGGTTTTCTTTCATTCACTTCCTTCATATTGCCAGGCAAATCATTGAGTAAGGGTTGCAAAATATAATATAGGCTTGTAGATTAAATTTTTTGCCTGACCTTGAAATATTGTGTATAGTTCTCCTGCAACTTGACATTGAGGTCCAATATGAGTTCCTATTTGATTACTGTAAAATAGGGTTCACTCAGTTTACCCCTTGACATTGTATTGCCTAGCTGTTTGTGATTATGTTTGTTGTCGATCCTTTCTACATATTAGGTTGGAGGTGGCTTTGCAGAATATGGGTATTACTTCCCTCTTTCCGGTGCAAGTTGGAGTCTGGCAAGAGACGATTGGACCTGGTTCTTTTGAACGAGACCTTTGTATAAATTCCCCAACTGGAAGTGGAAAGACACTAGCCTATGCTCTGCCAATAGTGCAGATGCTGTCAACTCGCGCAGTTAGATGTCTTCGTGCACTAGTGGTATTGCCGACACGTGATTTAGCCCTGCAGGTTATACACTTATTTGTGAACTTATTCCCCATTTGCAATCACGTCCTGGTGATTCTGCTTCAAAGGAATACTACTGTCATCAAATTCTCCCACTCAAATACATGCACAAATTGAGCATGAACCTTTTCTTTAATTTGTGTAAACTGTCATCTCATGGGGCTTTCTTTGTTTTATGTTTCGTTTTCTATTCCTTATTTCATGGTGCCTCCCGAGCTCCTAAAGCATTGTTTATTGACTGCGGGACATTTATGAGATTGACGCCTTGATAGATAATGGATATACATATTTATGCCGCCACTGGAAAATTAGAACTCCTGTTGATTCCAGGTACAGGAAGGTTAGAAAACCTGCACACCTGGCTATTTTTTATTTGCACAAACTGGGCAGGGTTGGTGTCGGTACCTTTCTGTGGTTGTCAGCTTGAGAGTTTTACTGCTCAGCCACCAATAAAATGGCCATTGTAACTTACAAATGAAAGAAGGAAATTGTCAGCTTGAGAGTTTTACTGCTCAGCCACCAATAAAATGACCATTTTAATTACAAATGAAAGAAGGAAATCCATATAAGTTGCCTCTCCGATTTAGTAGCTCTTTTAGTTACGGCTTTTATCATATGCAGTGACAAAAGAGGGAACATGTCTGTGATTTGGTATGAGATTGGAAAATTTGGGAAATTGTAAAACGTAGTATAATTGAAGTGATATTTATACTATTTGTTTTGCTGAAATAAATGTGTTCAAGGGTGGGAAAGTTCAGAATGAGCAATTTAATAAACAAGAAAGGAAAGCACTACCGGTTTAGTCCAGGAGTGCATAAGAAAGCATTTTAACAAGGGTGGAATTCTTGAATGGTCCATACAGTTCCTAGAGGGTCCCTTATGCACTCATGAAATGTATTGATGACCTGCGTTACTGCAAACGGAAGAGAAAGGTGTGGAATATGATTCAAAGTTAAGGAATTTCTTAAGTTGAAGATCTTTCTTTCGATATGGCACAAAATAGCAAAATTAGATTCAGTTTGTTGGATGCACCAATAGAAAAGGAGCTCACATTTACAATAGCTAATCAGTTTCTTCAATTTGAAGTTTGGTCAGTAGTGTATTAGGTTTACCATACTTGTCTTAATTTCCTTTTACTATTCATTCTTAAGTTAGTTCCTTCTATTCATTTACATCTGTTGAAAATCAGGTATTTTGCGTCAAGTGTTTCTGACTTTGGCAAGTTTCTTATTTTAATGCCCTAGGAGTAAATCAAAGTAGCTAATTTTCATGTTGACAAGCTACAATTTCCAAATAATCACATTAACCAAAGTAGCTCAATGTAATTTATCATATGATCATGCGGACATGTTTGAAATTTGACCTATGCAAAAGTAGCTTAAAAGTGTTATGGTGTTTGTAATAGGCTAATAGCTTCTACAAGTGAATTGTGGCAGGCCTTTTGTAGTTGGCATGTTGGTTGACGGAATGTAAGAGCATTCAATTCAATGTTATGAAGTCTGCTGAGTAGGAGTCTCCTTGTGCTTTGAGTTCTTCAGTTATGTCTATTGCCATGTCTTTGACTTTTCTTCTAGAGGAGTCTCCTTGTGCATTGAGTTCTTCAGATATGTTTAATGCCCACGTCTTCGACTTTTCTGCTTGGTAAACCTTGTTTTGGTGATGTGAGAGATGATTTGGAAATCCTTTTTGACAGCTTTTTTATGGATAGCTATAAACATGAAACACAGTAGGTTGTGTCTTTGAAATTGTGCAGGGGAAGTAAATGCGTGTACCATGTGGATAATAAAGTAAGCATAAGTTGGTTTTTCAGGGTACTTATGGAAGAGCAATTCATGCCTTCAGTTGGTATGGTTGTTCTTTGATGTGAAGAAAAGTTTCATATTTGTAATAAAGTGTCTGTTGCGTCATACAAGATTGGAAACATTCAATTCAATACCTGTTGCTTAACAAGCATGTTCGCTTGTACATGTGGATAATGTTACCCGACATTTGAATTTAACCAAAACAAAATACCAAACGATGAAAAAGATCAAATGAGATTAATGCAATAAATCCTAATAGATTGAACTATCATAGTTCATTAGTTCTTGAAGGCCTTTAACTCTTGATCCATTGGAAAAATATGTGGACTTGTTTTAATGCAGTGAATACAAGAGGGGGATTGTATCCAAATCCTGTCTTAATTTTCCCTTAAAAAATGTCTACGTTTTTCTTTGTCGTTGCAGGTGAAGGAAGTATTTTCTGCTATTGCACCTGCAGTGGGCTTATCTGTCGGCTTGGCAGTTGGCCAATCTTCAATTGCTGATGAAATTTCAGAACTCATTAAGAGACCTAAGCTTGAGGCAGGTATCTGTTATGACCCAGAAGCTCCTTCGCTTCATTTGCAAAGTTCAGTTGACATTTTGGTGGCAACACCTGGAAGGCTGATGGACCATATAAATTCTACAAAAGGTTTTACACTTGAGCATCTTTCTTATCTGGTAAGTAGGAGACTTTTCCCCACAAGGCTGATTTAACTTGTTTCCCTTCTAGGAAATAATGTTTCTATTTAGCATCAGTTGCATATGTTTAATGGAAATATTTTGCTAACAAGTGAGTGTTTATTGGACTGCTGCTTAGTTGCATTAGAACTCAATGGTCTAGGTGTATCTGAACTACATGAGAAAGTTTATTCTCACAAGCAAAACTTTAGTCAGGTCTACTCTTTTTATTTTATTTTATTTAAATTGTTGTAGATACTGTAATTATATACTAGATCTCTCCACTTCCTTTTACATGTGGTTCTGATTTTGAATTACAATTAAATGGTTGTTGTGAAGTGCTGACCCCTCCATGAATTCTACCTCCAATGCTTCTGTCAGTTGTTTGCATGAATTCTTGTCATCACACTTGGTCTTTTGTTGTTATCAGTGACTACCAATTTAACATTCATTGCTTTTGGTTTGGATTTTCTGTGGAAATGTATCCTTTGACGAGGTCAATTTTTTTAGGTTGTTGATGAAACAGATCGATTACTCAGGGAAGCATATCAATCCTGGCTGCCTACTGTTCTTCAATTAACGCGCTCCAGTGATGGGAATCTCAGGAGTCTCTTCCCTCATTCCAGCACTTTCCTTCCTTCCACATTTGGTTCCTTAAAAACCATAAGGAGATCGTGAGTTCTAATTCCTTTCACCTTCTTAGAATAATTGAAACTTTCTCCTTGTTGGGCAAGCATTGCTGCAATTGTTGGTCAGTGGCAGTAGTTTTCCTTGGTATATATGCTGCAATCTTAAGATGCAACTTCAGTTTGGTATCTGGATCCTATCGTATGTACTCAATTGTTAGTTGCTTAGTGAATTGCCAATTATGGTGGTCTCCAGAAACTTCTGATGCCTGTTAGCATACTTTCGTGATATCTGGAGACTGGAGCAATGTTTTGGATGTGTATTTCATATTTCTGGAAACTTTGTGTGTATTTTGTCCAAATTTGGGTGACTTCATACTGGCTATCGCAAAATTTTGGTCTGAACGAATTGTATTAGAACCCACAGCTACCAAGTCTAATACAGATACTTAAACATGTCTCCTACGGCCTCATGGATCTTTTATAACCATGGAAACTTTGATTGGATTGTATTACCGGATTGAAGGTTGGGGATATGCAGATTGCAGATCCTTGTAGGCATACTCAGATAGTTATTTTTTTGTTCAAATTTGCCTTTTTAGTTTTGTTTAAATGTCTTGTGAAGTATTTAACACCTGACAGGTAGCTTCTATTTAAATTTGGTTTCAATTTCGTACAGGGGTGTTGAAAGGGGATTTAAGGGTAAAGCTTACCCTAGGCTTGTGAAGATGGTTCTATCTGCGACACTAACCCAAGATCCAAGCAAGCTTTCCCAGCTTGATCTGCATCACCCTTTGCTCTTGACAACTGGACAAAGACGCTATCGACTCCCTGAACGACTAGAATCCTTCCAATTGGTGAGACACTTGATAATAGCATTAAATATGTAGAACATAAGTACTTATCGAGTTCCTTGAAGTTTTGTACTTTCAAAGTTGAAAATATAAGAAAGGGTTTGGAATTGAGTTTTTTACATATCGGAACATTGTTTCAATATATTGAAGGGCACACTAATGTTTCTGGCGTGTCCTGTATGATCATTATAAGTTCGTCTAGAGAAGGTATTCCTTCTTGTTTAATCAGTACAAAATCTACTCGTTTTGATAAGGCTAAGTCTTCAACACCTAGACACCTTAGGGTCTTTATTTTTGAACAAGAGATGATGTTTAATACGTTTCCGTATCTTATCAAGTTCTAAATTTATAGAAACTACAACACAAATAATAACAACAGCATCTGCCATTTTTGCCATATTTTTTGGCATAAAGGTGGCATTTGCTCTCTGAGTTCTATTGTTCCTCGGGAGCAATAATGGTTAGCTCTATGACTCTATCCCCTAGAATAACTGAATAATATACAAGGGCAATCGTGACCATGGTGTCCGTTATTTTATTTCAACCCTTTTTTAGCAGAAAAACATAACATAGAAGAGCTATCACAACTAGATGAAACATTTTTGGAGTTTCTACACTCAATTTAAAAATAAAAAATTATAGTTCGATCTCTCTCCAATCGAGGGATAGAATTCAAAAATAATAAAATAAATGATGTTATTTCCATTGTATTGTTTAAACTGTCCAAGGAAAATCTCGCATTTTTGATCTCAAATTGACGGGTTAGTGTCAGCTTATCCATGCGGTTATGCACTTAGGAATCCATTTTCGGAAAGATTCTGTCTTTCGTGCTTTCCTGGGTCTTCGAGATCCTTTCAACGATCTCTCTTTCTTGAAGGCATATCTCCACATGCAGTGGATAGATTCCTGTAACCGGGACATAGTTGCTATTTGCTTACTTCAACCTAATTTCTTTCGAAAAGAAAGGGAGAATTTCGCAAAAGATTTGGGGAGGTACAACTAACTAACAATTCTTATTTAGTTGTTACGAAATCGATCATAGATCACTTTCCCCTTTGTATTTGAGAGTATTGAATCCCGCCAAATTTTGGATTCCAAAATTTGACATAATTCCAAATTAGACAGAAGTAAGACAGTCAAATTTAAAATTCAAAAATAGAAGAAAAATGATGAGTTGTCAAACGCTTATTATTTACCATTGTTTATAACGAATATAAGATGATAATCTATAATCCATCAATACGATAGGTCCCGGTTGCTTTGGTTCTCTTTGAAATAGTAATTAATCGTTGTTGTTTTAAGGTCAATGCTCGTCTAAATAAATACTATTTTTACTTGTTGACTAAAAAATTGAAGAATAAGAATCATCTTTGTATAAGAAATTTGATCCCCCGATTTAAAAAGTTATCTTCCCTGTAGAATAGTGCACTGATGTTCATTGAGCATTTTCTCCCAATTTTCTGTACAGATATGTGAATCAAAGCTTAAACCGTTGTATTTAGTGGCCCTTCTCCAAACTTTGCAAGAGGAGAAATGCATTGTTTTCACATCGTCGGTGGAGTCAACTCATAGATTGTGCACCTTACTAAACTTCTTTGGTGATTTACAAATCAAGATCAAGGAGTATTCAGGTCTTCAGCGTCAGTCCGTAAGAAGGTAATATCTGACCTAGTCTACTTTTTTGTTGTATTTGTCACATCACTGCGGTTCTCGTCCCATTCATTCACTTTCTAGACGCGATTAAGGCCCTGTTCTGAACAGTGGATACTCTTCCATATGTTATAGATGTGAAAGCATGTGGTGCACATGACTGGGGTGAACAAGGCACTAAAATACACCAATGTAGCATTGGCAAAGGCAAAAGACCGAGAGTGAGTGATTGGTTGTTTAGTTTTCATGTCTTTAGTTACCGAAACCATGAGGTTTGACTTTGATACATAGGAAGTCTGCAATTTGTTGGATTTCATTTAAGAGACTTACATGGCTAGCTTTGTATTTCGTTATTCCATTCTATTTGCAAGGTTGGGTTATTGATGACTGAGGAACTGTTTTGAAGGTGTTTGTTTATTCATTGTTATCTTAATAAAGATGAAAGGTCTTCAATTATACTAAGGTGCACCTGATCAAAAAAAAATTATACTAAGGTGCAGCTCACAGAGATTTTTAATTGGTTTCCACCTGAAGTAGATAAGCAATTCTCAGAGCTTTAATATTTTTTCCTCAAACAAAATTGTGGGGTGAAAGAACATAAATTGATTTTTCTTAACTAGTATGTCTATATATAAACAGCAGGTTCACAGGGTAAAACTTTTGTATAGGAACACAAACCTTTTGACGTTTTGTGAAGTCCAACATTTTGTTTCTCTTCTTTCAATTGAAAGCTGTAATTTATCTTGTTTTAAGCCTTTGAGGTAATAAATTAATATATATATCCGATTGGATTCTAAGTAGAGTGGGAACTTATTCCACAGCAAGGCATTGAGGGCTTTCCGGCTGGGTGATATACAAGTACTTGTTTCATCTGATGCAATGACTCGTGGGATGGATGTTGAAGGTGTGAAAAATGTCATCAACTATGATATACCTGCATATATAAAGACCTACATCCATCGGGCTGGTCGGACTGCAAGAGCTGGCCAGGCGGGACGTTGCTTTACACTTCTACGTAAAGATGAGGTATGCAACATAGTTGAAGTGTTTCCATTCTAGATTATTTTGATGCTTACGACATGGAATATACCGGGGAGAGTACAAGGTTCCTTTTTATTTTTTTTTCCTAGATTTATTTTGATGCTTAGGACTTGGGCTTACTAAACCTAAGAGAAGAGGTCGCCCTAGACAGAGCTCAATGGAAAAACAGGATTCATGTAGCTGACCCCAGTTGATTGGGACATAAGGCTCGGTTTGGTAATGTTGTTGCCATTTTGTATAGTTGGAGTTTGGGCAGTGGTGAACAGCATCCCTTGAGCATTTTGCTTTTAATGTTGTCACCTTTATCTAGAAAGGAGGTGTAGGTGGCCTAAGAGTAGTTTTCTTTGAGGCTTATAGAATCCAAATTTGTTATGGAAAAGTTTTACTTGAACAACGTCCGCTTGAATACATTTTCTAATGAATTCAGTATGCATGTTGAAAAGTTATGTTTCTTCAAATCCGGTGCTTCAGTCTTCATCATGTGCAGGTAGAAAAGGATAAATATCTGTTCTATTCAACATCCTTCGGTTGCATATTGTTGGTTGTTCTCGATTGGCATGGGAACTATTTGATATCTTGGTTGGGCCCGTGTAATGTTAAGCTGGGATGGAGACACATGACAAGCTGGAGTCAATTGAACCCCATTGAAACTTTCAAAACATCTTAACAGTGCAGCAATTTTGATTTTTCATTTTTGAACCCGCTAAGATTATGGAGTAACGACGGCTCTATATTTATGAACATGATGAAGCTTGAGTAGCAAGTGTTAGAAATACTTATAATATGCTGTCTTTTGTCCCTTTTAACTTCTTTCTTTAGTTTTTCATCTTTTTAAACTTCCTTTAAAATGTGTTGAAAAGTTGAATGACTATCCCAAGGTGCAAGTCGATGATGAGTCTATGGGATCAACATGAAGCTTAGCCAGCAGGTAGTTTAATCCTCTTTAACTAGGCCTTATGCTTCTGAAGCCTTTCCAAGTTTCTTAAGCTAAATACTGCTGATGCCTGTACTTAAAACATTATGGCTCGAGAAACTGTGGCTCGTGATAACACTGAGGATATCCTTCGAGTTAAGACCAGCTCTGGTTCAGCAACCTCTGCGGAGGCATAAATGGTCCACAGGAATCATTTAGGGTGTTGGAGGAGGACTGTTTAAGGCCACTGTTTAGGATGATTCTCAGGTTCTGGTTAATGCAGGCCGGAAGCCTAGTGCAGTATCTCATTGGTTGATAGCTGCCCTGTTTGAGGACGTTTGGGAGATGATGAAATCCAAACTTTTTGGTCAGATGCGTACGTGCCATGAAGTCTAGCTCTCAATGAGATGGATGCATAGTATATAAGCTCTTACAAACAACTTCATTGATTCTCTTTCTAGCTCTGAGCTGCCCCTCCCTGTCCGTTTAGCAGCTGAAAGGATTAGAGTCCTTTATTCTACGCTTTAGTCTGTTTCTTTTTTCTTCTTTCTTTTGTACTGTTCTTGGTTTCCCTGTTTCCATGCTTTGTTTGGTTTCCCTTTATCTTTCTCCTTGTTTCTTACTCAGGAGAAAATGAAAACGGAAACTCAATTTGGTGTAGTTTTTCATCTTGAGACTGGTGATCTTTTCTCACCTAAAGTAAATATGTCAAAATACTAGTGAAACTAAAATATTTGAATGTGTTGATTAGCTTATCTGCTACAATATCATAGGGATGATATTAAAGATCTGATTGTGCATGTGGATTGGCAATCCCAGTTGTGTAGCCTGCCAATTTTACCAGTAAACCACAATACACAGAAGCACAAAAAATGAATTTTTGGTTTGTGGTTTTGCGGACAAAAGAATTGCGATGAATAAAAGTGGTAATGCTTTGACTTTGCTTTGATTTTTGATAGTCACCCTCTCTTTCTCTTATTTCAGGTTAAGCGATTCAAGAAGATGTTACAGAAAGCTGAAAACAACTCTTGTCTTGTTTACTCTGTTCCTTCAGATTCCATTGAGTTACTTCGGTCAGCATACACATCTGGTAACTTCTGCATCTTATTTTGTATACAGACCACAAGAAGTGATTCATGGATGTAGTGTACTAAAGAGAAATGTATGCCTAATAAAATCTAATGTTCTTATTTTTTCCAGACTAGGGATGGGAGAATATGAATTACGTACAAAAAATGACAGTCAACTAGTCAAGGTATTCAAGAAAAAGTTATCATATGACTATGCAATAGGAGAACAGTAAATGTTGATTTACTGATAAGGCTTAAAAAATGTTTAAACCAAAAAAAAGAAAGAAAGAATAATAACAATAATAATGGCAGATGTTTACGGATCTTATGGTAGTGACCTCTAAAAGAATGAAGACTAGTTGCCGAGTCCAACTGCAGTTTAGTGTTCACTGAATCCAACTGTGTGGAGTGAAGAACAAATCTCAACGCCTCTAGTGCAAACAACATGCTATGGGCCCAAAACCTTAAAACACAAATGGATGCTTTTCATACATTCCTCCCTCCACCTGCCTCCTCTCCATGAATTTCTCTTTTCAGTCTTTTTTACATAGTGCTGACGGGAGAGAGAAAAAAGTTATGTCCTTAATAAGTTATTTGCAACCAAGAGTTCATGAACTTGTTAGTTTAGACCAAACCAAATACAGCCTTAAGTCCCAATCAATTGGGACCAGATTCTGTGAACTTGTTAGTTTCATCCTGTTTTATTTAGTTTTTGTTCTCTGTTATTATGTTTCGCTTGACATCATGTTGAATGTGCCTTAAGTTTTGAATAAAATAACATCAGATGTTTTCTCAATTATTACCGCTGTTCTTGCCAACATGTCAGCTCTGGAGAAGCTGAAAGAGAGTGTTGAATCAGAATCATACAAGAAGCGTAAGATTAAGTTCAAGTCTTCAAGAATGGTTAAACCAAAGGAGTTGAACAATTCAAAGGTGTGAAATCGAAGGAATTTCTCCTATCACAAATTCAGTTTTGCATACGAGGTGAGTGCTAATCCTTTTGGTTACTTTTACAGCTTCGCGTTTAGTTGATGTTGTCCATATCTTTATATTCACTGTCTCTCAAAAAGTTTTGACTTGAAACTATGGTTTGATAGAATGTTATTCGGAGAAGATAACCCCTTATAACAGGTTTTTTTTTATTTTTTATAGTACTACTTGATGTGGGATATTGTCTAGCATGAAAGCTCACTTCTGTGTGTCCTATAACTTTAGCATCTTCTTAATCTTCACACATGTAGACCCACAAGTGTATTTTTCATTATTTTTTCTGCATAAATACGTCAATATAACCAATTTGACGTACCTTAACAGCTTTCTGTTGAGGATAAACAGAGTTGTTTTTGTTTTCTGGTAGTTGTTTTGCAACTTAAGAGAATTTTTCTCCAAGTTACATTTTCTTGGTGGTTTTGTCATTTGAATGTCGGGTCATGTGTGTTATTTGGTGAGAGATTATGTGAGTTCAATCTCCCACTGCACTAGCAATTCGAATTCTGAAAAGAAACTATTATGTTAGTGCATATCTTAAGAACTCTGGAGGAAGTTTTATGGTCTTGCCATCCCCCTTTCTTTAATCTGTTCAGGAACTATGATCACCCAAGTTGGAGTCTTGTATATCATTAGGGCTGATGAAGACAGTGATCATCATCTCGGTCCTCTGCCACACAACCGATCATTTGCTTTGACGGAGGCAATCCAGGACCTCATTGACAAGAAAACCAACTATGTTTTGTGGACAATTCTCCATGTGCTAAAAGTTATTAAATTTTTTTTCCCTAGAATATCTATGCCACAAAATAACCATGCAATTTGTTGTAATCACAAGATTCCTAAATATTGGGGAGGTGAAATTTTTTCAGACTTGGCTTGTGTTTGTGTAGTTGGATCTCCTGCACATTAACTACCTGATACGGGTGTCGTTAATTTTTAGCATTTTGTGTTTACAAGTACCATACAGGTCTCTGGCGATCTATATTAGGCTTGTTTTACATATCAAACTCCTTAATGAATTGTCCCTTTGATGCTTATTTTGACATTTAACATTGACTGAAAGATGAGGATTTATTTTGACATTTAACATTGACTGAAAGATGAGAATTTTTTTTGATGGTTAGGACAGGTTAGGAAAGCTTTGATAATATATTCCAACTAAGATGGTAAATAAAATCCATATGGAAGCTCTGAGGCTACTGCGCTGGATTGTACCGAAGTTCAGTTTGGCCCAGTTTGGTTCTCCATTCCTTTATTCGAACAATGTACAAGGATTCCGAAAAATGCAGACATTATTCAAATCTTCACATCTTCTGCCCAATCCAACTGTTAGTACTATGAGCCCGATTGGCTGGGGGATGAGGAACGGGTATGAATAATACCCACTCCCCTTATCCTGGTCCCACATGATAATACTTGGTTTGGGAACTTTTTGGCGAAGGGGGATAAGTAATACCCCTTAATACCCCTCGAGGGGTACTAAATAATAACAGCCCTGGCCTTGTTATAATTTAATACCCCCCTATTTATACCCCCGCTCATCCCCCTCAATTTACCCCAGACTCTCTAATTTATCTTTATCCCCATCTCAATTACAAAACAAACCAAGTATTATTTTATCCTCACTTATTATCAAAATCTTCCAAACCAAGTACTATTTAACCTCCATAAAATGTCACATCAATGGGGGTCTATCTTTACTAAATAATACCCTCTATTATCTTATCCCCTTACTATTTTGTCTCCCAAAACTCATCCTGCATCCAATCGGGCTGTATGTGTAAGGATAAGCTCATTGCTTGTATTGTATACAAGTAATTACACAAACACAATTTTTTGCTAACGGTTTTCCTTTGTGAACTGAATTTTAAGAAAGGCTTAAAAATTCTCTGTTTGTCTCTCTTTTCAGTTTGGAATGTCCCAAAATTGTCGTCCTTTTTGAAAAGTTGAAGCACAATAGTCCTTGCAAATTAGAAGATGACATAAAGGGGCCATGTTGGAGATCTATATCTTTTAGTTTGTATTCGAGAGCATTCAATGTGTTCTCTGTAAAAAGTTAGAATTCCTGAAATATACAAACAAAATTGTGCAGAGAAAGTAGACCTCCACCTACTAATAAAAATGATATATCTTAAATCCTAGAGCAAGTTTTGTCATATACCACGCAAACCACTAATGCTTTGTTACAAATGAGTGTTACGAAGTTGGTATCCACTGTCTGATTTATGGCTGGTTCAGTTTAGTACTGTGAATTAGAATGTTGATGTCATTCCAGGATGTTTGGTGCCTTATGTTCAAATTCTGTCATACATTTCTCTATACTTGATTTTCGCATTCCTTCATCGACACATTCAACAAGTTCCGGTTGTAATTTCTTTAAATAGGGAACAAAATGTTGACACCGTTGGAGAAATCTCTAGAGAAATGAACTAAAGAAAGGCAAGCGTAACTGAAATTGAGTAGTCAACAGCGAAACTTCTATGCACACAAAATAGCAAATTACTGCTAGTCTCTTATGCCATGATATCACTACTTGGGCAACTAGTATATTTCCATTCAGCCTTATCAAGCCATGGCCTTTGATCCAAGATCCTCTGACAAAGTAGCTTGGGAGTAAAAACCTAGCAACTGAGTCAGAAGATACTGCAACTTCTTGTGTTTTCATGGGTTTTGTACCTCTTTAGTTGCCAAATATTGGAACGAATCTTCGCACCCCTTTGAGAAAGGAATTAGATTTGTGTAAGTTGGAAGATGAAGCAGAAGTAGGGGTAGTTGATGAAGATGATAAAATCTTTGGAGATGAAGAAAGAGAATCATTCGAGTTGATATCTCTTTCTTCTTCATTAATTGTATCCAACATCTTTGATGCTCTGTGCCTCATGACAGACACAACTTGTGGCGGTGCTACCTCGGTAACAAACCTTGCAATTCGAGCATTTGCCATTTCGTTGTTTGAAGATTGTGAGTGCTGTGGAAGAAGAGAGAGTCTTTTGAATGGGAAGGCAAGGGCTGTGGATGAGCAAGGAAACAAACCCATAGGATGCAATTTATAAGGCTATGCTTAGGGCCTTAAGTTGTGTAAATGGATAAGATTTGTGAGGACATATTTGGGCTTAAATTCAGTCAGTGGTCCTGATCACACAAGTTAAATCAATTTTAGATTTTAGTGCCGCCTCTTACTTTAGATATTAATGGCCATTGATGTTCCATTGTCACTTCAAAGAAAGGACATAAATGGCCGGACCATATGGTGCTTTACTGATTAGAAGAAGCGATATCTATCCCAGATATAGGTGTTGTTGGCATCGAAAGCTTCTGTTGTTGGCATCCAATATTGACTTGATTGTTTCAATTTATTATTGGATATGCTGTTGTAGATATTGCTTATTAACTCAAATCTGTGGAACTAGAATGATTCAATAATTGCGTACAGGTGTCTTGGTTTAAAACTTGACGTTCGTAATGGTTGGAGAAAACGTTATTAGTATTGTCATTTTTTTCATTTCAGGCCTGAGAACATATTCACTGTCATGTGGCTTTTGGATGGTTACTAGCGATTCCAGCTTCATGCAGGTTATTTGCAGCCAGCAATCTGAACGAGGAGTTTTTGGAATTAGCTCACCCTCGGGGTTCTTCATGATATTACGGCACCAAAGTAAATAATGGCATTCGAGGGTGTCGCGAAACTTTATCGGTTATCATTTTGGTGGTTAAGTTGTTCGATATTTGTTTTTGTGAGCATGTTTGATTTTGCTAGTTCTCTCTCTGATTCTTTTGTAATATGCCTTATTCAAATGGATATTGAATTTGATTAAGGGATATTGCCTTGTTATGAAGATCGAGATAATAATTTATATAAACACATGGAAAATATGAAGAATGTAATTTCGAACTGTGCTTTTCTGCAAAAATATACTCCCCCTATCTGTCTACCTATATGTCTATCGACGTGTTATCCATGGCATGAACAGTAACACTTCAGGGAAATTTGACTTCTGCATTCTGCTTTTGGTCACTGTGGCCCATCTTGAGTCAATTCTTGGTTCTTTAAACTTGAAATTCTCACATTTTCCTTCACAGACAGATGTGTACATGCCAGTACTGGATAAGGGATGGGGAAAAAGTATGAACCTGGTTGTATCTAGGGTGTTTCTAGTGTGCAAAAATTGACAGATCACATGTATGGCATGTACATTACATTCCTATTAATGGATGATGTTCATGAGATACTCAATGCATGCATACGTCGATGTTTGCAGATTTGCATACATTATATGTATCTTTATGTGTGTGTGTGTTCGTATGTGTGTTAACATACATAAAAATGCAGTTTTTCAATCGCTGTGCACATTCTCCATGATACTTTGTAGAAACTGGCGAGGTTCGTGATTTGATATTGCTGATATTTTTGGTGACTTATTATGAAAAGTAGTTTCTTAATAATTTGGTAGGTTTTCGCTTGTTCAACACATGAAATGCTTTCTTAATAATCAGTCATGGACTGGATATGTTAGAATAATATTAGATGGACTAGAAGTGTTAGGAAATAGCTATAGTGGACCTTATAGCAATTCTCCCAAAATAATTTCACAAAAACCTAGATGCTCTGTAGTCTCATTATAGCTGTTTTTTCCTTCCCAACCAGCATTTATACGGATTCTGAAACAGTAGATGATTCTTTTTTTTTGATCGGCAAAACAAATTTCATTATCATATAGATAAAGAATGAAGTCATCACAGTAGGAAAGGAAATGCTTTGAGAGAGTTTCGAAGAGACCAAAACCCTCCTACTGTTGCAACTCCCAAAAACTTCAGTTGATGATTCTTAAAAGAAAGGAAATGCTTTTATAATCATTGAAACTAGTTTAGAGAATAGTGGGCTATTTTGGAATAATTTGCGCACCTTTGTCTGCTTTTATTATACCCTTTAGAATCAAGGCAGTGCTGTTATAAAATTACACTATTTTTTTTTTTTGTAGGTGTATATCAATTACAGTATTTTCTTAAATTGATAATTTCCCGCCTTCCTTGTATCCAAACACACTCTTTCTATTTATTACCAGTGGAATTGTATATGTGATCACTTGTACCATTGTTATTAGCATAATATTTATTTTGATTTGTCTGTCAAAATTAGGCATTATCTGTCAAAATAGAAATCTGGTGTAGATTTACACATTTTTTGGGGCAATAGTCATATTTGGCTATTTGCCGTGCTATTGGTGGCCAGATATATATTAAAGCAGAGAATGTGATAAATTGATCCATATAGTATCAAAAGTTTGTTTTTATATGGCAAATTTCAATCCCACCTCACACAAAAAAGGTGGTAAGGTAATCTATCAAGAGTGTTCCAACCTCTAAGCACCCCATTGTGGATGGGACTGACCCCTAATGGAAGTGACTCGAACTATGAATATATTCTCGAGCAAATCCGTTACTATGCTTTTTATTCTGCTGTCTTCAGATAGGCTACGGAATAAAAAGCATAGTTATGAACGAAAAGCAAGGCAAGAATGATATTAATATTAAAGCATTACTTTAATCGAATGATCTTCAGGAGAACTTTTAGGTTTACAACATAGAAAAATCACAGCTAGTCGCTCATGCCATAATATTATTGTTGGTACAAATAGTAGGTTTTATTCCATCCAGGTTTGGTATCACGCCAAGGCTTTTGATACAAGATTCGCTGACACTGTAACTTGGGAGTAAAAACCAAGCAACTGAGTCGCGACAGCAACTTAAGTTGTGTTGCTGAAACCCAATTAGAAATAAGGGGTTTGGACCTCTTTAGTGACCAATATTGGAAGAGATCTTTGTACCACTTTGATAAAGCACTTAGATTTGTTTCTGTTGGAAGATGAAGCAGAAGTAGGGGTAGAACATGAAGATGATGATGAACTCTTTGTGGACGAAGAAAGAGAATCATCGGAGCTGATCTCTCTCTCGTCTTCGTTAATAGTATCTAACACCTTTGATGCTCTGTGCCTCATGACACTCACAAGTTGCGGTGGTGCTACCTCGGTGAAAAACCTTGCAACGCGAGCATTTGCCATTTTATTGGTGAAAAAGTTTATGAAACTAAGGGCCGAGGAAGAAGAGAGGGTGGTTTGTAAGGGGAAGGCGAGGTTGTGGATGAGCAAGGACACACCTTTGGATGCCATTTATAAGGAGTCATTTGATGGAGAAATATTTCAGTGCCGGGTGGGGGCACAAGGTGGGAAGGCCATGTAGTGCCCGTCGGCACACCCAAGCCGTCCATCCGTATTTTCGACGGCCCAGATCTGTTGAGGAAACCGAACAACCCCAATAGATTTGGGTCATCCAAAACACGGATGGACTACCTGGATGAGCCGACGGGCTTGCCACTTGGTGCCCACCCGGCACTGAATTTTTTTTCCATTTGATGAGAGTTGAGAGGTTATTTTTAGGCTTGAAGTTGGTCACTGGTCCTAATCACACAAGTTAAAGTCATTTTTAGCTTTTAGTGCCGCCTCTTACTTTTGGTATTAATGGTACGGCATTGATGTTAACTAATGGTGCAATGTGTCCATTGCTGGGTAGAAAAGTTCATATCCCTTCAAGATTTCGTTTTGTTGGCATCGAAAGCTTTCCGTTTTTGCACTTTTCAGAAGTTTCCTGGGGGCGGCCGCTTAACTGCCATGTGTCGATTATAACATGGAGTTGAGATGGTTGCGTTAGTTTGGATCGTTGATTTAAACAATAATTCAATCAAGAAACGAGCTTCATCAGATCTTGAAAACGAGTTGAGGTAAGCTTGGTTAAGATCACACTCCATGAGAAAATTTCTGTTTGGTTTAGAAAGTCCAAGGCATCGATTTCGTGTACGGCTGGGTTGTCTTTGCCAAAGCATGTTGAGTTGCTATTGAGGAAAAGTGCAACTATTGGCGAATATTTGCGCTTTTCGTAGGCAGATCCTTCTGAAAACGGTAGAGGTGGTCATCAAACAAGCGGCGTGTATTGCTGGTTTCCTATGAAATTTGAGGAAAAAAACTTATCAGTTTGTATTTAGATTGTATTTGGGCTATTTTATGTTGAGATGTTAAGTAAGATTTTAGAGATTAGGTTAATGGTTCTGCTGAGCTTGGTAAGAAAACAATAAGGGTGTTTTGCGTTTCTGCTGAACTGGAATCTGCTCTGCCCTTATTGGAAGGTTGCTTTGTCATCTGTGTTTTTGCAATAGCTAGGACATTCCTCGATTAGGAAAAAAATTTCAATGCCGAGCGGTACCACGCGGTGTCCGCTCGTGCACGTCCGACTATCCAAAAATGTAACGGACGGCCCGGATTGCAAGTGCCGGATGAAATAAAAAAAATGAAAAAAGAAAAAGAAAAGTATGCTTTAATCCATCCGTTGTATTTTTGGACAGACAGATGTGCGCGAGCGGGTACCACGTCAGCCATACCCGCTCGGCACTGAAAAATTCCTCCCGAGGGTCACTAATACCTAAGAGATTTAGAAATCTCAACCTTTGTAGGAATTGATAGGTTTCCTTTTGCAGATTTTATCATGTTCTAAGAAAAAATCATTTAAGTACCAAAGTTATGAAATTGTTACTTATTTACCCTATATCGTTTAGCGGATTAAAAAATACTAGGTACACAACTATCCAACCACAACCCAACTCATAACCCCTCAGATATACGTGGGGCCCACCTCATAATTGTGTGCGGGGCCCACATGTATGTGGGGTTGTGGTTGGATGGTTGCGCACGTAGCATCTCTCTCTAGCGTATTTGGGGATCTTCTCGCAGTAAAGGGTATCCTGCCGCACTACAAGGTTGTAGTGTGGCATCTGAGCAGTTGACCACGTAATCAATAACTCAGATTTCATCTTGGCACTTGCACGATCTAATTCGTTGATTGCCGAGATGAAATCTGATCTGTTGATTGCTGAGATCAACGGCTCGTGTGTCGTGCACTACAATAATCCAAAAACCGTGTCAACCAACCATCAATAAAATTAACAATTACACTGGACTAAAGAATATATCATTGTTTTTTCGTTATCTGACCTTAACCATCGCTCAAAAGAACGGCGAGGTGAAGGCGGCGGGCGTCTGGCCCGGCGGCTGGTGATGGACCAAGAGGAGGTCGAGAAAGGTTTTTTCCTCTTTTTTCAGCGTCTGTTTGGTGCCTCTCTCGGCTGGTTTTCCCAATCTGGCTTGTTACCGGTCTGGTCTCCCCAGATCTGGTGGGTGGTGGGTCAATAAAATATCATTTTGCGGCTGCATTTTTTTGTCATTCGAGCAGTTTCTGTGCCCGTCGTGGTCGCGTGGTCGGCCAGCTCTGTCGGTGTTTGTTTGCTGTTAATCTGATTCAAATCTAGACGACCTGTAAGGGGTTTCACTTTCCTTCCTCGTCGACTCACGCTAAACCCGACTTTGATTCGGTCTACTTGCGAATTTGATCTGCTTGCGTCTTGCAGTATATGTAAGAGAGCTTGAGGCTCATGTCGAGACGATTGAGAAAGCTCTCTTTGTGCTTTGTTGTTTATCTCTTGCTTTGTTGGGTTGTCTTTACTAGATCTTTATCAATGTATTTTGGGCAGTCTCTTTGTAAGTGTTGGGCTTTATTAAATGAACATTGTCTTCTGATTAAAAAAAGAAAAAGAAAACTCCAAAGGCCTCGAGTTCTAGAAGAAATGACTACTATATACACGCATTAAAGGTGTGTATCATATGCACCTATTGTATGATCCAGATTGTGCCACCTCATTGACAATCGTAACATTTTTTTGTTTTTCGTAACTTTTCAGCAATATGATTCGTAACATTTTCTATGATTCGTAACATTTTGGTGTGTCTTGCAACTTTAATAAAAAAAAATTCGCAACTTTCATAAAAAAATCGTAACTTTTGTAGGGATGTTAATGATACATACTCAAATAAGGGGAGTGTATTGTAGCATTTTCCTACCAGCTTCTTTAAAAAAATCTAGGCCACCTTTATCAGTGTCATTTGATCGATGTCATGAGTTATTCTTGACTTCCAAAGGTGAGAAGCTTCCTTGTGCCTTGTTATGTGACGATCGAGTTGACTGGTTTAGCTAAATCTTTGGCATTATCTGGGTAAGGAGAGTGTTGTCGATTTTAATTTATTCTACGAATCATGTAAAGAAAAAATTAAAATCGACAACATGAATCAGTAGAGGAGAATTTGAAATAGAGATCTCCCAATCTGCCTTCGAGATTATATGTTTTCGTTGTCTAAGTAGAACGGTTTGACAGTTGCAGCAAGCTGTTGCTTCAAAACATCAATTTCGAGATCGAACACTGCTAATATTGTCTCCTCGCAGAAGAAATTGTCTGGTAGTCATTTCTTTAAATCTCAAGTTACATAATAGTATGAGCTGTTTGTGTGTACATGTTTGATTTTGCGAGGTTTGTGGTTGATTTTCTCTCTGATTCTTTGGATTTGAGAAGGTGCATGGCTTAAATGAAGCTTCAATTTGATTGGAGAGGGAACTTACATTTATGTGAAAATTTGAGCAGAAAATTTGAGCAGAAATCAAATATTTCAGTCTATAATTTGATGGGTACGCGAAGAAAACAATAATCGATCGATATCCATAAATGAAAAACTGTGTTATAATGTGAATCAAAATGCCAATAGATATTTGATGACAAGCTGTGGATGGTCCTACAATCACATGCAGAGTAGTTTCACAAAGTTGTTGAAGTAAAATTTGACCACTGGACAAATGTGGTTATAATGCAACAGAGTCATCACTCATCAGCATATCGTCATGTACTCATCCATAAGTTCAATGTCCTCTCTGTCACTTTGATATTTATTTTCGGCCCTCCTATTGTCAGCTCAATATGCGGACGATAAAAATACTCTTTTTCTAGCTAGATTGCTTTTTGACTGGTAAGAGTGCAAACACTGTTACCAATAAGAATGCTCTCTTACCCGTCAAAAAACACTCTTATTGTCTGCCCATTGGGCTAACGGTCAAATATTCCTTCTTTTTTTCTTTTTTTTTTTACAGCCATTTCTACTCTACCAAGTTCTCTCTCTTGAAAGTGATAGCCTAGATGGCAAGAGTGAGTGGGCTTAAGTACTCCCTCTCTCCCGTACACGATATTCCACACATGTTCGAGTCCCGCCAACTACGGGACTAGTGTGGACAGTAGTTATGACTCAAACACATTCCATAGCGGGTCGGGAACCCCTCTGGTAACCCCCAGGAGGGGTTACTACTTACTACGCTGGTTGCCATTTTCCACCCTTTTTGCAGTTAAAAAAAAAAAAAAAAAAGTACTCTCTGATGAAAAAAAGCTCTCTCCCCCTTGCACAGACCAAGCTCCCATCCAGTTTTTCACTATCCTGTTTGGGCCATTGTGGCCCCTCCGTGGTCCGAAATAAGCCGAAAAACAAAAGCCTTTTTGGTCATTGTGGTCCATCTGGAGTAAAGTCTGGGCTTCTTTCCACTTTGTATCCTTACTGTTCCCTTCAGACACCGACTTGCGCAGGCCATTACTGGATAAGAGCTGGAGAAAAGTAATAACCTGTTTGTATATGGGTGTGTCACTAGCATAGAACAAAGACAGATCACCCAGATAGTAATGTAGTTTGACATTTGATTCCTATTAATGGATGATGTTCACGAGATAATTCTCGATGAATGCCCAAGTTTCATATATCTGTATGCATGTATATGTATGTGTGTACTGGAATAAGCACGATTTTCTGCAGAAACAGGACAGGGGTGCAATTCGATTTCTTGGTATTTTGAGCCTGAACTTCAACTTAGTTCCGGTATGTCTAAGTAGATATGGAATAGTAGAACATCTAACCCTAGGAGGTGCTTGGAAAATCAAGCTCTGGACCTGAGATTAGACTTGAGGTTGATGATGTTTTATTAATGGTACATTTTGGTAATTGTGTTTCTCTGTTCTTTTCTTTCCCTCTTGTAGTAATTTTGTTATCTTTTTCCAACCGGGAAAAGAAAATGATACGTTAATGATGCTCGACGACAAGGACTGTTATTCTGGGCTAAGTTTTCAAATGACTTCAAATTCACGGCATTGACCGAAAAATGGTATAATTTGATTGAAACATGGTTGCTCTGTGAATGCGTATAAATTTTTATTTGATTGAAACATGGCATTTGAAACAGTATATACAGAAAATGCTCACAACCAATGAAAAGGAGGGCTTTTTATTATTTCTGCTTTTGGGACTTGGTCAATTACTTGGACAAGTTGTTTTTGAAGTGGGGCCGAACGTACAAGTTGGCCGAACCCGGGCCGAACGTACATGTTGGCCAAGCCTGGGGCTGAACGTACATGTAGCCGAGCCTGAGGCCAAACGTTCATGTTGGCCGAGCTTGAGGCAGAACGTATATGTCGAGCCTGAAACTGAACATACATTTTGATCGAGATTAAAGCCAAACGTATATGTTGGCCAAGCCTGGGCTGAATGTACATGTTGGCCGAACGTGGTTGCTAGTCGAACGTAGTTGTTGGCGGAGTCGAGCTGGGTCGAATGAGATCCGATCCGAGTAGAGACGGATAGTCCACGTACAAATCGGAGATTCAGTTCAGTCACGTGGTACTAGATGCGTCATGCATGACGTCACTTCAAGAAGCGGTTAAGGCATGTGCCTATCACGAGCTTACTTGGGGCCTAAGTCAAATCACTCTATATAAAGGGTGTTCTAAACCCTAGAGAGGTATGCTACTACTACTCACTCTTGAGCTTTGCATTCTTCCTCTTCTCCGATTGGGGTTGATTTAGGCATCGGAGTACCCTCCGGCCGATGGCGGCCGGTTGGCACTAACGGTGTTCTCTTTTGCAGGCCTAGGTTGAGGAAGGCGGTGCTCCACGCCTCCACCTATATCTGAAGCGGAGATCCAATGGAGAATAAGATCAAACACCTCTCCACAGTTTTCATAGCTATATTTAAGAATTCATGGAAACTTGGGGGGGGGGGCTTCGGATCTTTTGAAACTTAAGCGATGCCTAGTAATATAGTGGAGAGTTTGATAGAAAAACAACCAGGGAATATTGTCTATTTATTATCTCTTCTTGGTTCGATCCTGAATAGGCGTGATTATTTAGTGAGTTTTACCTATTTTTGTTATCACATGCAATACACATAGGTATAGTTATCTCTTCTATGGCCATTGTGTGTTTTAAGTATGGAAGATGTGCTTCACAAATGGAGACTAGTTCATCAGGGTAATACGCACAATTCTTACATATTTCTCTCTCTCATTCACTCACCATCAATCGTCTCCTCACATCACCCCACCACCGCTCGCCACCAGTGCTTCCAAACGTAGTCTGCTTTAAAACTTAATCGTATCAATTTCGAGATCGAACACGGCTTGTATTGTCTCCTCGTAGAAGAAATTGTCTGGAAGTCATTTGTGAAAGAAAAGTAAACTTGAGCAAGTGGCTCATCCGCCAATAGCAAAAACGTGGAGAACTATTTAGCATCAGGCTCGCACGAAAGAAGACTTTTTGCACTTCCGTGATATGTTTTGAGATTTGCAAAATAAATGAGAGATCGTCTCATCTTTGTTTTTTCTTATTGCTCTGCCTATAAATAGACTTGTATTATGATTGTTTAAGTATGCAAATACGAGTGATCAAAGTGTGTGGGAGAGTACGAGAAACCCATTTCTCAATGTAATACGATTGAGTGTTTGTAAAATATAAATTGAGAGAATTTTTTTTTTTGAAAGGCAAAAAAATATTTATTAATCTTTGGAAGAGGAGAGGGATTAAACTAAAAAACAACCCAACCCTTTCTATTCCAACAGCCGCCTAGGGTTTTTTCGGCCTCAGGGGGTGGAGCGGCTCCTCCCCCGGGCTCCTCCATTCTCCTTCATCTCTCCCTCCACCACCTCCTCCCTCTCCCCTCCATTTTCCTCTCTCTCCCCGGATTTTCTTTTTGGCGGCCAATCGCGCCGACTGTCTTTCGTCTTGCGGCTGGGCTACTTTCAGTCGGTGGGGCTGTGGCGGTATTCCTGGGCGGCGATCCATGGTGCTGTTGCAGATGTGTGATGTTCTAATTTGGCAGGGGTGACTCCGGTGAATTTTCAGGTGCTGCTTTGGCGATGTTCGGAGATGGGCTTGGGGGTTTCGGCTGGCTGGGTGGTTGTGGATGGTGGCTGGCGGAGTTGTGCTTTGGTTTGAGTGTGGGCGTGAGATCTCTTCTTGTGCCTTTTACTCTCGGTGGGCCTGCGCTACGGCGTCCAGCCGCTTCGCAACGACGCGGGTCATCCTCCTCGCTTCGTTTTGTTCTTGTCGGATTCTTGCTGCTCCTCACGCCGGGTTTCATTGTTGGATGGACCGGTTCTTGGCCTAACGGCTTGGTTGGTGTTGCGGCTTCTGTTGGTCACGCTGGTTTCGTGCTGCTTCTCACGCCGGTTTTATTGTTGGATGGACCGGTTCTTGGCCTAACGGCTAGTGTTGAGGCTGCGGCTGCGGCTGGTGTTGGCGCAACAGTGTATCGTGTGTTTGTCTCCGAACTGTGGCTATTGCGGCGATTTAGATCGGCTTGTGCATGGGGTTTGGTGCTGGTGGTGTATTCATGCGATGCATTTGGTGCACTGGCCTTGGGGCTCTCTCTTTTTTATTTGGTTTGGTGCTCTTTTGTATGTTGTTGGTTTCTTGCCAACATTTGTTTCTCCGTTCGGGTTTGAAGTAGGCAATGATCTTCTAGTGGGTTGTGTTTCCCCTAGTTTTGATGCCGTTTTTACTTCCTCCCCTTTAATCTTTGTTTTTTCAAAGATTAATAAAGTTTTTGCCTTTCAAAAAAAAATCTTTGGAAGAGAGGTACAAAGATTAAAGGGAAACCAAGGGAACGGCATCACAACGCGTAGAAGCATCCCAATGAGTTGTTTGTGTGTACATGTTTGATTTTCTCTCTGATTCTTTGGATTTGAGAAGGTGCATGGCTTGAATGAAGCTTCAATTATATTGGAGAGTATATATTGGCACTCTTATATATGGAACTTACATTTATGTGAAACCAATGAAAATTTGAGCAGAAATCGAATATTTATTTCAGTCTACAATTGTTGGGTAAGCGAAGAAAACAACAATCGATCAATATCCGTCAATGGAAAATTGTGTTATAATGTGAATCAAAATGCCAATAGATAATCGATGACAAGTTGTGGATGGTCCTACAACCACATGCAGAGTAGTTTCACAAAGTTCTTGAAAAAAATCCGACCACTGGACAAATGTGGCTTATGCAACAGAGTCATCAGCATATTCATCCATAAGTTCAGTGTCATCTCTCTCACTTAGATATATATATATATATATATATATATATATATATAGAGTCCCGATCCTGTCAGGGATCCCGGATCCGGGATTCGTAGTTCCGGATCAAATTTTCACGATCCGAACCGTCCAATGTGTTTAAAAGGTGTTTTTAAGGGTCCCCGCGAGAAATCATCAAAAAAAAATACCGGGAAAGGCTTGATCCAAGCAGTTTTTCATAAAACTGTATATATACAGTTTTTGTGCAAAACTGCTTGGATCAAGCCCTTTCCGGTATTTTTTTTTGATGATTTCTCGCGGGGACCCTTAAAAACACCTTTTAAACACATTGGACGGTTCGGATTATGCAAAAACAATTTTTAAAACCTCGAAAACACCATTTTTTCTTCAATCCGGGATCCTTGACAGGATCACCGGTGTATATATATATATATATATTTGGATCCACCCCGTGTGGATCAGATGCGCTTAGGCCCAAGGTTGTTTAGGGTTTCCTTAGAATAACCCTAGGATTATAAATACTCTTGTACTCTCATATTTTCGCCCTGTTTGGCGACCGGATTTGTACCCGGATTTGGCTCAGCCCCGGATTTGTAATCCAGGGCCCACCTCCAGCCGGCGTTTGGTGCAAAATTTTCGTCCCCAACTCCACCCGGACTATTTTCACTGTTTGGAGTGCAAATCCGGCTTCACCCGGATTTGCCAACGACAGCCTTGACCCTGTCGTTGGCTAACAAGGGTGGATTTGTGGGTTTTTGGTACCAAAATGCCCCTCCAAATCCGGGCATTTTGTTACCTTCTTATACTAGCAAAATCACAGAGAGAGAGAGAGAGAGAGATGAATTTTGTTAATTTGTGTTTCTTTTTACCTTCCTAGACCCAGATCCGATCGCCGGAATTCCATGATTGGCCGTCACTTTGCCTCTCGAAGCTCGCCGGAGAACCCAAGTGATGGATGCCGGACTTCCTTTCCCGCCGGACCTTGCTTGTTTTTTGGTCTGATGATAATGGGGAAGATGAACAGGGAAACCCAAATATCGATATTTACAAGGGAAAGTTAAAAGGAGAAAAAATAATTTGGTGTTGCCATATGATTCAACGGTGGGAGTTTTTGATCCAACGGTGGCAACACCCAATTATTTATGATCCAACGGTGGCAACATTGGTTGGAATCAAAATGAATTGGAGAAGAACAACAATAAGAAATATCTGGAAGGAAGGGAAGAATTATCTAGTGGATCATTGTCCCATCCAATTAGTTGTTCCCAAAGGCTATCCAACGGATATTATTTATTGCAACGACTCTTTTTCTTTTTCTTTTTTCTTTTTTTAAATTCCACAAAATGAAGGTAAAAACTAATACATATTATAAAAAAATGAAGTTCAAACTTTTTAGTGCCAAATTGGGTAAATACGTATTTACTTTAATTAATATGTATTTATTATGATTATAATAAAATCAAATCAATTTATCCATTAAAACAATAAACGGGGGGCAATTAAGTCTTTTTACAATTTATCCTATCAAATCCACCTTCCAAATCCCCCTTCTCAAAATACCATCCAAACACCTCACTAACAAATCCACCCTTCTTATGAGGTGGGGTCACCCTCATTACAAATCCACCGTCAAATTCACCCTCATTACAAATCCACCCAAAATCATCTCCGGTCGCCAAACGGGGCGTTTGTGTGTGGTAGCATAATGTGAGTGAGGCAGGTTGAGAATGAGAGGGGGAGCCGGTTGTGGCTCCCCAGAGATATTTTTCATATTATATATTGTGTAAATATATTCAAGAGAGTTTTCCTCAGATTTATTGTGCGTGTGTGACCTGGAAGCACAACAACCATTTCTACTCTACCAAGTTCTCTCTCTCTACCACCTTCGGTAGTAGCCTAGATGGCAAGGGTGAGTGGGTTTAAGTGCTCCCTCCCTCCCGTACAAGATCCACACAGGTTCGAGTCCCACCAACTGAGGGACTAGTGTGAAGGGCTATATGTCCATCTAGTACCTAGGTGGTGTTGTGGTGACGGACTCGTCTTTCTGGATAGTAGCTATGGCTCAAACTGGACATTCCGCAGCGGGTCGGGAACCTCTATGGTCACGGCCAAGGGGGTTACTACGCTGGTTGCCTTTTCCCACCCTTTTTACCGTTCAAAGAAAAAAAAAAGTTCTCTCTGATGAAAAAAAAAAGCTCTCTCCCACTTTCACGTACCAAGCTCCCATCCAGTTTTTCACTATCCAGTTTGGACCATTGTGGCCCCTCCGTGGCCCAAAATAAGCCGAAAAAACAACAGCTTTTTTGGTCATTGTGGTCCATCTGGAGTAAAAGTCTTGGTTCTTTCCACTTTGTGTTCCTTAAATAGTAATGTAGTATGTTACATTTGATTCCTATTAACGGATGATGTTCACGAGATAATATCAATGCATACTCAAGTTTATAGTATTCCGTATGCGTATGTACGTGCATGTGTACTGGCATAAGCATATTCTACATGATATTGTGCAGAAACTGGACAGGGGTGCAATTCGATTTCTTGGTATTTTGAGCCTTAACTTGAACCTATTTCCGGTATGACTTGGTAGATTTGGAATAGTAGAACATGAAGCTCTGGACTTTGAGATTAGACTTCAGGTTGATGAAGATTTATTAATGGTACATTTTGGTAATTGTGTTTCTCTATTCCTCTCTTTCCTTCTTGCAGTAATTTTGTTATCGTTTTCGAACCGGGAAAAGGAAATGATATGTTAATGATGTGTGGACTACGGTTTTCAGATGACTGCAAATTCAAGGCATTGACCTCTAAGTAAATGGCGGAGCTATTATGCTTAAACTGGTTGAGTTATGATTCCCAAAACATGCCGTATAATTTGATGGAAACATGGTTGCTCTGCGAATAAATATAAATTTTAATCATCTGCTTTATTCTGGAGTTTGAAACAGTAGATACAGAAAATTATCACAACCAATGAAAAGAAGGGCTTTTATTATTCGGCTTTTGGGACTTGGTCAATTAATTGGACAAGTTGTAATATAGTGGAGAGTTTATGAGGGGAAAATGGACCCTTCATGCATTTTAATTAACATGTTTTTTTATACTTGCTGTTATAATGGTGAAACTTGTGGTGACTAATCTTGTTTGATAGAAAAACCACCAGAGAAGATTGTCTATTTGTTAGTATCTCTTCTCGGTTCGATCCTGAATATGCGCTATTATTTAGTGAGTTTTACCTATTTTTGTTATCACATGCAATATATATAGGTATAGTACTGTAGGTATCTCTTCTATGGCCATTTTGTGTTTTAAGTATGGACGAATATGCTTCACAAATGGAGACAAGTCCATCAGGGTAATACTCGCAATTCTTACATCTCTCTCTCTCTCTCTCTCCATCAACCGTCACGCCCACCACCACCATCGCCACCACTGCTGACGCCCAAAATTCCGTGCCTGCCAAAACATACGGCTGGCAGTGCCAGCTATTGAGAGTTCAGTCCTACCCACAATGCCGTCGGCCAACTGTAGTATGCTAGCACAATTGTCACTTTGCCGTGCTGATGAGGGTGACAAATTAAAGCAAAAAAGGGTACTGATCTAAGAAGACCAGACTTTCATAGGGTCAATAAAGCTAAACTTTGGGGTTATCTGCCTTATTTCAACAACCCAACAAACAACAATTTGCTAGTAAAAGGAGTGATAGATCAGTTGGGGTCCCTAGCTTATCCATTGTGGAAGGACACAGACCTAATTGAAAAGTGACTCAAACTAATAACTACATGCATGCATCACAGTTATTTCATCAACCAATTAGCGAAGGTGATGCGACTTGCGTCGAATCTTCACCCTTATTAGTCTCTATTTTATTTAATAGTAAAAGTGGGGCACAACTGTGATATATCATGTGACAATATTATATATGTATGAGAAATGTCTTATTGGGCAAGTGGGACTGCGGAATGCGATCCACTTTATTTTCTAAGGATTAATTTGGTCTATTTCAGAGTGTGATGTGTGGGTCCCGTTAATTGTCCTTGCCAGTTGCCACTACATTCCAAGGCATTTTTTTTTTCTTTTCTTTTTTTTTTTTGAAAATGTCATCATATCATTTCATACCAAAACCACTTACAATTGAAATGAGAATGACAAAAGGCTAATAGGGCCACCAACTTGTAGGGACACGTGTCAAAGCAGACCCGACACCTAAGGGACAGAATGATGAATTCGATCAAGTGATAGCGGTAGAGCGTCCCAATAGATACTCAGCTCAAACCATTACACAAAATAGCGCAGATGTAATATAAATCTAGGGTGTGCTAACAATACAAGGACCGAAATCCATAAAATGCTTCATGCCATCAAGCAACTGACGGTAGAGAGAACCCCCACCAAACAGCCATCCCCAATGCCGCCGCAAGAGGACATAACAACAAGAGAACCTCCACTGTCACGCGAGGCTCTGGACGCGGGTATGTCTCATCGGGCACATGCAGCCCCACACGTCCACGACGGCCATGGAGTTCCATCCCAGGGTCAAGCAACCAAAACAAGAAGATATATCCAGAGAAATCTACTACAAATCCAGACCACCAATACTACAAAATAAAACCAAAAAAATTGAAACTAAACATGCTAAAATCAACAAATCAAAAACCCAATTAAACAAAGCTACTCGGAACACCCATCACTGAGTACAACCGAGTCAAACCGAGTTGCACTGGGTTAAAGATGAGTTGATTATTGCCCACCACCAAAACACACCGGATCTGGGGAAGGCAAGCGGAGCGAGAAACGCTAGCCATAAACCCCCTTAGCTCATGCCCCTATTAATTATTCCACCGCAAGCTCCAGCGCCAACCACCCCTCATCGCCTCCACCACTCCAAAACAGTACCAAGTACACCGGATTGACACTACCAACAGACCACGACAAGAGGATCAGATCACACCTGAAACAACAGACGGCGGCTGCGAAGAAAATCCAGAGGTCAGCAAAACGTGAACACGCTATCAGGGAGAAGCTGAGGGGATATGAGAGTAAATGGAACACACTAGAGAGAGAGTGCTTCTTCCACACATATCTAAGGGGATTTTCTTAATAGAAGCAAATAGTTGCATTCATGAAGCGATTTTCGGAAATTGCAGATATTTACATAAAGCGGAGACTAAGAAATTATGACATATCCAATAAGCAAAAGATAAACAATATTATATCGATAAGGGAAATTTATGTCTAATATCTAGATATGAGTCTCAAACTCTCTTCACATACTACAAAGTTGCATACTAAAACAAGTCAACAATAGTGGAGTAAGAGATAAAGACACTTAAGCCCCATACTACAAAGTTGCATATCTAAGGGGATTTTCTTAATAGAAGCAAATAGTTGCATTCATGAAACGCTTTTCAGAAATTGCAGATATTTTCATAAAGCGGAGACTAAGAAATTATGACACATCCAATAGGCAAAAGATAAACAATATTATATCAAGAAGGGAAATTTATGTCTAATATCTAGATATGAGTTTCAAAATACTAAAACAAGTCAACAATAGTGGAGTAAGAGATAAAGACACTTAAGTCCCATAGGGATCACTTAGATTCAAAGCAAAGATTACCATAAGCACCGATAGAAATCCAACCAAAAACCTAAAAAGAAAAGAATAAAAGCCGACATCATCACCAAGTAAATGTCACTACCGTAGTTATCATAAAAGACGAAAACTACAGGCAACTTGTATGTCAACTTGTATGTAATTCTATATATATCAAGCACCTTGCATGCACATATTGGCATCCCCTTCTCTACTCTCTTGACAAAAACCTCCTTAGCCATTAGGGTTTATTCCACTCTTGGAATGTCTGTTGTTCATATTGCTCCACTCATGTCTCTAGTCCCAGCCCAACCACCTCAGGTGGTGCCACCCAAAACCACCACCTCACCGGCCAAGGCCTCCCTTATTACCCCATTCTCCGCGGTGGCACCGCCTCACTTCCGTTCTCTCTCTAGACTCCAAATCCACATAACCCTGGAAACAATCTATGAAGAAGAAACTGCAGAAGAATTCATCGAAACCTCCTCTGATTCCTCTTCGGCAACATTTTTGTCGAAAAATCAGTCATGTTTCTTAGAAGTGCCAAAGCCTTGGTCGTCATCTGATTTTAAATCGCAGTGTGCGTAGGCGTACTTCATTGCTCGAGTTGTGGGTTCGATTATGCCAAAATTTAGTTAGTATGATGTTATATTTTTAACAACGATACTAGTGACACACTGATCACATTCACTGGTGCAAGCAAATGAATGTGAATGTGTGCAAGTTTGTGAATTTATGTGGGTCCTTAGACTTTTTGAATTTGTAGTCCTCACTCCGTGTTTTCAGCACGGTAAGCAGTGCTAAGTACTGTGAGATTACGGGTTCAAATTATATGGAGGGGAGTTTCATATATATTGTGATTGGTGGGGATGAGATTATATAAAAATGTGTTCTTCCGTCATATGACAATAAAAATGATCTGAGTTGTGCTGTAACTTGTATGCTTTTCTTCGTGAAAACTTTGAAGACATTTATCATATTTGTGTGTGTGACCCGCTTGTGTTTCTATTTTTACTTTCTTCCTTTTTAAGGAGGATGAACAAAATCTCACTCGTATACTACGGTTGAAAACAAACCTGCAAAGTGACTCAGATTGGTGAGGTGACCCGTGACCCCAAAAATGGCTCTAAAATGAGTAAAAACTGCACCCCTGCAGGCTGCAGTTGAGAAAAAAAACTGCAGGAAAGCCATCTCCTTATGTTTTTCACTTTAAGGAGAATTTTAAGCAAAGGACACTCCAACTGACTGTTGGGCAGTAGCAAATTAGCAATCATCTCTCTCTATCTAGGGAGTTAAGACCCTTATTGCAGTGTTTGACCATAAACTTTAACTCTTATTTTTTAATAACTCAGGTGTCTCCGGGTCAACTTTTATGCACCCCGACTAATCCTAGAGCTCAATGCTCCACTTGCGAGGAGTTCAAAAAAGCCGGAGCTAATGAACTAACTCCAAAAAAGTTGATAGCACCTGAGAGATTTTGAACCTAAGACTTTAAGAGAGAACAGACTTGTAAATCCCAAATTTTGACTACAAGGCAGAGTTAAACTTCCATTGGAGGTAAAAACTGGCCTAAAATTCTTTACTGGCATGTATCAACTGTCCATTGACGCTACTAATGGCCATATTTTAGTCCAATACAGATTGCATTCAGATGGGTTTCTAAAAGATTCTTACCGTGAGATATTTTTATACAGATAAAAATCTGTCAGACAGCTATGGGCCATTAAAAAGATTTAGGCCTCCTTTGGGTAAAAAAACCATTGTGGTTTATTTTTCGTCTTTATTTACAAAACTTTAAGTTTGACTAATAATTTTATACTTTTTAGATTTGTCTCGTAGAGAGGAGCCAAGAAACCACAACAAATCGACCGAAAACTAACAAATGCAAAAAAAAATTGAATAAGGACAAAACCAAAAAAACCAAAAAACCACCAAAAAACCAATTTTTTCAATTCACCCAAAGGAGGCCTTATGGACTGTAGGATTACACAGATTTCTTATCTTTTCCTTTCTCCCGTTACCCTCGCTACATCTTTTTCATGATTCAGTCAAACCTTGCAAGTTGAAACTGAACATTTCTGTTGCATAGGACTTCTGTAGGTTCACACTTCACACTACTTCTGTTTACTGTTTTTTTATCAATAGGTTCATCACACTACACAGTATTAGGGGCGGGCTGCACAAAAAATCTCGAAAACCGCAAAACCGGACCTAACCAAACCGAACATTTTGGTCCTGATCCGTGGATTAATGGTCCGGATATGGATTCAAAAATAGAAAACCGTGAGATATGGTTCGGTTCCGGAATTTTTGTTTTGGAACTGTGGATTAACTGAACCGGGCTGTGAAATATTTATATTTAACCATGTAAGAAATTCGGGAAGTATTTTCAAATTATGTAGACACAAACTAACTTTCAAGGCTTCCAACGGTTGGGATTGAAATTGGATTTTGCACCAATGGCTTATTAGTGCAAAATTCGTATAACCGATGGAAGTGGATAAAACTGGAGAGAATAGATGGTTGCTTCAAGACACATTACAATGTCGCTATCCTTAAGATAATATTCGCCCCCATCAATTCGAGTAAATTTGGTGTACTCCGGGTTACTAGCAAATTCGACTCCAAGATATAATGAAGCTTAGTCCCGATTGACTGTTTGTCCAACTGCGTCATGCACAGACGAAGAAGTACCAGAACACCTTTAGATTTGAGTCTGCCAAAAACATAGTTAGGAGGTAATTTCAAGGGAGAAGGGACAATCAGAATCATACTGATTCTATATATCTGAATTGGTAGAATCCTTGCCTTTATACAGGCATGAATCGTTACTGCTAGCCAAAGATCGCACCTCTTTGGTTAAAATAAACAGTTATGTCATTTGTTCATAATAGTCACACCTTTAACTACTATAATCATGTCTATTCATTTAACCTGAATAGGCACGCCCTTTACACTAAAATCTAATAATCATGTTTATTCATTTAACCCGAAACGCCCACCAATAATATATAGTATAATACTATTCAATATCCATTAAATATTTTGAAAATTTTCCAACATGGCTAGCTAAGGATGACTTCTTAGATTCTAGAGTCCCCCCCTCCAAATGTCAAATCCAGAGCCATCAAAATCCAACCCCCTTGTGTGCTGGCAAATTTTTTAATCACACCCTTGCCTAGCCATTGGTGCAAAATCCAACTTCAATCTCAACCGTTGGAGGCCCCGAAAAGTTAGTTTGTGTCTACATAATTTGAAAACACTTCCCTAATTTGTTACATGGATGTAAATAATTTACTTATAAATTATTAAGTTATGTCAATACAACTTATTTGTTTGTGTAAATTAAAACCTGAAGGGGTAAAGGCCGTAAAGTGTGTACGCAGACTAATCGTATTCTCGTAGGAATTTGGTCGTTGCACAATTAGGAATGTGGAATGTAAAGCTTTGATGTTGGAATTTAGAATTTGGTTGATGCATTATGTAGTGTGGCTTTTTGGTTGTTTTTTTTTTGAACGGCAAAGAATTTTATTAATCTCTGAGGAAACAAAGATTAAAAGGGAAGAAGAGCAAAATGCATCACAAGTCGATGACAACAAAGCAACCTCAAAAAGTGTGGCTTTTTGGTTGTTGTTTGTTGCACTATTAGGAATGAGAAATTGAGTTTTGGAATGAGTTTGTTGCACTACTAGGAAAATGAAATTTATAAGTAATCCATGGATAAAAAACTAGAATCAAACCGTGACTCACAGATTGGTTTTGAACCGGACCTGGCGACTTTTGGTCCAAGCACGGATTGCATTTTCTTAGAACCGTGACTCAAAATGACGAACAAAAATATCACAACCCGAAAAATACCAACAATATAGTACTACTACTCTATTTCAAAATTAAAGTCTTGTGGAGTCCAAGGAACTCGTAATCAAGTTTTGGACTATTTCCACCAAGGTTTACTAACCACACACATGGCCTCATTGTTTGCCGTTACTTTTTGGTCCTTGGATTTGACCACCCTAACAATTCTCCTTATTTCTCTCCCAACACTTGTATAAAGCTTTCCCCTTCTTCCACCTTTCTCCTCCAAACCATCTCTCTCTCTCTCTCTCTCTCTCTCTCTCTCTCTCTCTCTCTCTCTCTCTCTCTCTCTCTCTCTCTCTCTCTCTCTCTCTCTCTCTCTCTCTCTCTCTGTGATATAGGCCTATAGCCATGACCAAGGAAATGAGCTCATACATGCACAACTGGGTCGAGGTTGCGCCGGCTCCTCTTATCTCTCCTCGGAAACCTTCGTCTAGATTTCCTAAACTGGAGACCATCGCCGAGGAAGAGTCCGCCCGGTTTGCCGACATTGTGCCGAACAAGGCCTTGTATCTTCTTCCTATGGTTCTTTCCATTGTGTCCTATGTATGGATCAATAAATACTATGTTGTTGCTTGAAGGGTACGTACGTAGGCTTCTTAAGCCATGCAGTAGTATTAGCCCTTCTCTCCTACTACTATCCAAACGTATTGAAGGTTAGTCTTTTGACAAAGAGAGATCTCAAGGAGCAAACGTATTACATGCATAAATATATATACCCAAAAATATATATCTTTCAAAATAATCGAAGATGGATAATGTGGGCCAGATTCGTTCTGAACGCGGCTCGTAATTCACATCATGCACGTCATTTTATGGTTATCTTTATGGGTATATGTTTATGGCGTTTTGTTCAATGAGACTCTCTATCCGACGAAAGAAGAAATGGCAAAGGAGGTGGCCGGGATACGAATCTAAAGATATCATCCTTCTTGAAAAATCCGCAAGACAGGTGGTACAGAGAAAATAATTGTGGTAACGTGAAAAGGATCGATCATATGCCCCTAACAACCAAGTTAGGGCATATGATCCATTGTATTAGGGTCGGGTTTTTGTCAGTTATGATCTGATGGATAATTGGGTGCGGATTGAGATTGTAGGGCATGTTTGTTTCTATGGATGGGACGGATATTTTTTGATCTCCTTCTTTTTCTTTTTGTTTTTTGCCATGTACGGATTCGTGCTAGAATAACTTTGGCTTGTGGATATTCATGTTTTGATCTATTGTGCACTGTTCTTAATTGTTGTTCTTGATTCTTTGGATAAATTGATAAAGTTGGCCATTTCCGGCCCACCAAGCGAAACCTGTGGGTAACCAGGAAAATTTTGTGATCGCAGTGCGTCTCTGGCAATTTATTAGTCGAGAAGCCAATATTCTAGGTGCAATATATAACCATTTATAGGTGCACATAAGCTAGCCGGACACTCCTGACTGTCAAAAAAAAAAAAAAAAAAACCATCTATAGGTCCACCATAAGCAACATTCTGGCCAAATTAGAACTTACATTACACCAACATTGAAGTTTTCATGCCAGTTCCTATTAAAGTACACAGTTACATGCTTACATCAGGGTTTTAATTCAACCCATGTGGTATAAAATGAATCTGTTCAAGTAACCGCGCGTTAAAGAAGCAACATCACCTTCAGCTCGAAACGCCTTTCCAGTTCCAAGATGAGTAGTTTGTGTCACCATAAGGCCTGTACAGTACACAACGGAATCAGAAAACAAAATATCAAGCCTTGAGGGAGGTTTTATAAAGCAAAATTCAGATTTCAGGGAGGAAACATGTTGATCAAGGGCGGCTCCACAATGGTTTGAGGGGGTTTTAGTAAACCTCCTGGATTCTAAAAATGCACTGATTTTTTTATAATTTTTTACATATAAGTTGATTTTTTTTCCCTTAATATTGACTACACTGGATTAGACAAAGCTAAAGTGGAGAAAAATTCATTTAAATTTAAAAATAAGTCCACAATATAGCTTAACAAAACAAAATGAACCAGGCCTGATAGATGTTTAACCAAAATAAATGTCTTTTGTTTGCGTGGTATTCTGATAAAATAAACAGCTTAGCTTACACGTTTGTCACCTCTGAACGAAAATTCTAGAGTCGCCCTGATCTTGGTAGTATCCAGAGAAAAGAAAAGAAAACACTACAAGAAAAACTACCTATGGCGACGAAATGTGGTGAGGAAATTCAAATTTCCTCGCCAAATGGGTCTCTATGGCGAGGAAATTGATTTCGTCGGCAAAGAGAACTCTATGTCGACGAAATTATATTTCCTCGCCAAAAAGCAAAGATTTGGCGAGGAAATGAATATTTCCTCGCTAAAGGGTACCCATTTGGCGACGAAATTTATCTTTCCTCGCCAAAAAGCTAAGATTGGCGACGAAATGAATATTTCCTCACTAAAGGGCACCCATTTGGCGACGAAATTATCTTTCCTCGCCAAAAAGCTAATATTGGCGACAAAATGAATATTTCCTCACTAAAGGACACCCTTTTGGCGACGAAATTTATCTTTCCTCGCCAAAAAGCTAAGATTTGGCGAGGGAATGAATATTTCCTCGCTAAAGAGCACCCATTTGGCGACAAAATTATCTTTCCTCGCCAAAAAGCTAAGATTTGGTGAGGAAATAAATGTTTCCTTGCCAAAAAATTGAAGATTTGATTCCTTCCCATGGTTTTTACGCGTATTGGGGTTTTCCACATGCTAGAGGTGGCACACGCGATGGAACTTGGTTTAAAAAATCCATGAACAAAATCTCGTAACAAAACAGAATTGAACTTGTTACTCAAAAACCCATGAAGAGAGATTATGAGTGTTGTGTGGGGAAACTTTACAGAGCTCTTGTAGGGGGAAAATGGTTTTGTAGCCCATTTAGTAAACCGCGTGGGAGCAGTTTTTTATGGGTTTTTTTCAACTACAACGTGGGAGCAATTTTTATTGTGGGTGTAGTGGGTTTTCTTTCAGCATGAATTGTGGGCGTAAATGGTGAAAATATGAGAGATACAAAAGGTGAGAGAGATGAGGGAGGACGTGGAAAAGGAGTGGGCAGTGCCTATTGGAAAAGGAGTGGGCAGTGCCTATTGTATACATGCATAATATACAATGTGAAATGCCCGTGCCTATTGTGATCTCTAGTAAAATGTTAGTGCCTTTAGGCACAACGTGACGTATGATCCATGGGTATTGTCAGTGCCTATTGTGATCTCTATGTTGAACCTTGAACCTTGAGTGTCTCTCAAAAATGTTTGCCAAGAAGAAGATATGTTATTACCAAGAGAAGACCCTACAATGATGAGGCAAAAATTGATATCAGTAATTAAGAAATCAAAGTGATCGATTTTACACACCTAAATCGCAATAGCTTTCAGTTCAAAAAATAAATCGCAATCGATACTATCAGTTGCAAACCATTGGAATGACCAATATCATGTGATCTGGATTTAGGAAGTTAGAAACCGCTTCGAAATTCCCACGAAATAAAATACAAACCAAGAACAACTTTTTTTTTCTTCTCACGGATCAATCAAATATACAAATGGGACATGATGACATCTAGTCATCTAATTTTTGAAGGTATTCAAGATACAACTCTAGTTTGCCACGGTGCATTAAAAATTTCCCTTACCAGTTAGTCTATGAGATACAAAAAAGATCCAAACGTGAAAGGAATAAGAGTCCTGTGAATTGTGAAAACAAAAAATTGATATGGCCAAAAATTTATTACAAAAAAAATAAATAAATAAAGGTGAGACTCCGCTAGCGTATGAAGTATTAATTTCTCAATATTTTTTTTCAAGAAGAATTAGTAAACCAAAGTACATATAATGAATGAAAACATCAAAGTGGTTTACCAATCTCATATACCGATTTATGTGCAAGTCGAATCTATTTGAGAGTGGTCTCCCTTCTATTTCATGTGAACGAGAGAAACAAAAGATTAAATGATAATCAATCATACACTCTAGATGTGCAAAAATATTTGAGTTATTTTACCCTAGGCAGTTATTTTATCCAAACCCAAATCAGTTTCCATGGTTACCCTTTAGACTAAGGATTCACACTTAACTGAATACGTAATAAGCCAGATTTATGTGGAAAAAGGAAAATTGACACATTGAGAAAAAAATAGGAACATGAATTCGGCATGGAGTTTATCTCCCTGAGAATAGTCAGCATCGTTAATTTCGTGAAACCACATAAAGTATTATTTAATTTCGTGAGTCCGATCCTTAAAAAAAACATCCAGCTCTGGATACGGTCGATTCCTATGCACTGGTGGCACTGCAATTAGAGTTCTAGTTGCCTTGCTTTCCAGTTATAAACCCGAGATTCACTAGATTTATGTGAAAACTACTTTACTACATGGTGAATTGGATCAATAGATACACATCAAGCAATTGGAAGGATTTATTGTGAAAGGTCAAAAACACAAAATATGCAAGCTTGTAAGTCTCTTTATGGACTTAGAGAGAGAGAGAGAGAGAGAGAGAGAGAGAGAGAGAGAGAGAGAGAGAGAGAGAGAGAGGAACTACCTTGTGTTCGAAATTATAAAAAATAAAAACTTCAGAAAAAAACAAATAACATTAAAAGATTTAAGAAAAAAGTTTAAAGAAACACTACAAAGAGACTAAAATTAGACAAAAAGATTTAAAAAAATAGTGAGTTGAAAAGAACTACAAAAGGTTATATATTAAAAGTTGTTAAACTTTGTATTGAAATGGAAGTTGGTGTGGTGGATGGGGCGCGCGTTGCTTGAGAGGAGGTCCCTGGATCGAATCCCAGCGGAGGCGGAGAAGCTGAAATTGGATATTTTCTTTTTTTAGTTTCGGGAATTTTGGCGAGGAAATATTTCCTCGCCAAATGAAAGGCGAGGAAATATTTCCTCGCCAATTGTTCTAAATAGGCGACGAAAACACTATTTCTCGCCGAATGTGAAGAATAGGCGAGAAAAACTTTCCTCGCAAATTGTTCCGAATAGGCGAGGAAAAAAAAATTTCCTCGCCAATTGGTCAGAATATGCGAGGAAACATTTCCTCGCCAATTGTTCCGAATAGGCGACAAAAAATTTCCTCGCCAATTGACAGATTAGGCGAGGAAATTTATTTTTCCTCGCTAGAATACCTTTTGCGACGACCTTTTGGCGAGGACACTTGGTGAGAAAATGTTTCCTCGCCAATTCCTTTAGCGAGGAAATTTGGTGCTTTGGCGAGGAAACTCAATCCTCACTGTAGACATTTTTTCTTGTAGTGAAAGCTCCTCGTAAAAACTAGATCTTTGTATAAAGAAAATCTACTGATTTACCCAAAAAAAAAAATCTACTGACACCATTTAGCCCACTTAAAATATTCATGCTATTCAGAGATTTTGCCACATCATAAAATGAACAAGCTTAGGTATTTGAAATTATCTGGCGCATGCTCGGAATATTTACCTTGGATTTTTCACATGTAGCGCCAGGAAGATAAGAGAGAGCAATATAGAGGAAGAACCGACAGAAAGATAGGCCATCCCAAGGAAGTCGTTCTTTCCTCCCAACCAGCTCGACGTTGAAAGAACAAGCTTTTTCTTCCCACCGAAACTGTAAGTATTGTAGTTATTTGAAACGTCTACAACTACAACATCATCCACATCCAAATCCTCTTCAATTCTTCCATATAACTTCCGGAAGGTAGGGAGTGCAGCAGTTCGCATCCATACGATAAGATCTTCTTGGTCACTTAGCTGATTGAAATGATGCATCCCAAGACCAACCAAAGAAAGGAAAATGACAGAAGAGCTATTAGCACTCATGATTTGGCCAAGAAAGTGTGGAGAGGTTACTAGGCTAGGAGCACCATCCTTGCCTCCTCTAGAAGCAGGAAGTAAAACGCAAGGAATGTTATGTTCCATGTTCCTAGAAACATGAGCAAACAGAAAAAAGACTAGTGCATTGATCTTGGGTCTGGCTGCGATATTTGCTGTTTATTTGTTGTCACTTGTAAGTATGCACTTAAATGGTCTAAAGGAATGGTGAATTTAGTCTAGTTCCCGTGATGTGCATTTAAATAGAAGAATAATAGGTTAGTCCAAGTAGTCAGTTTTCACCCCAAGTTCGCAGTGGAACAATCAAAGCATTAATCTCTTTTTAATCAATGATGGTGATTTCCCTTATTCAGTCATTGTGCAACTAGTTCAATCGCCAAATAGGATTTACGAGGTAATGCTTATGAAAAGATCATTTGGATTTAAGAAAACGTCTTTGGATTTATCCATGGTTTTCATAGCTTATTCCTTCATCTGAAAAATCCAAATTCGGTCAGATCTGACATTGACAATCCTAATAACTTGATCAAATTAGCACTTTAAATATGAGAACGATCTATTGTGAGTTACTCCAAGAAGGGTGTTCAAGAAGGAGGAAATGCATGCACTCAATAATAGATTACCATAAGGCTATATAATCCCTGGGAAGGAACATTCCAGCCACTGTGCTGTAAATACTTACAGGAACATTTGGATCCAGGCTTCCACCACCAATCAAGCTTCCATTCTGGAAATTGAACGGATAGACTTGCTTTCCAAATTTGTGATCCCGGTCACTCTTCCAGGAAATGTTCTTCCTGTTGACCTTCAATGCCGCTGTCCCACGAGAAAAGCTATACGTGTCATTAAACAAACTCCATGCGATTAAACCACATGGGACAATTGGGAGACCATTGTTGTACTCTTCAGGTTTACAGGAACTCATGCTATTGTACTTCAATCCATGCAAGAGCTGCTTGTCACTTCTGCTTTTGACATACCTGGAACAAAAGCACGAAACTGAATCATTATTAAAGAATAAAGAAGCTTAGGTATTTTCTGAAAGCAAACAAGAATCAAGAAGGAAAACTGCCGGTGAAATCCAGTGACAAAACAGGAAGTTCAATCATTGTACCATTTAACAGTGGATTATCGCCACAGTTCCCCCCTTACAGTTACCAGAGATGAATGCCAGAAGCCCAATTATCGGCAAGAACATCAATTGTATTGTGATGCAAATAAAACATTACAGAAGGAATGAAAACTGTGTCTAAATATGTATGCAAAGAGGTATATTGAGACAATTAATATCACCAAATGGATAAACAAGTGAATTTACAACTGTAGTAGAGTTACACCTAGGGTCAACTCTGAATCCAACTCATTTGTCTTGTTATGGCTTAATATAGATTCAGGCCTCAATTGTGGACAAGGAAGGAGAAGTTGGAGACTCCATAAAAATCTATCTAACATTTCATGGTAGTTGTAAACCAAAAGAATTCAAAAGAACAATTTCAAAGAACAATTTTAAGGCCAATGATGCTTTATGAGACCTTATTGTTGGGATACTTACAAGAACAAAACAATAAACAAAAGAAGCTCAGATGACAATTCTTAAATGATGTGTCGCAAAACAAGAAGGAAATACACTTAAGATGTTTGGTCATGTACAACGTAATCTGGTACACCTAACTGTTGAAATGGGATCATTGTAATAGATGCAGGGTGGAAGGGAAAACTTAATGAAATAGGAGAGCGTACAAAATTTTATATCAATTTAGTAACTTCAATGGACCATATACCACCTGATAGACTGAAATCACGACAAAGAGCTCTTGTATTAGATGCAATTGATTGGGACGCAAGACAGACTTTTATTGGTTTGGACTTGTCAGTATATTAGGTATGTGAAGAGAGTACTCACCGTCGGTGGTTCTGGTAGTAGTTATCCAGCTGATAGTAGATGTAAATTGGGGCCTTCATATGTTTGGGAACCTAGAAATGAAATTGTAAATGCCAATGCGTAAATGTGTACAAGAGTGATGTAGTATATGAGGAGTAAAAATCGAAATTAAACCAAATGTATAGGGCATATCACACAACTAACAGTCACGAGAAAGATCAACTGTAGATCATAAAAATATCAGACAACTCAAGTTCCACCCAAGGGATATCCTAGTTATCCCAGGGCAGGTTCCCATGTCACACGTGACACGACAAGACATTGATACTAACAGTAATAATAAGGTGTTTATACCACAATCTCCAATGTCTTAGCACCATCTTCTCAGCAAAAAAAGAAAAAAGAAAACAAAAATGTGACCCAGTGCGATCTTAGCGATTGATATACTCTCAAGGAGGCTCCCTCCATTATGTCTACTAAAGTTTTATCACCCGCTATATAAAATTTCTTGCATTTTTTTAAAGGAAGTATGACATCTAACAGGACACCCGTGACTTTAATAGACACGGATCAAACTCCTCTGTTCAATGAAGATAGTGACAGACAAGTTACCTAGGAAAATTTTATAGTTGATACTCACTCTATTATTTGCCATCTCCTTTTTTGTTTTTAAAAGTAAATAAATGCATTCAAAGGAGCATCGCCTTGTATAATTAAGAAGACAACAACATAGATATGAGGAAACAAAATTTTAGTCCTTCCTCAAAGTGCAACTTCTATCACATCTCACAAACAAAATGGAAGATTCACAAAATAAAGAATGATAAGAGAGAGAATAAAGAGATAATAAGAAGAGCAATCAAATATCACAATGTTCCAACACTCAAGACTGGAAGAAACTGTTACATGTGGCCTATTTATAAAGGCAACCCATATAAAGATCAATCTGATATGCAAATAAAAGTAAGGAATAAAGAACATTCTTAGCAAACTATTCTTCCTGAAAAACTGAAATTTCCTAAATTAGATAAGATCCTAATATTTCATCAAATTCTATCTAAGTCCACATTAATCCTTCAACCAGAAATGGACAGAACAAAGAATAGTAAATTTAAGTATAAGTATTAACATCCGTACATCCTCAACAATCCTGTGAATTCTCTTTGTAAAGACTACACATTAAACAAAAGGGAGACCCTCCAGCCAAGGAAGGAGGCAGGGTTTAAATACTAGGGGGTGAAAATAAGCACATCAAAAAAGTTTGTAACGAACTGTTAAACTTCAGGGGGGCGAATCTGTATTATAATGGTACATATATAACTTGGTGGTTTTGAAACTTGGGGGTGGTTGTCACCCTTACCCCCAGAGCTTCTTCACTTTCTTCACATGACAAGGATTCCCCACATTCCTAAGGTAAAAAAGTTAGGCTGGTATAATCTGATAAGCCCAAAATATTGACATGTAGCAATCCCTAAATTGCATATTGTTAGTTCTTTATTGCGTTTAATTAGATATAATTGTTATATTTTTTATTATTCACTATGAATTATTACTCTACAGGAAAAAGATGATAATAGTTTATATCTCAGCTGTCGAATTCAAAAAGCGCGAAGTCAAATTTTACGAGTATCAAAGAAAAGCCCGTAGTCAAATTAGTTAAAGTGGTGGATCCAGCTAATAATCGAGCTAATAATCGCATTCAAGGAAATACAATCCAAGACTAGTCTGATCAAGGAAGAAATTGACGCGCATGATGCTATCAAACTTGGGTTGGGCCTAATTAATTTGACTCTTGTTAGGATATGAGACTTTTGGCAATTGGTTGGATTTAAATGGGCTGCCACTACCGTCAGATTAGGGAGGAAAATTAAGAAAGGAATTCTCTCCTAAGGAAAAGATATATATATGCTTTGCATCAGTAGGTTTTGGAGGGAGCACAGCTTTACAAACCACGGCTGTGGTAAGATCACGGAATAGAAGAGACTTCGGCTGGGAAAAGAAAAGCACACCGCAGCTGCGGCATCCGAGAGGACAATGGCTTGGAGAAAAAGAAGAGCAAAAGAAAGTATTGTGAGCCTTATAATTTTATGGGTTTTAGTCGGATAATTGTTACGTTTTTATCTATGACAAACTAAAATCCTCAACTAGGGTTGAGGATGAAACCCTGTGAATTTTGTTGATTAATATTATTATGCGTATGATTTTTCCTACATACTTTAATTGTTTATTGTTCTTGGCTCATTAATTAATATGCATGGCATTGGATATGCATTCAATCGGAATGGGTTTTTCTCATGATTTGATACCTGCATATTAATCGAATTGCTTGGTTTATCAAAGTTCATACTTAAGTACGGGATATCTACTGTGATTTGTTTTTACGGATACAGTTGATGATTTTGACTTAAACTTTGAAGCAGAGGAGGAACATATTTTCGTTAAAAAGAAAAAGTGCTTATAATAATATTTTCCACGGTGATAAGATTAGCTTCTAAATCATTGTGTAGAAATCAAAGAAAACATTAATTGATAAATGTTTATGGGTGTGGATTCCGAAACCTTAGTTACTTTACTCAACCGTTAATCTCCATTATTTTTGCGTGTTAGTTTAATTATTTGTTTTGTCATTATTTTATTTTATTTACAGTTTTCCAACCAAACACAACTTTTTGGAACTAGGTTAGGGTTTAATCAATTTTGGATTATTTAGTTTTCCTATCAAAAATTCACAAGTCCCTGTGGGTTCGACCTCGCACTTGCATAACTATACTTCAATACGATTCGTGCGCTTGCAAGTACATTAAAATTTCACAACATAATCCTTAGACCAAAAATAGTACAACATTGGGCTACCCAACTCTCTAGCTAAATGATAGTGCAGAATAAAAGGATCTAATAATGACTCCTCTTGCTTGCAAGTACAACACAGATACCAAAGAACAACCCTTGTTCTCAGATTATGTAGTTAGAATGGCATAAAAATATGCCATCAAAAAAAAGAAAAAAAAGAAGCTACTTTGGTATGGACTTCCCGACCTCCAAATAGGCTTCCAAAAAATACAAGGCTTCCCCTTACCCACATAAAGAGGAATAGAATGCAATAACACTGAACCTTCCCAATCTCCCTTTCCGTTTGACCTCCTCGGTCATATCCCCATCAATCCTCACACTATAAGCTGCCCTCAAAGCTGGTCAAGTGAATCCAACTCCCAATCCAAAAAGGTTCTGCCAGATGAAGGTCCTAATACATCCGTCAATCTGAAAACTGCGGAATAGTTTTGAAGCCTAGATCCTCATCATCAGTGCAATGGAGTAAAGGTGTGAAACAGTTTTTCTTGCTCGCTCTTATAACATAAGAACCAAAATAAATCTATGCTTTTGGAAAGTGAGGGAAAATTTTCTACCATTTTAGTCAGTTGGCAATCCTAATTACAAGAGCAAAAAAATACAACATGAGTGCATACAAGAGTAGGTGAGATATGTCATGTGAGACAAACATCCACTGAAGGATTATACTTCCACAATGAAAAGTGAGAAAATGGAAACAGAATAACACTCACACACCAAGATAGACTATTACCTTCAAGAACCGAGAACAATTTTTGCTAATGGAGCTATCTTTGATATATGCCACCTTATTACTTTTAAACGGCGGTGGTATGCAATCAGTATCATATCTGTCCGTGATTTCCACAACCTGCAAACAAAATCTGTTATTATTTGTTAAACCAGCTTTAAAATAGGTGCTGTTAAGGAAAATGAAAACAAAAGGCTGAATGAATAACAATAAAAGAGAAAATAATAGCAAACAAGTAGAGAAAATGTTTACACTTCGTGAAGCGTCAAGAGAAAGAAGCCCAACAGGAATACAAATGACTCCGATCAAAAAATATATTGTAATGACCTGGAATGGGGAAATTTAACCACCGTCCGTCAGTAAGTATGAGTACTACATTTTAATAATGTAATTGATGCAGAAATATATATATTTTAGTTCACACTCTCACCCATGCTGGAGTCAGGACAGGTTTACAAGCAGGGAGACTTTGTTGGGTAAAAAGATATAGAGCTGCAAAAGAAACACAGGCTACATAAATAATAATTTAAAAAAGGACAGTTCGGCCAATTTAGTTGAATTAATTCAGGAATAATCCAAACTACATTTTCCAATGATATGGCCAGTTGACCACATTTCTATGTCAAATCAAGGTAGAAGAGGACCATTCAATGTGGGAGCCTTTGCAAAATAAAAGCATGATTCGTATGCTTGTGTGATTTAAGGGGGCACGTGGTAGTCCTAATCTCCTAACAAGGCAATAATTTTAGGGAGGTTTTTTTAGTGGAGAGAGATAGATAGGGAAATGAGAGTAATAATTGGAGAGAAAATTTAGTGGGGACCGTGCGCTGAGAGAGTGGGTGGTTTTGGAAACCAAAGTGAACAAGGTATAAGTTCTCTTAGTTTAAGGCTTCCTCCTTAAGGCCTCGAGACCCCCAACCACTTATTTTCTCTCCACCAATTTATTTCTTGTGCTTGTGTGCAAGATACAGACTCCATTATCTTTTGCGCCAACCTATCAAATCAACATGAACAATCCAATTTGTGCAAAGTCTTTAATACCAATACAAATTAGTAAAGTAGATAATTAGTTACAGCTCTCCCTTGCTAGTTTGTTTTTTTAATACCAACAATCCAATCAACATGAAGCATCCTTGCTAGTTACAGCTCTCCCTTTAACATCACAAGTAATGATTAAGCAACATATACGGTAATGTTCACCAAACTAAAAAACAAACTGCTAAAAATTTGGCTACAACAACAGAAAAAGAAAAAAAAAAAATGAAGCAAGAGATTAAACTAAAAAGTTAAAAAGCAAGAAGACTTCACTATTGGATGGACGAGGCGGAATTGATTGAGCTTCTATGCCAACTGCTGATGAACTCCCTCCATCCTCATCCATCTAAATCAAAGTTTCAGCTCGACCAAAGCCACCCCAAAGCAAATCCTTCGGTAACAATTCTAATTACCCAAAGACCTGCATCAGAAGTAAACCCTTAGGCAGTGTTTGGTTGAGAGAAATGATTTTCGAAAGAAGTGGAATTTTTCAGTTCCTTAGAACGCTCTTTCTGAATGTGGCTCACTAAAAACCAGGGTGAAAGAAAAACTGTTCAAACCGAACCGAAAGTGCAAACCAGAGGGTAACCAGTTCGGTCCACTTCAATTTTTTTGAAGAAACTAAATAAAAAAAATTCGTTCAGTCCAGTTTCTCAAGTCTCTGAATAGAAATAAACCATACTGAACTGGAATTTTCTCTATACCAATAAACTGTTAGGACTGAGTCACTGACCAAGTTACATGGGCAGGGGCGGAGCCAGGATTTTTCCTTGGGGTAGGGCAAATCAAAAAATAAAGAGTGGTCAATAACAAGTCTTTGATGCAAATTAGTAGTACCCCTATTGGAAAACTGAGAGTGAGAGTAGTCCACTGACTACACTTGTATACACATGCCTCCGCCCCTGTACATAGGGATAGTCGACGTGTCAGATATGTTTTTTTTGTTGTTCTGACATTATATGTTGCTCGAAATCACAAGAATTTCTGAATTTTGATCCAAACCGGAAAATCGGATTAAATTGACAAACCGAACAGCTCGGTTTACAAGATATTTGGAATATGTCGGATTGAGAAAATGCACAAAAGGAACCAAACGTAAACATTTACACCCCTCCTGAAAACTGACACAATATAGACTTATACGTTACAAATAGAAGAACCCATCACCCATATGAATCCAATTTAGCCAAACAGAAATTAGTGTAATGCTCACCTACTTCCAAAGAATCATCGTTTCATTCCAGCTCACCGAACACTGTCTTAATTGAAACAGACAGCCCCTCCAAACCCAAACTCAAGACGGCTTTCTACCCCTAATTTACGCAAAAACATGAAAGAAAACAAAGAAACTGAACTAAAATTGCTAAAAGAAAACAAGTCGGGATCCAATAAGGAATGAGTGTTACCTTGGGACGGAAGAGAGAGAATCGAAGATGGATTGTGAATTGGCGAACCAAGTGAGTAATTGCTTCCGTCGAAGGGAAAGAACACAAAATGTGTATGCACTTCTGGTGCAAGTATATATTCCCGCTAGAGAGAGAGAGAGAGATGCACGGTGTCGGGTGGCGGATGCGTCTACGGCGGTTAACGGAAATCCTCAGTTGGTAAAGGGGGCGCACGGTAAATACGTGCTGGGGATGAGTTGCTAATCTGCGCAAGGTGCATGGCTAACACCGGGTCCGATCACTAGGATCTGATGACCCAGCCCAAACAGGGATGGCCCAAAGAAGAGCCATTTACTACTATTATCTATCTAGATTGTGAACTGTGGATACCAAAACGCACATCTCGATCGTTTGAAAGTGTTTTGAGCCATCCAGATTTTATAGAGAGAGAGAGGAGAGAGATGGAGAAATCTGGACTGTCTATACGGCCGATGTACTTGTTCAGCACCACATCAATCGTACCCTATTTGCATCCAAGTTTTACTCGGGTTGTAGGCTATAGATTTAGAAATAAAATATTAGGGGGGTGACCAATAGGAATTCAATACTTGGAGTTCTTTTAGAGCTTATATTGAAAATGATTCCTTTTGAATAGAAAAGAGAATATCCTAAGGGGTGTTCTACTAAGGTGGTTTTTTGAAAAAATTGGTCTTTCACGTTTTTTTATGTGATGTATTGTGAGAGAATAAACTGTCTCAATTTTTGGAAAAAACAGTTTTTTGTTAGTAGAACACCCCCTAATTATTTCAAATTTTGAAGGTGACACAGCCATTATCAATACAATTGTGAATTGACGTTCCTGTCTAATTTCATAGGATTGATTTAAAATATGCTTATAAATTAAAAAAAAAAAAGACCGTTTACAAATTAAAAAAAAAAAGACCGTTTACAAATTAAAAAAAAATAGACCGTCGACCGGAATTGTCATTAGAGATCTCTAGACTCCACGGAATAAAAAATCCTAGGGGTGTTCGCGATAGCTTTTTTTCTAGATTTCTTTTTTTCTAGATTTTATTTTAGATTGTTAATTCTGCTTTACATTCTTACTTTTCCGATTCTAGAGAAGTTAATTAACATTGCTTGCCATAGCTTTAGATTTCGGATTAAATGTATCTTGCTCTAATTCCTGACTTCTTCTCGAAAATAAACTTATTGCGCTTAACGAGACAAGTCATTCTCTCATAATGATCATTCCAAAAGCCAGCTTAAGCCAGTTTCTAACTTAAGTCAGAAGTTGAACAAGGAAGCTCAAAAGAGTGTTTTTTTATAAAAGCTGAGAAATAAGCTTTTTGATGTACATTACTACTCCTATATTTTGTCCTTGATCAAAGAGTAATTGTTAACCAACTAAAACTAACTCAGTAAGAGCATCCCCATCAGGTACTACAAAACACTATTTTTGACAAATTGTTGAGCCAAAACCCCAAAAAATCAGTCTCTACACTGTCACTCAACAAATAGTTTTTGCTACAGTACCGTTACATCCCAGCGATGCACTGTTCACGGGTTAGCCCTTTTTTTTTTTTTTTTTCTTGCGGATGCGCGTCAGAAATGACGCATGGGGGGGGTCCACTCCTTAAATCAGTACCGTTTCTTCCGGATGAGCGTCAGAGGGGAAGAGGAAGAACACGTGGGTAGCCTTTATTGGAGGAGAAGATTGAAATGACGCATGGGGGGGGGGCACTCACTGACTGAGGGAACATTTTAGTCTTTTAGGGAGAAATTTTTTTTTTTGGTAGATTTGAGGGGAGTAGTTTAATATAGTAAAGTTAAAATAGAGAGTTTGATTTTGTGAGTTTTTGATAAAGTGACTTGCTAAATTGTAAAAGGTGTTTTTGTGGTTTAATTTGGTCCAAAATTTGTTGATCCTGATAAGGATGCTCTAATCCCAAGAAGTTGGCAAAGTAGATATGAGAAAGCAACAAGTGCGTGATCACGAGGTCACATGTTCCACGGGAATTATGTCCTTCATGGCCCCGAAATTAGTCGAGGTGCGCGTAGCTAACCCAGACATCTGGTAATCGGAAAGAAAAAAAAAACCTAGAGCTAGCTCAGTTGTCTAAAACTCTTATAAATCACTAGATGATCAGGGGTTCAATTCTTCCCTTATGAGGGCAGTATTATGCAACAAGAAGAAGGCCGAAAGATGCATTTCAGGGTCACTCCTAAATTTGACATTTGCCAAAGGCCTTCATGGTTCTTCGCACCGGGCCTCATTGGTGAAAACGTAGCAAAACAGAAACGGAACACAATTTAGATGCAAGCAGATATTTCTGATTTGGTTAAACGATGAGCAATCACTACAAATCCATGATGGACTACTTGCCAAAACAACATTTTCTACAGGAGAGCGAAAATCAGTAGCCTACACAAAACTATAATGAAGGATAAATAAGAGATAATACTATGACAAGATGAATGATACATCCATTACCGAACGATACAGAAAATGGAAATCTGGAATGTCAAAATTGGATGGATCAGGATGACCCAGCATTTGGATTGCATGACCAACTCACTCGTATTATACACCGATGGACTGCCTTTGAAAAAATTTATGGGGCTTTCCACATTGATGCCTCTTTCCAAATTGCTGTCGATGGATCTACGAAGCTTCTGCTGCAGCATCCTGCTCTTTGTCAACAGCACTGACCCCAAGTTTTGGCCGCCTAACAGCTGATAAAAAGATTGTAAAGAAAAATGGTGAGAATAACATATTGTCATATCTAACACAACACTAATATAAATAGTAGCTAAGTCACGACAATTTCTTTTTAACACCGACCACATCCAAACAAGAGCATCAAATTATGCAAGAAAACTAACTAAACCCACCAAAGCCTTGATAAAATACTTGAATGATTTATGATTTTCACACTTATAAGGTGGGATAAGTTTTTGCCCCAAAGAAGTCGATTAGTTCAGATTACTTTCCTCAGAATCTCAAACTTGATAACTAACAGTCAAGGTTCTAAAACTCGCTACTCGCTCCCAGGTCGGTCAAGGACCTTCGAGCTTCCAGCCCGAGTACTCGGCGAGTACTCGGCCTTCGAGAAATTACTCGGTTAGGGGTCTATTTGTAATTTTTAAGATTTTTATGGGGTAAATATGATATTTCTTAAAAATGTCGGGGTAAAGTGTAATAAAAAAATATTGGGATAAAAATTAACAGTTTACCACATTGCAAATTACACATGTCATATACGTGGCTATGGGCCCATGGGCACTGCCACTGTGCATACAATACACCATATACACGTATCAGTAAAAAATAAGAAGACAACGAGAGAGAGAGAGAGAGTTGAGACTCGAGAGAGGAGAGAGAGAGCTTGCGAGTTACGATTGACAGAAGACGACGACGCTGACGATCACGACGACGGTGAATGGTGCCTGGTGATCGACGATCGGAGGTGACAGCGTGACTGGGTGATGAGTTTGAAGACGATGGGTGTGAGAAGAATGTGATTTAGGTTAAGGAGGACTGGAGGAGAAGAGGGTATTGTCTCGGAAGAAAAAGATCGACCTAGGTATGTACAAATCTGACCTCAAATTGGATAAATTTTCTATTTTTTTTACCCGACTGTGGTCTGACTTTTACCGCCTGGCCCGACTTCTCCCCGACTAACCGAGTTGTCGTATAATCGTGACTCGCCGCCTCGCCGACTAGTCGGCGACTAATGCCGACTAGTTTCCGAGTAGACCTTCCAGCGACTTCTTCCACCGACCAGGCCATAGTCACCTCAGTGAGGCACCTTCCAGCGAGTAGTCGCCGACTAGTCGGCCGAGTTGAGCGAGTTTTAGAACACTGCTAACAGTCCTCTACAACATACTTAATTTTCTAACTCATGAGTTGTGACCTAAGAAACATGAGAAAGGGTACTGGTACAACATGGGTACGTCGAAACCTAAAAAATGTATGTTACAGATACAGCTGGGTACAGCTATAACATATGTATTTTGAAATTTAGAGCAATGCATTACACATAATAAGTACACTTCAATATAGCTAAATGAATTGGGAATGAGAAATCCAACATCAAGTTTTAACTCCAAACTTAAGGTGCACATTATAGTATAAAGCACCTACAGACCATTATCATAATGAGTTTTTCTTCGACAAGGACATGATATAAGAGTTAAATATGGAAATAAGACACAAACTAATTCTTTAATGCCAAAAGGACAAATCACCCACACATTCAAAAAATGCCCCCGCTAGCCCATGAAAGTGCCTAAACTCCCCAAACCCAATGAAAGTGCCTAAATCCCCAAACCTAATGATAGTGTCTCAACCTAAACCCTTGGGTATCCTATAGAAATGCCTAAAACCCTAGGGTACCCTGTGAAAGTGCCTAAAACCATAGGGTACCCTGTGAAAGTGCCTAAACCACTAAAACCCTATAATTGGAAAGTGCACCCTAAGTGCCTAAACCCAAAATACCTAAACCCACTACAACCTACTCCAAAGAGTCTAACCCCCCTAAAAATTGAACCCCAAAATTGAACCCAATCCCAAAATTTAAGAGACAAAATTGATTTTGTCCCACCCACCCAGGACCCGCGAGTGAGTGTGTGTGTGTGAGAGAGAGAGAGAGAGAGACTGACGGGTAAGTAGGAAAGGAAAAGCGAATTCAGTGTCCTGTCACTTTCAATGGCTAGCCGGTCAACGGCAAAGGTAAAATAACGTGCTATACGCATGTAGCAGCTTTCGATTTGTATTTTTTTTCTCATTAAGGGTATTTTTGTCTAGTATTGTCCTTGAACCCTCAAAAATTTCACATCAATGTATTAGAAACTTTAAAATAAATTAAGTTGGACTAAACAACCTTTAAAGCCCCAAACTTGGCCTTTAGACCAATTTTCTGTATCATAATTATACAATCATGCTAAGCATAGAGAAATGAAGTATATCAACTTAGTTTCATTTGTGTTTGGGTACGGCTTGATATATAGTGGGGTATGGCAATAGTCAGAGAGAAAAAGTTCAGTACGTCTTTCATGTTCCCAGTATGTATTTAGAAGTACCATGAATAGTACCGGTACCCGGTATGGTATGGGTATGAGTACAACTACACCGGGGCTTTAGAACTAGCCATGCTTCATAGGTTAGGACGACTACCTCTGTCCTCCAAACAGAAGACCGTCTATCGTCCAAGTAGCAGGAAGCACACTTTGTATTTAAAAACAAAAGGCAACGAGACTTTGTTCAATGTTGTGCATTACTATTCACCGATCATTCGAAGTTTCTACACACCCCAGACAAAATCAACTCTAAGGAAACACAGGGTGTGAACTAAAGATGAAAAATAACCTTCATTATTATGAGTCTATGACAATCAATATAATTTATTGCGACTATTATCATGTATATTCTGTTTCTTCCTGGTTTTTCTTATGCTAGATATGAACAAATTGTGATGAAAGATATGATGAGGAAAAACTGACACATCATTTTGAAAAAGAATGTAACATACATTTCAGAGATGAACCAGCAAGACAAGTCAATCTTGACTTTGTAGCAGCTTCAGCCAAAGGTTTTGTGTCCTCCTTGTTGGCCACACGAACATCCCAGACACGTACCACACCATCTGATGATGCAGATCCCACCATATATGGATCAGCATCACCACTATCAGCATTACTCCCTGCAAGCACAACAATGCCTTTAACACGGGCTGAATGTGCCTCTTCAATCGAATAAGCAACCTTCCCGCTGGCTGGGTCCCATGCCTTGATGCCCCGATCCTCTCCACCAGTAAAAAGGAGTCCATTCTGTGAAGATAGGAATCCACTTTTAGCAAAAACAGAATTTTTACATATGATATAAGACTTACATATGTGTAAATCTTTTTATTTTAAATATGTATGAACTAATTTACAGACATAAAAAAAAAAAAAAAACTTATTCGGAGCTCTACACCGGAAGAGCATAATATATTTATTTGGTTCATTAAGCTCATGAACAAGTTTGAGCTAGAACAGCTCAGCTCGCAAAAAATTTCATTGGCTTGGGCTCAAGTTTGCTAAAAACTTAATAAACAAACCTGAACATTCTCAAAACTGGGCTCAATTTAGCTTGTTTGCAGCCCTACATACAAGATATAGGTAGATAACGAATAAGAAAAAACTCACACTGCCAGGAGCTGCGCAAAGAACCCTCTTTCCACAATCCACTTCCAAAACCAACCTTGCATCCTCCGACTCATGAACCGAAACCTTCTCATCCATAACCATAAAAAACTTCTCCCCGCCTGAACCAAACACCACAATACTCGCTTCCTTACCCAACCTACAGTAAAAACTCCTCCTCCCCCTCACCAAATTCAACATCGCCAAACACGAATCCCTCCCCACCGTCAACGCCAGCTTCCCCGACGGGTGTATCGAAAGGTCATTCACTCCTTTCTTATGGGCTTTGATACTTTTCAAGTAGACGAAAGGGTCGGCGTCGTAGATGCAGACGAGGCCGTCGTCGGAGGCGGAGATGAGGTTGCGTGGGAAGGAGAGGTGGGCTGGGGTGAAGAAGGAGAGGGAGGTGACGGAGGACGTGTGGTCGGCGAAGGAGGCGATCTCGGTTGAGGTGGAGAGGTCGTAGAGCTTGATGGTGTCGTCGGCGCCGCCGGAGGCGGCAGCGGAACCGGAGACGGCAACGGATTTGATGGGGGCGGTGTGGGAGGGGAAGGTGAAGAGATGGGTTAGAGTTAGGGTTTGAGGGGAGTGTTTTAGGGTTTTGAGTTTGAAGCCCCAGAGGAATCGCTCGTACGAGCCTGCTATTAGACTCATCTTCACCTCTCTCTCTCTCTCTCTCTCTCTCTCTCTCTCTCTCTCTATGAAACTATGCTGTTGGTGTATATACGTATTTTCTATATGATCTTTCTTGCACTGAAACAGTGGGAGTTGTTGGAGAAGAAAGCGAGGGTTAGGGTTTAAGGATGAAGACGACGAACTGCGTCCGGAAAAGAAGAAGGCCGTGATGGGCAAATGGTGAATGGGCCAGCAGAGTTGAAGACGGCCCAATTTCGAGTGGGCTAATGGGGCTTGAATAACCGGTTTTATTCCAGGCCGGTACAAAAAACAAATATTGATTACCACTAACTCTAATCATTCTTTTTAATTACCACTAACTCCATTAAGGTTAATCACTCTTTTTAGGGTTTAGGCACTTAGGATGCACTTTCCTATTGTAGGGTTTTAGTGGTTTAGGCACTTTCATAGGGTACCCTAGGGTTTAGGTTTAGGGTGCACTTTCCTATTATAGGGTTTTTAGTGGTTTAGGCATTTTCATAGGGTACCCTAGGGTTTATGCAGTTTCATAGGAATTGAGGTTTTAAAATTAAAAGTAAAAAAAAAAAAAAAACCTGACTGGTTGGGGACAGACAGGATGGGACGTCACGGACCGACTTTTCCGCCGCTCAAAAGTCACATGGGGTCTCCACAAAAGTGGAGCGCACGGTGCATTTGGGATTTTTTCCGGAGCTTGCGGTGCAGGCCCTCCACAAAGTGGAGCGGCCTGTAAATTGCTCTTGATAACCTTTGCAATCTCATCATATATGGAGTAGCTTTTCTAAGACCATCTCTAACCCTTTCCCAAAAAAAATTGGGAAACTCTCGTAATTTTTTATTTTTTGATTCCTCTCATTCAGACGAATCAATATTCTACAAAAGTTTGACATAAAAACAAAAAACACGATTTTTTTAAATAAAAACAAAATTGAAAAATTGAAAACCTAGTTGGTGTGAAATGACAAGTAAATGGTGATTGAGCCCCATCAATTGGAAATGTCATTTGAGTTCTCATGGAAACTATGGAGCTGCAAGAAACAAGAATTTTCATAGGAGTCAAATGTGATTTTTACGGAACCGGGGAAGGTGATGCGCAACCCCGAGCTGCGCAGCGTGCTGTGCGGCCCATTTCGGCCTCGTGCCGGCACCGTTTTGACGATCGGAGACGTCCACCGTGTAGAGCTCATCGAGTACTACAAATGTACCAAAAATCAAATTGATTGGATATCGTTAAGCGCCTCATCGGAACACAAATAAGTTTAAAAAAAATTGGAACACACATGTCTTGAAACATTGGATGAAAACCATTCAAAACATTTTTTTCAACATATTTGTGTTCCGATGAGGCACTTAACGATATCCGATTGAGTTGATTTTTGGTACACTTATAGTACTCGACAAGCTCTACGCGGTGGACGTTTCTGATCGTCAAAACGGTACCGGTGCGGCACCGAAATGTGATCGCGCAGCACCCCCTGTTTCCGATTTTTACGTGTTTATTAGATGGCTGACTTTTACGTGTGGGAAAAGCAAGTTGTTAGGAAAATGGATGAAGGGAATTTGCAGAGGGTAATTTTGGAGGGAAGTTTTAGAGGCAAAAATAGAAGGTTTATGATTGGAGTGAAAATGTATAGTGATTCCCTCCATAATGACTTTATCAATGAAAACCTTCTACCGATGTACTAAACTTGAAATGGAGTATTAGGTTGGAGATGTCCTAACCTTATACTCCACTCATGGTAAAAACCTTCTACCGATGCGCTAAACTTGAAAATCTCAACAAACAAAAAAAAGAAAAAATATGCTAATTATTTTCTTTCTCTCTCTTCTCTTTAGTATTGTTTTTCTTGCTTTTCTGATATTTCTGATTTCTTTCTTAAGTTTGCAATCATGATTAATTTTAACAAATGAGAAACTATTTGCTAGCTAAAATCAATTTGGCGAACTTACCTAAACAAAAAAGAAATAGATGCATTCTCCTACTCCTAAAATAGTATTCCTCACTTAGGGGTGTTTTTCAAATAATTTTATGAGATAAAATCTAGTTTTGATAAAATTCGGGATCTTCAAATGATAAAATTAAAACTAGATTTTTATCTTTTGGAAAGAAAATGTAATTTTATCACACCTCCATAAAAATTATATTTTAGGGGAAGTTAATTCGACATCCTATACAAATAAAATAATTATGATCCTATCCCATGAGATTTGAATGATTATGATTTTATCTTGAATTTTAAATAATACCCAAAAGGCCCTTCCATAATTTTTTGCCACATTATATATATCCTACAATAAATTATCCGAAAAAATAGCAGTTACAAATCATCCCAAATATCTCAGTCGGTTCAAACACTTTACTTTCCCCTCTAATTTGACAGTTACAATCATCCCCAAACCCATCCCCAATTCAATCCCAACCAAAATTTCTCCCAACCCCTACTTTGACGGCCACGAAAATCATCCATAACCCATCTAAATTACATTTTCCTCTATTTCGGGCAGTACAATTATCCCAAGACCCATCCCAAATCCCATCCCAACCAAAATCTCTCCCAATCCCTAATTTCACGGCAAAAAAAAAAAATTCATCCACAACCCAAATTAATTTCATTCCCCATCCGATTCTCAGAGATTTCCAAAACCCGCGTCCGTGCTGTTGACACGAGGTCCTGCACGGCGGGAAAAAACGAAGACCATGGCAAGTTCATCACTGGATCCAACATAGAGCGTGTAACCGGTGGACGACGAAGGTGTATACCACAAAACTAGAGGACGATGAAGGCCATCCGGTCATGGCTCGTAAGTTTATTTCGCACACCCTCAACTCTCATGTTTTTTTATTATGTTTTGAATTAGTGGTTTTCCGTATAACTCATGAATGTGATGTTTTTCTAGTTCATAAACCCTAGGAATCAAGAAAACATGGATTATAGATTTTTCATTTTCATGTTTTTTTTTTATGGGTATAGAGATTTAGAATGCAAGTTTACTGTTTGATGTAATGACCCTATAGACCATTTGCCGAATTTCATGGATTTTAAGATGGAAAATTGGGCATTGTTGTTTTGTTAGTATAAAAAAATGATTTATTAATATCTAATGTTTGTTGTACTGTTTTATAGTCGTTGTGGTAAACTAATAAATCATGATCTTTTTGTTAAAAAAATCCAGCATATCTTAGGTCGTAAAAGCTTTATCATAGATCTCATTGACATGGATTATTTATTCACCATGATTTAGTTGATACACCCCTGTTTCCATTGATTATTGATTTACATTGGTTTATTGGTGGGAAATTATGATTTGTGAGGATCATGCGAAATGCCAATTCTTTTATTGATTTACCATGGGTTAGTGTATAAATCATTATGTATATAGTTCTGATTGTCTATGTTGGCCACGTCCAATACCCGTTTGAATTGTTGAAAATATGTTGTTTTAGTGGTATCCTAATAAACCATGTTTATTTGTTTGTGATTCTGGTTGTTTGGAAAATAACGGGCCCAAGGCTTAAAGTACTTAGAGAGCATGGATTAGTGAACCATGTTGTTTGTGTATTGTAAAGTTAATAATGGTGAAATAGTGAACCATATTGGTTTTTTAAAATAGGTTCAACTACTACATATCAATCAAACATGATAAACTAAACTACCTCCATTTGTAAATTTAGTAAGCTGTCAACATAAAATGTGGTTTATTTTTATACCATGTTAAAATTGGGTTACCAACGACGGTGTACTCGAAAGTTACAACCATTTGTCCAAAGTTATAACTTTGAACATAAACCCTTGAAAGAACATAACATGGATTATAGGTTTTCCATTTGCATGGATTATTTAACGGGTATAGAAATTTAGGCCTTAGGAATTTGGGGATGCTTGTTTATTATTTGTATTATTACCCCAATGTCCATCAAACATGATGAATCAGTAAACCATAGGTGATAGAGTTTTTGCTTATAATGGTTTATGAAATGGTTTATAATCATTTTAGAGTTTTTGCTTATAATCATTTTATAATGGTTTATGAAATGGTTTATTAATTGGTTAACCATGCATAATATGTTTGATTTTTTGGATTACTTTTTTTAGGATCAGGAGAAAGTTCCCGGAATGAAACTACAAGGGGCGAAGCTATAGAGGATGATTCTTTGGACAAAGATGGTGGTAAAACAATATTGAAAAAAAGAAAACATCTTCCAAGAAATTGACAGGAGTTACAACTTCGAAGGTGGAAAGGGGTTTTCGCTTCTCGGCTAGTGGTTGACGATACGCCCCCTTCAAAGAAACTTTCAACAACATGGTGAATTAGGATATCATGTTTATTGTATGAAAATGACCCTCGTGCATTAGCCGTGGTAGATGATTTATTTATTTAACCATCGAAATGCACTTGATGTTGGTTTTTAGTTCTAGAAAAATTACTACGACGGAAGATGAACTGTAATTGTATCACGAAAAATAAACTAAAAAGAATGGTGAATTGATGAATTCCAACTTTTCGGTACCCACAAATTGCCTGATGACTTGATTGATTCCAATAGGATGATCGAACTGTGTTTGATATATGAGTAAACTACACTTGCATAGGACTAAAGTTTTTTAAATTCAAATTAATCTTAAACTAAGGAAATGAATAAGCTAGATTCAAAAATCAAACACTGAGGGAAAGGAAAACTGAATGTGATTTGCATACCGTAAATTGTGGACTGTTAATGGCCTAATCAAAGATTTCAAACTCTGGACGTTATACAAGATGTACATTACCCGGATTTTTTGGCAAGTAATTAGTATAGAATATATAACTGTATTAATATATAATATAAACATAATAAGGGCACAATGGTCCGAATATCATTTTACATGATAATGGTCTGAATATCATTTCACAGAATGAAATCATAACTATTCAAATCACACAGAATGGAATCATAATGATCTTTTTGAAATACGATGCCTAATTTTCCTATATTTTATTAAAACTAAATTTTATCACATAAAATCATCATTTGGAAAAGACAACCCTACTCACTTTCAAATCTCCTTTTTTTTTTTTTGGGTAAATACACTTTCACTTTCAAATCTCCTCTCTTCAAAGAGTGCCAATTTTCCAAAGACAGCGATAAAACATGTTTCAGTCCTTTCCCACGTCCACATAGCATAGTGGTGGAAGCCTGGAAGGTAGCAATAACAAACTCAATGGATGAATTCCAAGAACGAGTCCCCGGATCCACTCCTCCGCCGCAGTCTACACTCGACGCCACCTCTAATGTACCGCCTCCAGCACCACGTGACAATCCTCCTCCACCACCACCACGATTCGATCCCAGCCGCAGTAACCTCTCTCTCTCTCTCTCTCTCTCTCTCTCTCTCTCTCTCTCTCTCTCTCTCTCTCTCTCTCTCTTCATTAGGGTTTGCAATTGCTTCAATTGTGCGTCTCTTAATTTTTCCGTAATACTCATTATCAGACCCTTCACTGTATTGGTTATTGACCCAAAACAAGAAAGAACAGTTTTTCTGGATTCGTTTCTTGTTATGTGTCTTACCTTTCTATGCGTATTTTTTTTCTTGTTTTTTCGTGTTAACTTCCTATCCAGTGTGTGTTCTCAACTGCTGCTTTAATGTTTGATATGTGTTCTCTATTATTGAACAGCTTTTATGCTTAAAAATAGGTGGAATTTCTTGGTTTACTGAAAACAGCAGATTCTGAGAGCAATTTCGTTATAACTGGGGACAATTGTTATTATAGAGAAAAAGGGGTCAATTCGTGAAGTACTGATCCGTTGTTCATGGCTAATGCATTGAACCCGTTTGATTTTAGCTTTGGATTTGATGATAATTGATAACTAATGCAATATGCATCCGAATTGCAGAATACCCTTCTTCTATCCCATTCTAACAACATTAAATATGTATGACAGTGAAAGATATCGAATTTTCGACTTTATTTTGACAAATGAAATATGGAATTGTTCTACCGGGCATCTTTTTTTATTTGTTACACATTGTAAAGTTTTTTAGCATGGAAATCCTTGGAAGATTTCTTTTAACAATGAGCAATGACCTGACCTGTGCAATGGCCTGATCCGTGCATGAACAATCAATCACAGTAGATATATATTTTGTCGTCTGTGAAAAATCTAGAAGCCCCAGCTAACGGAAAAAAAGCTGAAACCATTGTGTCTTTTGGAACCATACAAGTATGTTGAAATGCCTAGAAAATTTCAGTTGCGTATGTGTTCTATATTCTTTAACTAAGTTATAGCTTGGTCGATATAGAATGGACGTCTTTATCACTATGCATAGGGGCAAGGGCATGCCTGACTAGTTAGGATCCAGAGGTCGGAGTCAAGACACTTAACTCACCGGTTGTGATTTTGTTTTTTTGGGAAGGCAAGCTTGACTTAGAGCTGGCTCGCCATTATGAACTTTGTTACTCGGGGTGATGAAAGGTCCTCTTGGTTGCCGGCCTCAAGGGGAAGGCACACAACTTTGCTAATTGAGAGGAACGGGGTGGTGACAACAATGGGTTATGCTGCTTATGCAAATACCTAAGGTTATCCCCATGTTGTTAGTCTAATGGTATTTTACTTATAGCAGTACTTGGCATATGTGGGCCATATTTATATCAAGGGTAGTTAGGGGCTTAGAGCCCAATCCCAACTTATATATTCTTTTGCAAGTCCAGCAGGATTAGCACATGCCCTACTAAAGGAATAGAGGCAGACAGGTAAGGGTTCCAATCAATGTGGCTGGTGGGTCGATCATGTCTATACAGTACAATTAATCATCGGTCTCTATATGTTGAGGTTATTCATCTATTAGTTCACCTCAAGAAGATCACCACGACAATAGAAACTTTGGGTTATTTGGGCAGTGGACACTTCTTCGGACCCAACTACTCCCTCCGTCCCATTTTGATAGTCCCACTTGGGGATTCCAACTTTTAAGGGAATACAATGATTACATAAAAAAGTGTTCAACTTTCCATTTATGCCCTCTCAAAAGGTGATTTTCTCACTTTAATTTAGATAAAAGGGTAATATTGTAGGTTTTTCTATGGCTTATTTTGGAAAGTGGACATACATTTTGGGACGTCCCAAAATGGAATATAGGACTATCAAAATAGGACGGAGGGAGTAGTTGTAACAGATTCTATATGCATTTTGGATTACTGTAGTGGAGATATCTGTCAGTTTACTGCTTTTTAACGTTGGGTGACACTTGTCCAGTCTTGAGTTGTCCATGTTGTGTCTTTTACATGCTGACACGTATAATGTGTCCCTCTTCAATGCATGCCCACGTAGGTACTAGGGGGATATGTGACCTGCCATCATACTGAACGTATTCTATCCTTCGATGAATCATCTACATTGATGACAAGTTTGTCCTTTTAGATGTTTAACCAATATATGTTCTGGTGATTTACTCATATGTATCTACTCGTGTTTTTCCTAGTTTTTTACTTCGTCATATTGACCCTGCTGCTCTTTGTTTGTTTGAAGTGGTTGGCATCATTAGAAGGAAGTCCTTGATAAAAGACTTGGCTGCTGTATACCATGCCGAGTGCCTTGCATACTGTCAAGAACTTTTGGAACTCCAAAGAAAGCGTGAAGAGGTTAGAAAAAAAATGCCTTTTAGTTGTGCTTTCACTTGTATAATCTTGAGCTTCATAGCAAAACTGAAAGTCTCATACTTCACTTACTCTACTCAATGCACTATCTTGTGCGGCTTTAATTATCAGTTATCACTAATCGATTTTGTCCCTTATGCTCTAGTGTAATATGAATAATCACTCATTCTGTAATTATGGAATGAATAAGGAAGCTCCTTTTTTGGTTTTGTGTGCTCTCTTAGTTTTATGTGGACCCTACAAAAAACAGGAGTTGAACGAAGTGATAGGATACGTGTGCAACATGCCAAGGGACCTTTCCGCTGCCTACTTGTTGACATATCTATCTGCTTGACACTTGTAGAGGATTATATGATCCAAACTTTCTGTTCTGATTCTTGCTAATTATGAATTTTACCTGTTCATTATAGTTAACAATATTAGATCATTAGAACCATCTGTTCCGATTCTTCATGCCATTGATATTTGCCAATCAAGAAACGGTACACGATTTGCATTCATACGTGTCTAGATTTTTTTTATTTTGATCTCCGATAATGTGATTCATCATTCACATTATCTCTCTGTACTTAATACCGAGTCTTTAAATCGCTTGCAGCCATATGCAGACATAAAAACTCCAGAAAATTCAAGGAAAGAAACGACGAGGCCAGCTAAACGTCAAAAGAAATCTCGCTAAGCATCATCTTGGATGTAAGATATGCACTTCTATTTGTTTCCATCTTTCCTGTAGTTAAAACTTTTGTTAAACTTACACGTGTCATCGTTTGGTTAACCTTTGATTATTTCGTTATGATGTATTGTTATGGTACTGTTTGGTTAGGCCTGCAGCAGGTTGTAGAGTGCAAAATGCAAATACAAATGAAAGCTGGGAACCCAGTAATTCAGCTTTCATCTCCAGAATATTCAATGAAAGTGGAGACATCGAAATCCCTATGGCTTCACCAAGAGGCATCGAGAGAGACGTGTAGAAAGCTATAGATTATTGTTGGTTGTTAATTTTGCTATCGACAACAATACTATTGGTTGATTAATATCTTTTGTACATATGATACTGGTACAACCTGTAACTAGGGCTCAAGTGTGCAATTCAGTTCCTTTCTTTTGCTGGTATGTCACAGTCTGAGGCCAATTGTATTAGTTTTCCTTAATATTCTGCTCCGGTATTCGTCGAAATATTTTTCGTATTTAGTTAACAGCAATAGCCCAGTGACGTGGTGTTTAATAATTTCATAATAGCAGTCCAAATGAGTACTTACCTTTATGAAGATCATGATTAATCACACCAATCTATTGAATCTTATTGCGTTTTATCCAACTCAGCAGCCAAAGAAGATTATGATTAATCGTAGTATCATACAAATCCAGTGTATCTAATTGCATTTTATCATGACGCAGTAGTCACAAAAATTCAGAAAGGTTCTGGGGATTGTCCCTAAAATATGGACTTCTTGAAGAATTTGTATGGCATCTCCATATGCAAATCTGGCACCTGCATTTATTTATATTATAAAACAGAGCATTTTCACAATGTCTGAACGTCAAATTATATTTTCATATTAAATTCTAGGGATCATTTCCATTTTAAGATATACGGAAAAAAATCTCCAAATGAATATACTCCCTCTCCTCACTTTTAAATCAATTTATTCCTATTTAAACTTTTCCTTTTATGCAAGTGGTGGCTAGCTCTGCATCCTGGGATTAAGTCTCATTCCCTCCTCCCCCATGTAATAGATTCAGAAGGACGAGTGACAAAAAAGAAAGAAAGAAAAAAACTTGGCCTTTTATATTAAATAGGAAAATATTTCAAAATAGGTTTGTAAAGGGATCTAATGAAGCAAAGGGAATCTGGATAGCAATTTTTACACCCCAAGGAACTGAAAAGTTCGCTGCAAACCCAGGACGCAGGAGCAACTTATGCAACCAAAATGTAACTGTACCTTCCCAGAATTTTCTGTGTTATGCGTCTTACAAAAACAAGACACACTTCCTATGGAAATCCCACTAACAGATTTCTCGACCTATATTCTTGGAAGTTAGCCAGCCATCAGAAGCTGAGATCTTCCTAGTTACTACCAGTAAAATCTCAAGCGGGCCCCAAACCACCTTGGGAAGAATACAGTACCAGTGTGTCACCTCTGTCCAAATACTCGTGTCCATAGCCTTTGCAACGGTCTAAGATCAGTTAGCTGAGAAATCGTTCCTCCCATTGTCCTTCTAATAGAGGGTCCCATCTTGTGGACAAATTTAATAGATTCTGAAAGCCGATTCAGTAGGTTCATCAGGGCAATCACTTCATTCCGCTGCAACTGTAGCTGTAGGCCAATACAATATAAAAAATAAGTTGGTCAGCTAAGTATGCCTCAAACATCTGATTCAACAATCACTGTGTACACTCTAAAACCCTCTTCATATACTGTATAGGCAGCATGAGGTCTTTAACCCTCCTTAGGGAATTAAATTCCGATCCTGTCACACTAGAAATGTATGATGAGATGTTATATTATATTTGAATACTAAATTTAGCCATGAAGATCTTAGTTGTCACAGTTTAAGGTTATCAATAAAAGTCATCCATCCATAGGGTATTCCTATTTTCTTATAGGGGAAGTGGGCAGCAACTGAGGCACTGTAAAAACTAACCAAATGTTAACATTACCACGTAAAGAATAACGAAGTAATCATTTTTACACTAATGGGCTTTCCGCTTTTCTTCATCGCCTGTAGTTAGGGCCATCATAGCTTACACACTTGTTACTAACTTGAATGGTAAGGTAATTCTGGAGAGAAAGTAACACAGTTGACCCTTTCCGAACATTTAGTTTGGAGTTGTAGTGACTTAGAGAAGTGCGTACTTGACAAGATAGTGGAAATATGCTTATGAGAAAGATATGCATTATCCATTCAACTCTCAACCAACAAACTAATTTAAAACAGCCATTAGTGAACAAAAAGTAAATGATAAGATGAATTTTGATGCAAACTTTGGGTAGAAGTTACTCACTCTTTGAGCCAAGTTCTCTTGACCATCAACGGAGAACAGGATCTTCAATGCAGTACCAAGACCAAGAACCTGAAGCTTTCCCCAAAGACGACATTTCTCACATCCCACACAATCCATTAACGCACTGCAAAGTAGCGGAAACAAACGTGTCATTGCAAAAAGGATGATATCATGATACACCAAATAGACGCTACAAATTTTAAAGAGCATTTCATCATGCAGGGAGGCAATAAATTAGGAGTAATGCGAAAAGGCAAGTTATACACGCAACTCCACTCTCGTCTCAGTTATACACAATGACTTAATGAAAGTTGAGCCTTTCCATTACAAATACACTTTCTCGGAAAACGACAATGAGTTATATAACCAGAATATTTTCTTCAAGTACCTTGGAAATTTAGAAAACAGATAGCACATATTTGAACAAAATCAAAACACGAGACTGAATACAGGAATTAATTCTATGTTTTGTAATAATAAAAAGCATTAGTACGAGATCTTAAGGGCTACCTAATGTTTCTGAATTGTCTTTGTATCTGCTGCTTCAATTCTGGTCCACCTTGGCCTTTCCATAACTTGGCTTCATCGAACGGGAGTGGGCATGCAGCTTCTATTTTGGGATTATGGAGAAGCTGCCTCATCAAGGACTGTGTTTTCAAGTCCTCCTCGGTGTTACCAGTGTCATAGTCAGCCTGCTCCAAGTAATCTGTTGCCTAGAAAGTGATGGAGAATTATCATGACAGACTTGCAGAGAAGAACCATAAGTGAAGTAGAAGTTCTAGAGTTGCTACTCACTTTTGTCACGGCTCGTAGAACAAACAGAAAAGTGAAGTACAAGTTGCTGACACGATCTGGATATCTCAAGACCCGATCATACAACAGTGTAAGATTCTGACCCCACTGGAATCAAAGCAGCAAAAAGAAAAAGAAAAAGAGACGAGTATATTGCTCATTAGTTTAATGAAGTAATTGAAGCCATCAATTCTTTGGCTTGGCTTCACCGATGGGCGGATACTTCTTGCCCCTTTGGATAGTGCGAAGAAACAAAATGGGCCAGTAAACCAAACAAGCGATAGCCTGATGGGCTTCTCATTTCTTTTCTTTTCTCACCATCCACAGGGGCTGTAACAGGTTTTGCTCTTAATTGAAACTGTTTCAATCCATCATCTCAGAAATACGTGTGGTGTGATGTGGACAAGGTTCCGCATCAGTTGAGGCATCAGAGAAATGTGAAGGTATGAACCATAAAATATACCGAGTTTGTTGCCCCATCAAGTAGATATCCAGCCGCTATGTGAATGGAAATGGAAGAGTGTAGACCTGATATCAGTTTGTACAGAATCTCTCTCATGGCAGAACTCTCTGGATGGATCTGCACATCATCTTTACAATCATTATGAGTAAGTGTATGGGGCTCATCAGGAAATTCAGATTTTTAGCACTCAGATTTTGTATTAACAAATCTCAATCACCGTCAAGATACCAGAACTATGTCTCAAGAAATTGAGTAGTTTTTCAAACTAGGCAACAACCAGTAGGAATCCAGCCATAATTATCATCACGACACTCAATAGGTTTGAACATTGTTGCCAAAGTTCTGTAGAACTTTCAGCTACAGGGGCCAAAATGCACCCTGATATTTCTTAATAACGTGAATAACCGTTACTAAACTTTTCTGGGACAAGAATCTGTGGTGGTGCCTATACAGAATCGTTAGTACCTTTTCAACTCCACATCAGTGTGAAATTTTAAATTGTCTACAGAACAGATTAACAGAAGCTACTTTATTTTTTGTTATCAATTGATGTTAAATACTGAGACAATCAAGGGTAGTAGTAACTTCAAAATTTTACTTCAAGACAACATAAAATGAAAATATCCAACATGGATTCGAATTAATTGTGGGTGCTGTTAATATGTTTTTAACTCGATACATATACCCTAACATTTCTTTATGGTCCACAAATCATAATGATATAGCATCCACCTTAACACCTACCTTCTCCCCAGCCCTAACACCCAACCCTCCTACCTCAATAATCTCAGTAAGCATTTTGATGCAATCCAACAAGACCAATTTGGTTTAGTGCAGGTTCGGGACACTAGGCTACAAAGTGGAAACTTCTCTGCAAATAATAAACTTTAACGTGGCGAGATATACAATAAGCAAGAGGAAAATGTGCATTTAAATTCTGTTTAATTCCATTGTTTTACAAAAGGACAGTCCAAAATATAGCCCTTAGTATTGTCCCACATCCCACGACGAGTCTTCAATGTGTACTTCCTACCCAAATTTAATTGGACTTTCACTAATTTAACTTCACACGAGAGATTCAATGCCGATAAGACGACAATACTAAAGAAAATTAAATTTATGCATAAAAATAATTTCTTTTAGTGCATTTTTTAAACCCAGGGGGTTCAAGCAAACCCCCTAAACCCATGGTAAAAAAGCCCCTGCCTAGATCAACCTACAACTCACATTTATTGACTGAAGCGACATACGATTTGACTATCAACTGGGACTAGGTCAGTTGACTAGTCCGTGTTCCTCAATAGGAGGTCAAGGTTTGAGTTTGACACAGGCAAGATGGCAAGATCGCCCGCCTAGGCTACAGCTACCAAATATGTACATTTATTGGACTTGATAATACAGTTTGGCAGGTTGACATTGACTCCAAACAGACAGCCTCCAGGTCAACATTTCCTCAGCTATCGAAAAATCAAGCACCCTCTTAAGGATCTTACCAAATATCACCGCTTAAGTAGGTTATTGTAGTTTAAACAGTAAGAATAAGGCTAAAACCTCCAATAGGTCTGTCATGGATAGCACGAGGAATTTAATTGAACGAAAACATAAATAAATTAATAGAACAACATTATTGCCATTCAACTAAATGATTCAAGCATTATCCATGGATAAGTGTAGCAAAAACAACTTACATTTAGGGCAGTTCTCTGTATAAATTGCATCCCAAATTCTTCGAGGAGATGGACCAGTGTAGCCAGTATAACGTTCAGGGTTCAATTGAAGATTTACATACGTCATCCCATCTGCACAAGAAAATAAGCAATTAATTGCTACATAATCTCCAGGCTGAAGCATATTACCAAAAACTATATGGAAACGAGGAATATGAGGAAATAAGATGGTATACAACACAGCAAATGTTTGTGAATACTAAATAATAATAATAAAAACTAAGGCAGTTTATCTACAGTTCTCGAGGGTAGCATTAGCCATTAGCAATCGTTATTTGCAAACCATATGTATAAAAATGCTCCTTTTCATTTCCAAGGAAAGAAGACATGGTTCGATAAGCCCTTACAGCTATCATGAAGTATGGATTGTACAACTTCATCATTTACAGCAATACATTTTTCTTGGTCTTGCAACAGTTTGAGGCACACATAGTGCGATACGGTGAGTTTGCCAGTTGCCACTATTACCATAGAAGTAATTACCCTGACAAAATACGTTTTACTCCATTTGCCGGTGTTTGATTGGGGGAGTAGGGGGCGGTTTAGGGTTTGCAGTTTGGAAACGGAAGCTGTGGTAGATGGAGGGGGGTGGGGGTGTTAGAAGGGTGGATCACTTTGTATCCATATTTCTCTAATAGTCAAGTACGAGCCGAGAACTTTTTACCGTTGTGTGCACTTAATAGATTGGTGTCATATTTTTGTGTGAACTTAATTTCATGAGTTCCTCTATTTTCTTCTTAGCCTGGGCTAAGTTTACCGACCAATAACTTTTAGGTTGGAGCTTCATGTGAGGATGGTCTAGAACACCACACAATCGGCGGCTATAGAAAATAACTACATGATATATTGATATTTTAGGCACTTGTCCAAACAAAACTTGATAACACTTTCCATGAGCCGTGAGGGGGGTGGGGTTGTTGGGAATCTTCAAAAACTAAAAAGAGTATGAGTGCACAGTCGTTAAGAGAAGCACCATTGTCAGTCTCGTCATCATTTGTCCACGGATTGTCTTTTTCTGTCCAACCTCTGAAAGCTTTAGTATCTATTGTGCGGTCGATAGCAGCCTCTGGCTTTCCTTCTCTACAAACAAGATCATCTGACGAAAGTCCAAGACTGGAGGGCCGTTTAAGTGGTTCTGGAAACTCATTCTCTGGGCATTCACAAACACTGCAATCTCGCAAAACGCACATACCATCATCTGGCCAGAAAGGGCAGTCACACCATAACTTAACCTACCGAAAAAATAGAGCAATAAGAATTGATGAACCAGAATGAAATTCAGGGTCATTGAATGTAATATAATGAGGAAAAAAAACATGAGTAAAGTCTGCTTTATAACTTATCGATTACACATTCAAGCCCTAACATACCTGAACTCAGAAGGTTGCAATATACATTTAAACGAAATAAAAGAAACACAAGCAAACAATTATTCTCATTATTTCATCACCAGAACAATAAAGTAGAGAGTCACATCGAACAACTACATACCTTGAAGTACCGGAAAAATGGAGTTTTGACCAGCTCTTGAAGCAATGGATCTAATACTTCCTCATTCAGATGGTCTACCGTCTCATAGTCGCAACAACAGTCCTCCACTAGCCCACTTTGTGCATGTGTTCCCTGCACCAATTTTGCCAAACATACCCTTACTCATATTAAGGCTTTTTGCTGCCTTAGTTATGGAAAGAAAAAAAAAAGTGTCATTATATGATAGGCAAAACACAATCGAAGTATGGTTCTTTCTTTTATTCAAGCCCCACATTAAGGTTGACTTTCTATCAAAGTGAAGTTCCTGTTCTGTTACGCATCAAGTAGGGATCTTCTGATTAGCTCATCGATCGCTTTAATCGGTCGAGCTGTCATCCAGAATATGTCCTTCTTAGTTTGGTGAATCTCTTTCGTGCGTCTTCGCTAGGACAAAATGACTTAGATTAATGTGTCTGGGGGTCCTCTTCTTATAATAAATTTTCCCTATAATCATAGGATACGTACCAAATCAGGATACGTGTATCTATCGTAAGATACGCGATCATATTGTAGGATTTCTATACAAAAAGGATATTGGAATACGAATAGTTTTCCGAAAAAGACAATACGAACCGTAGGATACGTATCCTATATCGTAGGTCTTTAACAACTAAGGTTTCATCTAACATGCCGGTACTACCTCCATTCATAGAATTCTGTTGTACTTTTTATCAATTCTCCCAAACATCGCCTTACTCCTATAATCATGTGCCTTAAAAAAATTACAGTCGCTCGCACAATTCAATCATTTCATAAGTTGAAGCCAATTATTGCAAATTTGCAACCCTTCAAGCATAAGAAAGTACGAAAACCTAAGATATCATAGCAAAAATAAAATCCTATACTATGCCACTTTGTGTATGTGTTCCCTTCTCAAGTATTGCATCATTCTTACTTGCAGTATGTTGCCTACATCAATTTCGCCAAACAAGCCCTTACTCCGATTCGCATAACCTAATTCCTACTCAATCATTTCCTACTAATCTGATCAAATTCAAGATTCACTCTTCACAATTCATAATAATTACATAATCGTCTCCCCAGTATTGCATCGTACAATAACGAAAGTGAGAAACTTTTCCAACAAAACGCAAACAAACTAAAATTCATATTTTGATGAATGACTACTACTTCCACAATTCGTCGGTAACCAAACACAAGCTGAAATAAAACGTACCGGTGCACAGTCACAGCGTGTGGTTCCGAAATCGAAGAGAGAGAGTGACGGTGCACCTCTCGAGGCCAACGCGATGGCCAAGAGTATAGCGACGACAGCGGCGGTGACGGGCCAAGCCCATCGGATTCGTCGCCCCTCCGAAGTGTCAACCTCTCTTCTCACCGTCGCTTCCATCGGTTTATGCTTGTCGTTTCTCGGTAAATCAAGCGGCAAGTGAAGTGGAGACGGGGGTAGTTTTTTTGGCGGTAAATTTCTCTCATATCCCTTCAACTTTCTCGCATATTCCACTTCAGTCCTTATTTTTTAAATTTGGACGATAATAAACTTGAATTTTCGATTGCGTTCCAATGTGACCTCTCAATAGCCTTCTGTCCAAATTTTGGACGGAAAACATCCATGTGCGGTCACAGACTTTGTGATAACTTTTCAAGGGTACATTAGTCATTCTATTCAAAACCCACCCTTTCTTTCTCTCTCTCCCCTCCCCAACCAATAATATAATAAAAAATGATTGTGACACAAACTTTGTGCCACAACCCTACTTACATGGGGTGTGGGTCCCACATGTCTCTCACATGCAGGCCCCATGTGAGTGAGGTTGTGGTTAGTTGTGGCACAAAGTTTGTATATGTATCATTATTCGTGGCGCAATCTCTACCATGCACAATGGTCACATACTCAGAAAAGAATACATAGTAAAATTTAACCCATATTATAAACATATGGATTTAATTTACTCTTATATTATACAAAATTTTGAGCGGTCTCTCCGCCATGGCGATTTAATGCTTTATGTGTGCCACTTGTTATTAATATATACGGTATCAACGAACTTCTTGAGATTTTTTTTTAATTTGGAAAATTTTAATTTCATATGAATAGTGGCGTGTTTTTTTCCAACCAGTGTATTGAACGGGCACGAATTAACATTCCATTTAAGGATGAAACCATTTGAAAAAAAACATATACGCAATCAAATATTTTCTTGTAGTAGTTGTTTGTCGTTTTTCAAGTACTACTAACAGAAAAAAGAAAAAATACTCAGTATCAATTATAGAAAAATTTAAAAGAAAAACTATGACAAAATGAATAAAGTAAAAATTTTATCCCATGAACTCTCTCTTTCTCTTTTAAATTTCCTACAAAGATAATAAAAATACAATTTAATCATTACAAAATAGCATTTGATCATGAGCAACACAACCAAATCAATTAAAAACAGTAACCCAGAATAAAAATATGAGAATTGGGGTTTGGACACATGACGCAATGCAATCGATTTGGAGAAAACTTTTGTTTTCACCGGCTGTGGAAATAACTTAATCTCTAAGACAAAATGTATCCAGGAGATTAGTTGAGACAAAATGTCTCGGACATTCGATAAAAAAAAAAAAAAAAAAAAAGTCACACTACCAAGGTTTTTCCACAATTAATCATAAAACACATTTATTCCAATATTCTTGGCGCCTGTACATTTCCACAGAACCACAGTCACTGATTCCCTTTTCTGGACAAACCACCCTACGTATTCATATCAGACTTTCAGTTTCTTTTCTTCTTCCCTTTTTTTTTTCTCTCTCTCCTTTCAGATCAGACTACCGTTATACCATTTTTCTCCGTTATACTCTCTAAGACAATATGGTTCGGCACGCAAAATTTTCTGAGTGAATGATAGTGGAATAGAGTTTTCTAAAACATTTATTTGAAATACACCCAAATCCTCAAATCTTTTGTACCAAAAAATACATGCATATATGTGATTTTATTCCAGTCTATTCCATTAACGAGTCTATCTAAAAGACGAGGAATGTTAGAGGCACTAAATAACTTACAAACTATTACATTAAAAGTACACGTATCGTTACCATATCAATGTATGATGCTATACATGGAAGCACGCATCCACTAAAAAAATGTCACATGTACATTTAGTACATTAGTTAGTGACTCTAACATTTCTATTAAAAGAGTCGAGTTTATATAAATGAGCCGAACCTTAACAAACCGAGCCACAAGCTCCTCGCATGGCGCCCTACTTCCAGGTCAAAGGGGGACCCTCAAGTTTCAAAGATGACAAGAACGTCAGTACCCCAACAGAAAATATTACCTTTCGAGAGAGAGAGAGAGAAGAGAGAAGGGATCGAGTTGCGTGAGCATCGTACAGAGCATACCTTCAATGGCAGAGCCGGTTAAAACGGTATGACAATTATCCATTGTTGTTCCCTGTACATCTAGAGAGAGAGTGTGTGATATTCTCAGTTCTCTGTGAGTGGCAGAGAGAGAAATAACGTATGTTTGACGGCCAGTCTGCCCATCATAATTTGATCATCATGTACTCCAAGTTTGGAAATAATTTAGTACTTCAGACGTTTGGGACAGTAACGGAGTCACCGTGATAGTCTTGACCTGAAAGGGGACCAAATTGATGATCAGGGTTGTAAATGAGCCGAGTCAGACTAGAGTATATTATCTGAGCTCTCGTTATTTACTACACTAGACTAAAATTTGAGCTCTAGACTCGACTCGTCCTCCTTCATTTATTAAACAATTCAAGCTGACTCTGTATAAACGAGTCAAACTTCAAAGTGTCGAGCTTAGCCCTTTTACAACAAAGAGCATAATACTTGAACGCGAGCTTATTGGCTTGATTAATATTGAACGAGTCGAGCAAAGCTAAGCACTTAACAAGCGGAGACGAGCAGCTCGGTTCATTAATTTACAGCCCCAACATCAAACTCGGAAACTTCTTCGTACATTTCAAAAAGTAGCATCGTATTTGAATTTAACAATTTAAGCAAGTCAGAAATGGGAAAAATGGCCCGATCAAGCCCTTCCGGGTATTTTTTTTTTGCCAAATCTTCGCGTTGGACCTTAAAATCACGTTTTAAACACATCTAACGGTTCGGATCGTCAAAATTTGGTCCGGAAAGTCGAAAATACCCCTAGGTCCGTAACTTAATAAGTTAAGGTAGTTTGGATGTGAAGTGGACTGTATATATATATATATATATATATAGGAAACATATCTAGTGAGGGAACCCTCACAAATAAAATGCGGGCAAGCCTCTGTGGACCGTTGGATCGCGATACAGTCGTCAACGGCTGAGATTTAAAAATCTCACACGCGGGTTGATTTTACGGGTTAAACATCTGTGGGTCAGGATCCGGGTTTAACCACCCCGTCCGGATCCTTCCCCTCCACATTTCACGTTCAAGCACAGAGAGAGGAGAGAGAAAGAGCGAAAGGCGATTTCAAAGGCGATTTCAAAATTTGAACCCCGATCGACGATTCACGATCGAAATCGTGAATAAACCCAAACAAAATCTCGGTAATAATCTCTCTCCCTTCTCTTCTCTCGATTTCTGGTTTGTATTTCTTCGATCTGTGCTGAAATCGATTTCTGCGTTTTTAGGGTTTTCAACCACAATCGATTTCTGGGTATCTCTCTCGTCTGGTTCATTTGAAATCGAGGTATCTCTCTCTTCTCTCTCTTCCCTCGCTCTATCTCATTCGTGACGTCGATTTTTGAAGTGGGTTTTTTAATTTTAGGGTTTCAGGAGAACACAAATCGAAGAAGAGGAAGTCGATCAAACTGGGTAGTCTCTCTTTTCTCACACGGCTTAAGGTTGAGAAGGCTCAAAGAAGAAGCGGCTGAGGTAAATTTCTAAACCCTAAGGCTGAAAATTTTGGTATTTGCAGCAAACAGATTTGATGGGTTCACTGCTGTATACCCATCATCACGAGTCTAAATTTTCAGCCTAAATTTCTCCTCACTTATTTAGTAGTAGCATAAATTTCATCACAAATCAACCACTTGGTGACAACTGGGATTTTTGGACATAATATTGGTGTTGCAGCATTCATTACTGTATGTACATTTAGAACTCGTGTAGATCCCACCACGATCGATTTGTGGACCACAATCTATATTTTCCCTTTGAATGATTTCCCATTGCTTGTGGTGGCTTTAAAAGTTTGGTTTATAATTACTCAAAATGAAGAAGCTGAGCAATACAAATTGCTTTCATCACGACATAGGTGTCTTCTGGTATAATATTTCCCATGAGCAAGTAGGAACTGGTGCTGCTTTTGCACATAAAAAGTAAGCGTTGGACTTGGACGACAAAATCACTCACTTTGGTCTTTGGCTTTTAGGGTTATTTTTTAGAAAGAGTAGTGTAGTCTAAATAGCCAATCTAATGTGCTGTTCCGGAATTATTGGAGTAGTTTTATCAAGTTACCGGGCAGAGTTCATTTGTGATCCTATATGGTGATTTTTGAGATTTTTTATGTTTGAGGAACGTGGTTGTTAGTTCCCAATTCTTAATCAACTTCATCAGTACCTGATTGAATTGGGATTAGAACATCTTACCAAAAATCCTACGGCTTGCCTTATATGTTGGAGTTCATCCCATGACGATCCAGAAAACTGCATACAATATAATTGAGGAACATTTTATTGTGTTTATGATCTTGAACTTGGCACTCTTTATACTCACACTTGGATACCCCTGTTACCTTATCTATTATTAATTCTCTTGCCTTATGAAATGCCCCTCTTAATGACCTTAATTTTGCGTTTGGTTTGCGTTCAACAGAGTAATGTCTACATCAACCAACATGGGGAACATTGAAACTCCGTACCCACGATTTCGAAACATGACGTGCGGGTGTGGTTTGAGAGCTGCGGTGAGAATTTCGGAGTCAAATGCTAATCCTGGAAGGCTCTACTATGGGTGCCCAAAGGAGAAGGAAAAAGGAAGATGTGCGTACTGGGAATGGTGCAATCCAATTGGGTATCACCAACCCAACCCAAATGTTGCACCAAATGTTGCACCAAATCCCGCACGTGTTCAAGTCATTGAAGTCAAAGTGTCCAATCTAAATATAATCTTGTTCTTTTGTGCCTTCACAATGGCTTTGATTGCACTTCTTAAGTGACTTTAATTTGTGTTAGTGTATTAGACTAGTTCATTTGCAACTTTGACGTGTAATGCAAGTGTAATTGAAACAAGTTTATTTTGTGGTATGAGTAGAATTAACCTGCTATAGTAGGATCAGCTTGTTCCCTGTCCGATGTATCAAAATGTTGGCCTTAGCCTTGCCTTCCAATTATATCATCTTTTGTATTTGATTGGCAAATTAACAACCTGATGAGGCATGAAAACTGGGTTTGAAAATTGAAAACTGGGTTTAAATGAGTAGAATTAGGTGCCCACGCTTACGGTAATGTATAGGCTTGAAAACTGGGTTACAAAACTGGGTTTAAACTGGGTTTCAAAACTGGGTTTAAACTAGTCTAATACACTAAAAACTGGGTTTAAATGTATAGGCTTCAAAACGGGGTTTGAAAACTGGGTTTCACAACAATTCACTAAGATTACAGAGCAAATAAGTTCCATAACATTACTTCCACATACAACTCAGCAGCAGCTGCAGCAAACTAAAATTGCAAATTTACTAAACACAGTTGGTTAACAACCTCAGTTCCACAACAAATAACTTCAATAACGTTACTTCCACATACAACTTCTAACACATGGCAGCAGCAGCAGCAAACTAAAAGGTCAAATTTACTAAACACATGTGTTTCTCAAAAATAAAAGTCTTTCATTGAATACAATTTCCTTCACTTCACTGAGGCATTACCCATGAGGGTAGTGGGTAGCACCAGAAGAACAGACACCCAGAACAAGGGTGTCACTTCAGACCCAGGATCTCACCAGCTGGAGCTTCACATTTCTGATCCAACAACAGAAAGTTATTTTCAGATTTACAGACATAACAACCTCATACATAACATCATACAGGTACATTTGAAACAAATTACAGGTAAAGAACTTTAACCCTTTAAACACTTACAAGGTGAATCAGATTCAAATTCGGTGTCTCCGTCGTCGTCGTCCTCATTGCCATCACTCAAAACAACATCTTGCGAAGACCTAAAAAAATTGAATAAAACATTTAATTAGGACAATTCCGACAAAATTATAAATGACAAAATTATTAATTAGATTCAAGGGCTCATACATATTTCGAAGTTTAGGACAATTCCTTTTGTCATGGGACTGTCCCGTTAACCCACATCCAGTACAACGCCTTGCTTTCTTGATTGCCTTCTCTTTCCCTCCCTTCAAGCGTTTACCACAACCCTTTGACCTAACCTTAGGTGGTTCTTGAAAATGATGTTCGGTTGGAAGAGAAACACTTGTTTTAGTACCACTCCCTTCACCATCTCCACTCCTTAAATTCATGTCAACAAACCTTTTGAGAGTGGATAACAAATAGTCTTCGTAAACTTGACTCTCATGTTCATTGAATACAACATGCTCAACAACTGAAGAAGAAAGTGTGGACAACCTATTGCGCCTCACTACCAAAGAAGTGTCACATACTTCCTTCCTTGTCCCATCCAAGTCACCCACAACTGAACGTACTTTTGCTGTTTTGGTCCACCTCCGCAAGATGTACCGATCAGGTACTTCCGTAATCAATTTTTTAGTGAAGTATGCCAACATGTGCCGACATGGAATTCCATCACACTCAAACTTCATACAAGTACATTTGATGCAGTTTAATGACTTGTCTAATGAAACTTCACGACCCTTCGAATTAGTCTCCGTTTCCCTCTGAACTTTGTACAAACACCGGTGGTCATCTTTAAATGTACTCTTAACCAAATATGCACCACTTTGCAATAGTTCCTCTTGAAACTTATAGAAAATATTCCGTGTGTACAATTCACTCAATTTCAACTCCATGATCCGTTTGGTTGAAAGAAGTGGCTTCTCATTGATATCTTTATGATCAAGATCAAGTTCATTATGGCGTATCTTTGCAAGTGCCCTATCAAACCGTGTGACAAAATCCAACAAAGAATTTTGTCTCGACACATACTTCTTGAAGAATGAATGAGCACCTTCGGCTCTTTGACTACTAGTCATGTGAGCAGAAAAAATGTGTCTCGTAAATGCAGGAATCCATTTCTCACGAATTTGATACAAGGAATCTAACCATTCATTCCCTATCAAGTTAGCTTTTGCCACAATCTCCCGCCATCTACTTTCAAACTCCTCCGGGGACTCGGAATTCCATATACAACTACTAAACTCGTCATAATGTTGCTTATAGGCTATTGCACCTATTTTCTCGGAGAATTTCATAACAATGTGCCAAATGCAAAACCTATGAAGCGTATTTGGAAGAAGACTAGCAACAACTTGTTTCATTGCTGGATCCTGATCAGTAATAATCATTTTCGGCGGCCCAGCCGGCATCGCCTTCAACCATTCCTCTAAAAGCCACTGAAAAGAGGACACATTTTCATGATTTAAAAATGCACACCCAAATAGAGTTGTTTGGCCGTGGTGGTTAACCCCTAAAATCGGCGCAAATATCAAATCATATCTGTTGGTTTGGTAAGTTGTATCGAACACCACCACATCACCAAAATTTTTGTATGCCTTCTTACAAGTTTCATCGGCCCAAAAACAATGACTCATGAACCCCGTACCATCATCTTGAAATTTAAATGTAAAACCTGGATTCCTTTTTTGTTGAATTCGAAAATGCTCGTACATAAGATTAGCATCATGTCCCTTTAACTCGTTCCTCCTATCCCTTTCCGCATTATAAAGATCACGTTGTAAAAACCCCACCTTATCAAGACCTCCTGACTGGACCTCGAAAAAACTCATTTGTTGGGAGGCAGACACATTTGCATCGGATAGTTGTTGTGATAAGTTCCTTTTTGCCACTGAGATCTCACGATGAGATCGCAACAAATGCACCCTCGTTGGCGTTGTCAGAGGGTGGTTATGACCCTCAACAAATACCTTGACAACAAATCCCGCACCCTCCCGGTTTTTGGCAACACACAATTTTGCACCACAACCCTCTCTAGTTAAGCCCCGTCTACGTACCACAGTTTGTGGGTTATTTTTTGTCACCCTCACCCCTTCTTTGAAACACACATACTCCTTTCTAATGACTTCACCTTCCCTATTCTTCTTGCTAGAATGGAGTCGCGTACTAAATCCACCCTCTCTACCATAAGTGTTGTAAAATAACTGAACGTCATCTAACGTATCAAACACTTGTCCAATTTTTGGTATGAAGTCGTTATTGACTTGGGGCATGTAAAGTATTAGAGATGAATTAGCAGATGAGTGAGATGGTTGAGATGGTTGAGATGATGACGGTGACTGTGGTGGGACATATTGGGGAGGGTTTTCTCGCTGTGGTGGATACCCTTGTGGTGGATACCCTTGTGACGGATACCCATGTGGTGGATACCCTTGTGACGGATACCCATGTGGTGGATACCCTTGTGACGGATACCCATGTGACGGATACCCCTGTGGAGGAGGAAGAGGATATCCTTGAGGATACCCCTGTGGAGGAGGAGGATACCCTTGGGGATACCCTTGTGAAGGAGGAGCATACCCTTGCGGAGGAGGAGGAGGAGGAGGAGGAGGAGGAGGATACCCTTGCGGAGGAGGAGGAGGATACCCATGCGGAGGATGAGGATATCCATGCGAAGGATAAACTGCACAACAAACAATACGATAATGAATGTTTGAAAACCAAATATTACTAAAAGAGCGAGTAAATTGGAGGCAGGATCTTTTGGTTACCTTGTGGAGGGAGGGGGAAGCCACCAGGGGGTAAGCCACCAGGGGGGGGTTCTTGGTTGTCGCCCATGCTCAGTCCCTTTAAAAACAAAAATTCATTTCAAACATTATTGGGTTTTTTAAATCAAATTCTAAATCAAGCTTCTTCACTAGTAAGCATACTGAAAGATGAAGTTCTAAATCAAAAAATTGAATTTAGTAGTTATTTCGACTTAATTTTCTGAAGTAAAATGAAATGGGTCATCTTGGAAGACTACTGGCCCATTATAAATCCACAACCAACAACATATGACAAAAAATGCCTAAATCACATTCATTCCCATACAAAATAGAAAGTATTCGAACACACCCCAATATAAGGGAAAAGGTTCTACTGATCGATACACCTGAAGCTGGAAATATGGGATCAAATTTTAGCAAACAGTTGGTGCACATTAATTTGAAGCACCAAATTTGAACAAGGATTCAGATTATGAAGATCAATGTTTTAAGACCAAATCCAACAAGCAATCAGATTTTCATGAATTACAAACCATGCTTAAATGATTACACTACACATGTCAATTGTCATGTCTCAAAATGGTTAAAGGCGAAAAGCCCCAATCTGAAGCACAATTTCTAAGTTTCAACTAATATTGAAGCCCTTAATTTGAGGCACAACCAGTACTTCATTAGCGAGAGACAGAGAGAGAGAGAAGAACCTAAACTGAACCTTCAACGATCGACCTCGACGGGACTGTTCGCTGAAACCCAAAAACACGAGTTTAGGGTTTGAAGAACCACGAAGTGAGACTTCCAGAGAGAGAGAGAGAGAGAGAGAGAGAGAGAGAGAGAGAGAACCTTGCAGAGAACCTCCGTTTATAGTTTGTAGTTGAAAACCCTAAAAACGCAGAAATCGATTTCAGTACAGATCGAAGAAATTCAAACCAGAAATCGAGAGAAGAGAAGGGAGAGAGATTATTACCGAGATTTTGTTTGGGTTTATTCACGATTTCGATCGTGAATCGTCGATCGGGGTTCAAATTTTGAAATCGCCTTTGAAATCGCCTTTCGCTCTTTCTCTCTCCTCTCTCTGTGCTTGAACGTGAAATGTGGAGGGGAAGGATCCGGACGGGGTGGTTAAACCCGGATCCTGACCCACAGATGTTTAACCCGTAAAATCAACCCGCGTGTGAGATTTTTAAATCTCAGCCGTTGACGACTGTATCGCGATCCAACGGTCCACAGAGGCTTGCCCGCATTTTATTTGTGAGGGTTCCCTCACTAGATATGTTTCCTATATATATATATACCTAGAATTTAAAAATTAGTAGATCAAATTCACTTGAGAGTGAATCTGGGCAATTGATTTACACATTCTGGGTCTCCTTTCCAAATACTTAGACTTATTATATGAGTGCCTTTTAGCCATAAAAGAAAAGGTACTCATGTAGCGTATCATCGTCACAGTGCCGAGCGGGTATGATTGACGTGATACCCACTTACGCACTTTCAATCCAGGTTGTCCGTTACATTTTTGGACACCCGAATGTGCACGAGCAAGCAGTGGCGGCTCCAGGAATTCTCGTGAGGGTGTTCAAAAATTCTACTACAGTCCTCTAGGAATCATTTTTTTATATATCTAGGTGGTCCGGGCTATATTGTGCACGTTTCGACTAATCCCCAAGGTCTATGTACATCCCGCCACACACATAGATCGGGCAAAGCCAATACCCCATGAGAACTATGAGATCGTGGGCAAGTGGCCCTAAGAAGTTAAGAAGAGTCCTCTAGAAATCATAATTGTACAAAGTGCCACCAAAAACAACAATTTCAAGTCAATACAGTTTCGCTTCGACGAGTTTTAGGGGTTGCTATTATCAAAAGTTTCAATAGGAGATCATTCTTGCACTATTCTTGATTTTCTTATCACAAACTAGTCCATAGTTCCAACTAACCAAACAAAAATTAAAAAAAAATCGAAACTAGGAATGGCCTATATAATAATCAAAATCTATTGTGTCTATATACCCTATGTGTATATATATTAAAGTGTTTCACAATTAAAGAGAGAGAGAGAGAGAGAGAGAGAAAAGTGTTCTTACCTCTTAGAGCTAAATGTGTAGAGACAAAGAAACACGCAAATTCTCAATTATCTAATTTATACTATTCTTTAATATCAAATAGTCCATGGCGAGTTCCGTCATTGTGATTGAGTGTTCAAACTTTTTGGGTAAGGTGTTCAAACATTTTGGTTAGGGTGTTCAAAATGACAAAAATTTTAAAATAAATAAATTTTTACATGTATTTTGAAAAATATATATTTTTTTCAAAGTATTCGAGTGACCACCCTCGACTCTTCTTAGAGCCGCCTCTGCGAGCAAGCACCACATGCCACATGGTACCCCTCGGCATCGAAATTTTTTTCTCGAAAAGATGTGCCATTCTACTTTTATGTTGCAAGGACAATGAAATATGCCTCATGTCATTGCCATTCGTATCAGCCGGCTGCATGCCAAACCTTTACCACCCCAACCCACAACTTTATAGGACAAACTGTAAAGAGTGGTAATCCTGCATTGTTCGTACGGTACGTACGTCCTCGAGTCATACCATCAGTATGGACTGCCAGATTAGAGGGAACCAAACTAATCCCAACCGTTGCATGCCATATGCTTTGACCGGAACGTGACGTCCAATATTCTACTCTAAGAGATCTTTTGCATCCAAGTTTGTTAACTTTGTTTGCTGGTAGTTTATTTTCAACTTTTTTATTTTGGTAAGTAAAAATTTTATTGAAACCAAACCAAAATAAGAGTTAAAGGGCATACCCCAGAAACATATAAAATAGTTGTCGTGTATGTTAGCTGTTTTAGGGTATGCCTTTAGCTCATGTACGTTTTGGTTTGGTTTCAATAAAAAAAATTCACTTACACAAAAAAAAAAATTGAAAATAAACAACCAGAAAACAAAGTTAACAAACTTGGAGATTTTAAAGGCCTTGTTCGGTTAGTAAGTTTAGTTTAGTTTAGTTTAGTTTTGATGATGTAAGCAGGTGTAATAAGTGGAGAGAGGTAGAGAGAAAAGTGAAAAATGTGATGATGTAATCAAAACTGGAATAGTGCCAAACCACCCCCAAAACCCTCAAACGAACAGGGCCAAAATGATTCTGTGAATGAAAATAGGTAGAAATTACAAATTACCAAAAATATCATAAATTTTTAAACATATAAAATAAGTTCAGGAAAAAAAAACTGAAGGACAAGGTTTTAAACAACTGTAGTGGTAGCGAAAATATCGAATGATACGCAGGCGAGTGTTCATGAGTTTTGAATTTGTTTTAGGCCAAACCACTTGAAGGGGTTGTAGTGGTCACGTATCTCGGTCGGTCGTTGTAGCAAACCGGATACAACTATATTGCGAATTGGCCAATGTGGCTGTGAATTTTCTTAATTAACACCGGTACATCGATAATCCGTGCTGAAGAACAAAAGAAACTACGGAGACACAAGAACCAAAACAGGTCACCATCATACGACATTTACAGGGAACATACTAAAAATTATGGATAAAATTAACATCAACTGATCAACCAAAACATTCTTCAACTGTATTACAAGACTAAACGGTAGTACTACTACCACTCGTGAATATATGATTAGCAACAACCATTGGAGTGGGAAAACTTAAAAGACAATTACGAGAAATAACGACTTACATATATATGTTTTTCTAACTATAATTGATCAGTCCTAGTATCGATATATATTTTGTTCCTTAGCCTAACATTTTCTATATAACCAAGCAACTTTCCGGTCAGATTTCCGGCTATGTTTGTGATAATTCCGGTGAGGAAGTCAGAGCCAGAGAGCGCCGGAGTCTTTAAGGAGTGGGACTAGAGTGCCGTTAATGTGACTAGCCATCACAGTTTCAACCCCGCCTAAATATTTCCCAGAAACAAAGACCGCCGGAACCGGCTGCTGCCGGCCACCACGATCTCCGCCACTACCAGCTGCGAGGCGGCAGAGGACGTCAAGGATCTCCTTACCAGCGTCGTGGCGGTCGAGCTCGACGATGGTGGGTCCGACGCCGAGGCCGAAGAGGAGTTGCTTCACCACGTGGCTCATGCAGCACCCGGTGACGGTGAACACCACCACGGCGTTTCCCGACGCCAGGTGGCGGAGTCGCTCGTAAATTGGTTCCGTTGTCACCACCGTTCCTTCGCCGCTTCCTTCCATTCCCATACCTGATCGCTTCACTACCTGCATTATTATGCTTGGAAATACTAAAAGAGACTGAGAAAGGGTGGTAGGATATATATGGAAGCTGGTCAAAATGATCAGGAAGACCAACGGTCTTCCCACGTTTTAAAGCGTCAGAAAATGAATTGAAAAATTAAAGAGATTTCAGAGGGGAGAGAGAGAGAGAGAGAGAGACCTGTAGGGTGCAGCTGGGTGAGAAAAGGAAGAGTTATGTCTCTCCACCTTTTAATGGCCTATTTGCCTTCTTCATGAGAGTTTATTAGACGCGCTTTTACATATAATACGTGTATTATGTTGAATATAGATACAACTTACAAGTGTAATGTGTACGCACATATGGAGAGAGAGAGAGAGAGAGAGAGAGAGAGAGAGAGAGAGAGAGAGAGAGAGATCATGTAAGATCAGGTGGAAAAGGGAGGGGACGTACCGAAATATTCCAACAGAAAAAATCGCGCAAGGCATCACTAGTGTAAGGGATGTAGGAGTACATTTAGAGTAGGGTGTTTCACTCACAGGGGATCATTTCTTTTGTAATGAGTTTTTTTTTTCCCCAATCGATATACATTAGTAGAGTTAGCTGTTAGTTGTTAGTAAACTATAAGGGTTGACCTTTTCTCCATATTAGTTAAGTTAGTTCTGCTACTTAAAGGGTTGTAATGTGAGTTTTCGATCTTCGAGAAAACAAATGAAATGAAAATTGAGTTCATCACTCTCTCTCTCTCTCTCTCTCTATTTTCTCTTCTGTTATTTCAACTTGAGTTACCTGGGAAAAAAAAGTATTTGACCCGGAGTTTCGTGAGCATTTTACAGTCACATGGTGCTCCAAAAAAAATATCACTATAATTGAAGATCGGTAGGTACATGAATATGTTGCAACTTGTTATACAAAATGGATGACAAATATATAGTCTACATTTCAACTTTACAATTTACGGAAAAAAATAAATAAATAACTTACTCACATCTATATCGATATTCGATCACACTGAAATTTTGAATCATAGTTTTGTGTCCGAGATGTGGACAAAATATGAGAGTATAGTGGGATATGAAGAGATTAAGTATGGAGTGGAAATGATGCCACTTATCATTTACTTTTCATTACCAAAAATGATTGTGACACAAACTTTGTGTCACAACCAACCACAACCCCACTCACATGGGGTGTGGGTCCCACATGGGCCCCACATACGGGCCCCACACCATATGTGAGTGGGATTGTGGTTGGTTGTGGCACAAATTTGAAGGGCGATGGCAGCAGCAGAGTGGTTTTGGAAGGGCGACAATCAGCAGTTTCATCGACAGTTCCAGCGAAGGTAGATTTAAAAGGCGAAAATTGTGGTCATCTTCTTGTTCAGTGTGGAGGGCTCGTCGGAGATGGGTTATTTTGTGTTGGGCGCTGCCGTGGGATTCTTAGGTACTGCTATGGGGATCGCCGGCATCGGAATTGCATATGGAAGGAAGAAAGCGCTTGAGTTGATGTATGGGATCAGGCATGGGTTTTGGCGTGGAGATAAGGTGCGATGAGGCGTGGGTTTCGGCTATTTTCCGAGAACAATGGGTGGTTTTGGGTTTGTGGGCCTATGGGGTCCATGGGGATTTGGTGCCATTTTAAGTTTTCCCATTAATTCTATTTATTCAAATCCATATTTGGAATCGTGTCTGATGGGCTGAGCCGGGTGGCATCAATGGGTGTCTTTGGGTTTTAGGTGGTTCTTTTTGGGTTGTGTTTCTTTTGTTGGCTTCTCGCCAACTTTGAAACCTTCATTGGTGTTGTGTGATTGCTTTCGGCCTTTAGTATACTTTATGGTGTCGTTAGCTTTGCACTTTCCTTGTAATATTTTGTTGTTATCAATGAAATATTGCTTTTTTGCCGTTCAAAAAAAAAAAAAAAAAAAAAAGTTTGTGTATGTATCATTATTCATTCATTACAGCCATTCTGTGTTTCCATTGCATCACCTACATCAACCTGCTACAGGTCACTGACTGACTCACTGGGGAAAACATAATGTGGACCATCTGAAAAAACTGATCAGGTTAAAAAGCAAGGTTACTTTAGGACGAGTTTGGAATATTCAAATTAAATTTTTTTGGTGAGTGTGAATAGAATATGGGGGTTAAAAGAGAAATGTGGTGTTTGAGTTTATAGAAGGACGCAAAACATCTATGGAAGGACGCAGAACGGTCCGAAATTCCTTTGAATATTGTTAACTAATTATTTCTTCTCTAACTCTCCTTGGTGTAGGTAATGTTGGAAAATAAAATTTTGAATCTAAAAATTCCTTGAGTTTTAGTAAATTATATATTTCTAAATTATTTAAGAAAATAATTTTTACGTCCTACATATAAATAAGTGCACTTCAAATTATGCCAACTAGTAATATTTTTTCAAAAAGTATGTTCCCACATACAGTTGGGGACAAATCATACTTAGAGGTCTTTACAAGGCCCATCTCAGGTCCTGCAATAATGATCTGAACCGTTCCTTTTTTTTGTTTTTGAATTTTACTTTTTATAGGTCAAAAAATCAGCTTAATTAGAAATTGTTAAGACCTTTTGGGGAATTCGTAGAGCGAACCACTTAGCTTCGCCCTATATATGAATTATAAAAATACCCTTCATAATATCTAATTGAGCTGATTTGTTTTATTGGGACCCATAAAAAATATTTGAAAAAGAATGAACGATTTGAATCATCTTTGTGATGCTCGAAATGAGCCCCACAATGGCATATGCATGATATGTTGCCCAACTATCTTTGCAAGTAACAGATTTGTGACTTTGTTATGCGCACAGATCGTTCTATAGGGTCCCCATTGAGTCCTACACAAATAGTCCGAGTCGTTCAGTAATTTTATAGTTTTTTTAATGCGTTGTATACAATCAGCTCAATCTGATAACTCCAGCTACGTTATCCAAACATTTTGTTTTTTATTCAATGTTTAGAATTATAAAAAATTAGAACATTAGATCAAGTACTTAGAGTTGTCTGATTGAGCTGGTTTTCTAAGGGGCCACTTGAAAACATATTTTAAAATTAATCAACGGTTCAAATTATTTGTTTGGGATGTCAAAGTAGATACTTACAAAAGTACTAGAAGACTTCTGAAGTCCAATCTAAAGAAGTGTAAAAATGGTTCCTTAGGTGAAATGTTGAGAGTTTTGGGGGTTGGTTTGGAAAATAGGGAAAGAAAAAGGAAAGGTTTCCCAATTCTGAGATGAATCCCTAGACACACTGTTTTAGACCAGATTGAATTTTCGCTCCTGACAAAAAAGAGGAGGAAGAAGGAAGAGCGAGGGGCCGAAGCACCGGTTGGGTGATCTCTCTCTCTCACATAGCGGTCCCGACCCACTGCAATTTGGTTTCTCGTTCTCATCTCAGAAGCACTGTTGAAGTGTCGTTTTTGCTTAAGCTAGCAGTCGCAGTAGCTTTTGAATCCGTTGCGGTAACTACCCATCTTTCCTTTTGTTTTCTTCTTCTTCTTCTTTGCCGAATATGACTTCTGTATATTCAGGGAGAAATTAAAAAGTTTTTGTTTTTTGATGCAAGGGTCTACTTTCCCATTCGGTTTGTGTGGTTGTATAATGTAGTACTAATGGTATATGTTAATTATCGGATATAATTACGGTACCGAAAACCCAAAATCTGCATATAATGAAATGATTATGACCTATGTTGACAGTAGGAACTGATCAGTGCTAAGCAAAGGGTAAAAGACATGTTTTTTAATAAACTACTTTTTTTTTTTTTTAAAATGGACATTTGTGAATCATGAATCATGTGCAAAGAGATGTTAGTAAGTTGAGATTGATACTTGCGATACGTTTGAGAAATAGCACAATGTGGGAAGCAAATATTGATAAAGAGCAAACGCAAATGCCAGGAATTGGGCCCACAAGTGCAGGTAAGATGGCATGAACACCCTGAATCTTTTAACAAATTAGAGTTAGAAACACCAGATATGTCCCATCTCATTAAATTTGAAGTATTTGTAGGGCTGTTATACTGTTGCACTGTTAGGAACTTACGAGAATTTAGAACCTTGAGCTCTACTAGTGTCTAACCTAAGCCTGTGCCCAAGTCTGGAGAGTGAGTGTTTGAATGGGTGAACATTGGCAATGTACATGAGAGCATCTCCTGAACATGAAAACTAAGGCCAAGATTTATTCGCCTTTTGCATTACTAATTGGGATATTATCTATGTTGCTAGGGGATGGAGGGAATGGTAAAGAAGTATCAGCAAAAATTCAGGAAAGTGAAAGACGAAATGAGTCGATGGGATGAACTTCAATCTAGGTTGCTTTCCCAGTTCCGGAATGCATCATCAATCATTGAGAGGTTGCAGGTCCTTCTAATGCACAACATGCTTATGCCACTCATTCTTGTGAAGAAGCTTTTGAGTTATTCATCGTATTTTAGTATCTGTTGTGTTTTCTTCTGTCATAGCTTATCCAAAATCCCAAGAACTATGGAGCATTGAAATGTGTTGGTGGCATAGAAGATGCGGTCTTAAGAAAGCAGATGGAATCTTTGGAAAATATCTTGCTGTCAATGACTAATACTATGTGAGCATTGTGTTTCCATGTTCATCTTTGTTCAATATGGAATAAATCTTGGCCAACAATGTAAACTCCGATGTTTAAAACTTATGATTATTTTGTTAAAAAGAGCGTAGCAGTTTAGCATTGTTCCTTTTAGTTAACTGGCATTGATGTTAGAAAATGCTGGCAATAAAACTTCTATGTGACATACTTTCCTCAGTTCTGTGAATGCTTGCAGAAGGCTTTGTAAATTTGGAAACCACCCAATGTTCTTTTGTTTCTTAATAAAATTATCCTCTTTGGAGAGTATAGAGTTTTCCTGATGCTTCTCATTTGTCGTGTGTACCTTCGATTGTAGTATTATTGGTACTTGTATTGTTTCACAACCTAGACTAACCAAGTTTATTGCTTCTTTGATGATTGTCTAAAAGTATTTTTTTGTGGCGAACAAATTCAGGAAAGAGTTTCACAGTATCGTTTTCTTTCTTGAGAAAACTCTTCGTGATGGTAGGCAGCTAGTTAAAGGGGGATCTGCTCAGGCAACACCGAAACAGCTAAAGCAACGAATTGGCATAAAACCGTGTCTTGCAGATTGTCTTGATGGGCTAAGCAATGTTTATGAGATGCACCATTCAGAGTATGGCATATGTACTACATCAATTTTTGTTCACTTCCTAATGATATGTTGAGTATATGGTTCAACCAAGGAAAAGGACCCCTGAATTATTGTTGGCATAAATAACCCATAAATTGATGGAGTTTGCTATATCATTCATCACATGCTTCGCCACCTCATACCCCCTCCGTCCCATGTTGTTTATCCCCCTTTTGACTTTTCTATGCCTCAAATCATTTGTCCAATTTAGAAAATCTAACGGATTTCTATGATTTTCCTCCTTTACCCTTCTTTCAAAAGTTGAAATAACAAGTCTAAAATGGAGGGAAGGGCATTCTTTGAAAAGTTCAAAATTTTGAAGTGTAGTGATTGTGCTGCCTTATTCTGCGGATTCCCCAAAATGGACAAAGCAAACAAATTGGGAAGGAATGATTAGTTAGCAAACTCTATTTGTCATGCCAGCGGGAAACTGAATTTTCTTGTATCTCATTCCGCCATCTACTATTGTGGTAGTAAATTATGTTAGTCTCTGTTTTGGAGCACTTATTTTTTATCTTTTGAGTTGGTCTTGATGAAAAGTCAATACTTTGGGAAAATTCTTAGTCTATGCAATAAGGTCACACTCACAGTGCCATACTTATCCTTGTTTTCTTTCGAATTCCTGATAAACTCACTTTCATTTCCTTTTTTTCAGGTACCTTCTTAAATCATCAATTGTATCAGCGCTTCCAGCACTAGCCTTGAAGCCCAGGTATGTAAAGAGTTTAGGGTTCTTTGTTATTATAAGCCTTCTCTACTGGAAAATCTCTTTAAAATCAGTTTAAATGTTTGACTTCTGAATTTATTTAATGTTATTGCGTGCATGTAATTTTGTCTTTGATTGATGACTAATTGTAATTTTTTCTCACTACAGTGGCAGTGATCTAGGTGCTCTTCAGCAACTCTTGGTTGATCAACCTAATATTCCTAGGGATGAAGGTATGTTCAGGATATCCATAGGTTAATGTCAGTAGACAAAATTTGCGCAATTCCGTGTGCCCAATTCAGAAAGAACCATAGGGTGAATTCAGGGTAAAGTAATGTATTGCTACTTTTTCACGATCCACTGGTGGAACTCTTGACTTCACAACGAGTCTTTTGAGTTTACTTCGGTCCTCAAGTGATATGAGAATAAAATCAGTTAAATTCAGGATTTTGAGTGCATATGAGTTGGATCAAAGAACTTTTTCTTCACTCACTTTCCGGTCTTTTTAATGTTCTTGAATGGTATTCAGCAATTTATTTGATTGAAGAAATCATTTTATAAATTTTTTTTGTTGCACGATGCTGAGTACTTTATAAGTTTGTTTGGTATGGTTATATTCAAGACCTATTAAACAACTAGTTCCCATCATGAAGTATGTACCACCTTAGCTTGCCTCAGTTGAAATTTATCATTAACTTCAGGAACCTAGTTCTTTGTGGAAATAAGTAACTATCTATCTTCAGCATTGTCTTATCTTAACTCTTACTTTTAGTTTGTTTTCCCACAAGTCAACGTAATGCATATCTGAGTCGCTACTTTTCCGTGCAGTGCAATTAATATTTGACATCGTTTTTGCCGAAGAAATTTGTTGACATAGCGAGGAGTACAACATGCGTCTTCTTCTCCTTCCCCTTTAGAGGATCTATGACCTGTCATTTTTAGCAGCTTCAAAGACAAGTTTGCTTCAAGAAATCAACTTTTTTGTACAACAGACATCAAACATGAAAGCTGAGAGGCTGACTTGACATTCTTTCATTGATCTGAGAGTGAGAAGTTGTATTTAGGAGAAGATTTTGTTTAAAACTATCTGCGATCTGTTTCACCCTTCCTCGTAGTAGTTGTATTTCGGAGTAGATTTTGGTGCAGCTTGTGCCTAAAGTCCAATGCATATGGTGCTGACATGAATATTTCTTGCGGTTTTTTCTTATTGTAAAATTTTCTTATCTTTCTGTGTAAACAATTTCCATCGTGGCATTGATACATTTCTTACCCGTGCTGCAGTGATGCTATTGTAATTCCTCCTCTTGTTTTAGACCGTCTGTACGTTGAATATTGGATTGGACATTGCAATAGGTTCTGTAATAGTTAAAGTAATGGACCATTGTTGCCCTCTCGAATGATATAATCCGAGCCTATTCGGATTCCATATAATTTTGGTGCGTTTAGGAGCAACCTTATGGTAAAATGCAAAAATAGAATTTTGATACTTACTTTTTGTGTCTTTGTACTGGAGCTTTTTTGTAGCTTCCTTGTATCTACTATTCGATACTTGAATATCTTGGCTTTGATAGTAGATTTTCATGATTCGAGTTGGATGCTTTCTTTCATGTGATGAATAAATATATCCATTATGAGATCTTCAAGTATCGAAGTAGTCAGAACCAAGTTAAACATCACTATTTTATACAGGAACTGTACAAAAAAGACCGTCCATGAAAACCAAGACACAGAAATTCCTGGTGTATTCATATAGTGAAAATATCATGTATTGCTTTTGGCTGTGTAAGAAGTCTAGGCTAATAACTTCAATGATCCCCCTTCAAGTGCTCAATTAGATTTCCAACTATAAATTTGGCGAAAAAAGTTTTGTGGTAAAACGAAGGAGGTTTAACTAGAACATGTTGCATGTTGAAAGCATAAAAGCTCCAGTAAATAAGTTCTACCTAATTATGCGCGTTTTTAAAAAGCTTGAAGCCAATTTCTCTTTTGCATTATTTCAGCTTACAAAACTTCAAGTTCAGATTCAGCTGGACCTCTACGCACCAGAAAGCTGCAGCCTTCCAAAATGCAATGCATAATGCACGTAGAGGTAATATATTTCATAGCTAGAGTATTTGGAATTTCATATTCCTCTTTGGGTAGCTTTCCTGTGATTGGGTGGCTTTGAAGGCTAAGAATGTTGGAGCAGAGAGGTCATCAAGTGGTCTACTGTAGTATAAATAAAACAATAGCTTATTCATTTTATGTTGAGTATTTGGTTGAGTAGAATGTCACAGACTCACAGCAACTGATCCTAAACTAGATAACTCTAATAATCACTAAAGCTTACTTTTCAAAGCTATTACGTAGATGTTCTCTTTGGAATCCTCAAAATTGGACCGCGCTGAGAAGCGAACAACTCATTTGTGGCAGAATTAAGAGTAATTGACCAAGGGCAAGTCCTTCAAATACTTCGCTTGTATCTGCATTAAAGTTGGACAATATCCACAGAAATTGATTAGCTAGACTAAAATTTTAGAAAGTTCTTTCTTACCCAAACATTAGTGATGTTGTTTCAGAAGTGATTCAGTTATCTGTAAAATAGCTTCTATTGGAAAGCCTGCTACACAAGTGTAGTATTCCTGTGCATACATGTCTATGCTCTTGCCTCCAGATTTTTATCTTAGTGAATATCAAGTAATTTTTTGAAATGTAACATTGATTTGTTTATTATCTTGATCAATTCAACTGGTTTTGGACATACATGGTAACTGCTTCATCTTAAGACTTGCGTGATTAAATTTGCAGATTATCCGTAAAACTGATTAGCTAGACTGAAATTCAAAAAAAGTTCTTCCCCACCCAAATCATTAGTGATATTATTTGACAAGTGCTTCAGTTATCTGTAAAATAGCTTCTATTCGAAAACCTGCTACGTAAACGTGGTATTCTCAATATACCTCTCTATGGTTGTGACTCCAGATTTTTATCTTATAACATATCCAGTGATTTTTAGATGTTACATCCAATTCATACAAAGTGTACGGTCTTCGGGTGAACTTGTTTAATGTGTAAATTGAGATATTAAGAGACTGCTCATTGATCTGTTATTGCACTGCTACGTAACTCACCTGAGTGAACACATTCAAAACCAATGAGCATATGCGTGAACTAAATGTTTGTAGTATGGCTATGTTTTGCTTTTGTATTAGCCGCTTTCAGACTTCAAGGTCTGGTCTTAAGATAATTGAGTATCAAGATAAAACTTAGATGGAATATTAATCGCTTTTTGCTTCCAGTTTTACTTACGCTTGGCGATATATGTAGAAGAAAACTTAGATGGAATATTAATCGCTTTTTGCTTCCAGTTTTTTGTTTGCTCTCATGGTGAAGATCAAAGTGTGCCATTGTACCAGACAAGAAAATAACATCAATGCTACATAAATTAGCATTAGTAAGGAAGTATGGTTTTGTTTTATTACGTTAGAGTTCTTGTAGAATTTGAATGATAAAATTAAAACTCGGGGAAATTACATAAATTAGCAATAACTAATGCATGCTTTTCTCTTGAACTTTAGTAGGTAGAAACAACAGAGCTCTAGATGGATATGGACGTAGTAAAAGACTTCGAATCAGGTTTCCTATCCAGATTAAGTTAAGAACCTTGACTTAGGTGCAAACTAATGCAAAAAGAGTTTTTGCTAGCTGCTCCTGCTTTGTGTTCCTCCTCTCCTACTGGTAAGTATGAATGTCTTTTTCACGTGCTGTGTTAGAATGCTGAGAATAGGTAGCTAATACACTCTGAACATTATCATGGTTTTAAAGTTGAACGAGATGCAAAGCTGTTGATGCTATCAAAACATGAAAATTTAATTGATGATACTGATACTATTATAAGTGTCTGGTCAGTTTTAAGATACCTCTAGCCTTTTGAGACTAAGTTTTAACAAAAAACGAATTATTTCTGCAGCATGAAACCAGTTACAGTTTCTCTGTGGGATCAGTTCAGTGAAGTTGAGACAGCTGCCATGGCAAAACTAGCAGGCACTTTCCCCGTGGCAATAGGAATGAGGCTCAAGATCGGATCTTACTACGGTAAATTATTTCATATTCAACCTTTAATTTCCTCGCCTACACTGATAACTCTCCTCCAATTTACTCCTTTCCACACAAATCAGACAACGCCTTGTTCAGATATTTCCATTTATTCTGCTTCTTCAAATTTCAGCACCGATTCCCCTTTTAAACTAAGTTAGCATCTCATATTTGTTATTACTTTTCTTATTTCAATTGCTAAGTTCCCGTAACAAGAAAATGTTCAAATTGCACAGGTATCAGGCTAGCAACACAGAATTCAACAATCTTCGCTTCCAATCCACCAATCCTTGAAGCCACAGCATTGCAGACATGGTAAACCAACTTCAAAATGCCTAACAAAATCCTGAAATCCAATTCTTAATAGCAATTATATGCAGGTGTTTGGCCAATGCAAGGAAGCTGGAAGAACTATACTTGGTAGAACCACCAAAGCCAACAAAGACCAAGCAAAGGAAGCCAAAGAATGATGACCAAGTGTAGAAGGCATTGTCTGTGACACAAATTTCAACCAGAAATTACTAACTTGCTTGTTCAAAGTGCGATAGAACAACAAATGAATTTGGAGATGCACAATTTTGGTGCAACTATTGCAATGAAGAAGTTCCTGCACTTGCAGAGTAACCCCTTACATATCCTTCTATATTTCCATGTTTCTTATGACTTGTAATTATCTTACTATTCCAGACCTTAATGCTCATTCATCAATCAACGATACTATCGTTCAACTTAATTTGGCATGAAACATTTTAGACAAAAAAAAAAAAACATATTTCTGACTCAGTTGTCGGAAAGAAGTATGCTCATAAAGATCTTTGACTAAATTTTGATCGGTAGGGTAAATATGTTACTGCTGTTCATTTCATTACAATAGATGTTATTTTTGTTTACTCACCAGGTTTGACATTAGACCTTCTGAACTAAAAGGGAAAAAGAACTTGGGGAAGGGGAGGGAGAGAGAGGGGGGTTGCAGAAATTGATACTCTTATCTCACTGAGTTACTCTTTTATCTCTTTTGCACATCAATCCATAAATATCTCCTATTCTCCAATTGCGTTCTTTTTCAATTTAGTGAATCTTCAAGTTTGATTTGTTGATACTTGATATAACAAACTTATATGGAATGAGCTTATAACTAGCAAACACAAACTCAAGTTTAAATAGCTTGTTTCGTTTATCTGCAATACTATGGAACCTGATCCATTAACTTTTCTTTGTTTTTGTGTTAACTATGAAAAACCTCGTGGCAGCATGCAATTTCCTTGTCACAACAGTTACAATACTACAAGGAGTACCAAGCTAAGCTAGCAAAGGTAGCGGGGAATCAAAAGGCAGCATCCATTCTGAAAGATGGATTATACATAATGAGTTTTGGTAGCAGTGACTTCATTCAAAATTACTACACCAATCCTTACCTGAACACTGTACACTCCTGATCAGTATTCCTCTTTCCTCGTCGGCATGTTCTCAAACTTCGTCCAGGTATTCTAACCGATGAGTTTTCCTCATTACTGTTGTTTCTGGGTGTTTACGATAGATTTTGGAAGCATGATTTTACGGGTTTTTTTGTCACATTTTTTGCCTCCAATTTTGAGTAAAAAACAGCTTTTGAAACTGTTTTACTAGCCGATTAGCTAACTTGCTCACCTAATAAAAGATGTTGGCATTGTGGTTTTGGCAAACAGAACTTGTATGGTTTGGGAGCCAGGAGAATTGGGGTGACTTCATTCCCACCACTTGGTTGTCTTCCAGCAGCAAGAACTTTATTTGGATTCCAACAGCCGGGTTGTGTATCTGGCTCAACAACGATGCCCAAGGATTCAACAAGAAGATCAACTCAGCTGTATCAAACCTCCAAAAACAATTCCCGCAGCTTAAAATCGCTGTCTTTGATATCTTCAAACCGCTCTATGACCTAGTTCAGTCTCCTTCAAGTAATGGTAAATGAACTTTTGACTTATGGATACTCATAGCAAGGTTTTGGCGATTCCATTAGACAGAACAAAAAGGAAAGATCATAAGAATTTCGGTCCGTAAGAAAATGCCGTTGGCTACAGTACACAATGGCTTGGCATTCTTTAAAGAATTCTGACATGTTTCATTGCGTTTTGGTGTGTCTCGGTGGAAAACCAGAAGTTTGAAATTTCAGTATCTGTGTAATAAGTATATTTTAATCGGTCTAGGAAACAAACGTTTCGGCTGTTTGGATGGAAACGAATTAAATTTTGTTCCTTGACTCGAGGAAAAGACTTGAAAACACCAGCCTAAACCAACCAATATAAAAAACTAAAAAAACCAGAGGAATCAAGGGTTGTCCTTGCATTGTTTTAGAGCTTCAACTTTTGGTCATGGTGCAGGTTTTGCGGAAGCAAGTAGAGGTGGCTGTGGGACAGGGATGGTGGAGACAACATCGTTGTTGTGCAATCCCAATTCACCGGGGACTTGTAGCAATACTACACAATATGTGTTTTGGGACAGTGTCCATCCGTCTGAGGCTGCTAACCATGTTCTTGCCGATTCTTTGATCGTTGAAGGAATCAATCTCATCGGATGAAGTTACATTCTCTATGCCTGTACTCTAGGTTTCCTGCTCTACAATGTTACGGGATTGCCGTGGTACGCTTACAACTTTGATTTGTTGCAGTATTTGTAGTGTAGTAAGGACATCCGACATATGCTTAGAAGGGATAAGACATCCTCGGATCCAGATTTTGATTGTAATTTCGCAATTATCGTACAAGGTGTTTCGTATAACATTAATGTTTTTAGATTACAAGTTTACGCATACAAACCCGTCATAGAAGGAAATTGTGTATGATATATCCAAAATCTATTTATAATTAGTATTCCAACCTCAACACTCAAATCAGTGTTAAGTTGCTGAAGTAAAAACTAGCCAAAGGAAAATAGCACAATGTCTTGGAACAAAATCTAAATTGCTCAGGTAAACCTTACACTGAATCAAGTGCAGAAAATCATGTACTGACAATTTGGAAAAAAGAAACGAAGTGCTGATAAAACTGGCATGTTAGATGTGTGTGAGGAAATCGTGTGGATCAGTAGTAGCTCAAGCAGCGGGCGGACTTTGGTGGCTGAGCAACACGATCGTCCCTAGCATTCCACGAATTTCCATCCCCTAGCACTTGCATTGCGTTCCCGAGATGCGCTGCCAGGGACACTGATGAGTTTACTATCTTGTGACCATCAGATTTCTTCATTTCCGACCCCATTCCCGTTTTCTTTGCCGCATGCCCAGGCTGTAAGGAGGATAAGACGAAACATCATGACTACATAGAAAATCATGAACAATACGCAACTAGACGCCTGTACTGTCATTTTGATACACGCACCTGCAGATTTTCTCCCAGAGGGTATAGATGCTTTTTCCAGGCTTTTGGCTTGCAGTTTCCATGGTATGATACTGGATGAAGATTTGTTGTACTTGTACCCACGTATCCTTTGGAACAAGCTTCTTCAGCTCTACTTCTCTTGTCCCTGGATATCTGAAGAGACTTGAAACTCTTGTAGTCTAGATTTCTGGTGGGTGAAATAGAGTCTGGATATCCAAATGGCTGCAGGAAAGTAGTGCATCCAATGCCTTATTTGCTTCTTCTGGAGTGGAGAAGCTCACAAAACCAAATCCTTTACATTTCGGTGCTTTCGGAAAGGTGACTTCTGCAAAAGTGATGCGCCACGATACGTCCAAAGACGGACAATCGTCGTTCGCTCCATTGGTCACATTTGTCACTTTCTAATCCATTTTCCATCAGCTTGAAATACCCTAGCAAGCCCAGAGGGTTAGCCAATTGGTTGATGAGTTTGCTATCAACACAATTGACCCGGATTCGTTTCTTAGGAAAAAATTAGTCGGTGCACGTAAAACCCGCTCATACATTTCGGTGCTAGAAATCAAACAATGAGTTGGATTTCAATTCTTGGACCTACAATAGTTCAAATTGGTGATCAGCAACTACAACTTAGCTCTTTATGTCTACTGCAAGAAAAGATCGCTAACCTAGCTGCCAAAAACAGCATGGACAACATGTCAGACGCTGAAACTAATGCCAAAGACCAAAAAAAAAAAAAAAGAAACTAGCTGTGTCGTCGAACCATTTTTGACAGAATAGCAACCCTTTTGGTGTAAATAATTTGTTATGTTTCAAAACTTTGGTGTAGTCTGACGTCGGCTTGACATCCAAATCTTATGCATGTTTTACATTAATGTATGCAAAAAATAGCGCGTAAATAGAAAAACAAATTTTAAAAATCAACGGGTTACACCGACCGTGCTTTGCACGGGGTAACTCACCTAGTATTAGAGCAATCCAAACAGTAGATTTTCTTGAGGTGGGTCATTTGCAATGTCCTTTTTATTTACCTTGTTGTCAAAGCACATGGTCTCAGAGCATCTCCAACCCAACTCAATTCTTCATTTCGATCTCTATAAATTTCCCTCCAACTTCCAAGTTATTTTCTACAAAATTTTTACTTTTGAATATATTGGATATTGTCTCATGTTAAAGGTATTATCAATATCTTTTCATTGATACCTTATTCATAAGAATTAGTTCAAGAATTTAAATGATATACACATTTTATGAAACTAAAAGGTATTATCAATATCTTTTCATTGATACCTTATTCATAAGAATTGGTTCAAGAATTTAAATGATATACACATTTTATGAAACTAAAACAATAGTTCAAAGTTTTGGTTGGCAATAAAGGACAAAGTTTTTAGATAAAATGCACAATATAAATCACGTTTGAAGAATGTTCTTTATTTTTGAAGTGGTTCTGTAACAATAGTTCTTCATTTTGAAGGAGTAAAATGAAGGCATGGTTGGAGATGCTCTAAGATTAAGAATTTTGCTTTTCAATCCAATAATCACACGATTTCGTTACGATAAACAGCCATTCAGTCCAGCACAATGCATGCATACCACTTCAAAATATGTTCACAGTCCATGGAATCCAACACTAGTTTACTGCGTAATACAAGAGAGAAATATTGTATAGCAGAAGTTATAGAGAAGGATTTTGTATAGAACATCCCACAACAAAAAAGGCATTTCCCGGTATGGGATTCATTTTGTAGCTACAATTCGGCTGAAACCCATGTCAAAAAATTTGCTTATTTCAACAACTGTAATAAAATACTTGTAATCTGCATTATGGAAAAGAACAAGAGATTGCTATCTCACATTCCTTGGCTAGATTTACAGAAATGCTTCAAAGCAGTTGCGATTTCATCGGCCTTCGCTTCTGCATTGGTGTAGGTCACCAGTGGGCTGCCTTCGGGGACAATATCGTCTTTGAGAAAGCTTCCACCTGTTCTAAGTAGCTCTTCGGAACCTTTCTCCACCACCCCTTTCATGATGAGGGTCTTATGGGTTCCGGATATCAGTTCTTCATAATCAGTGTCTCCGGTCTCACCGAGAATTACATACATATTAGCAACGTTTAATCTCCAACGAACAAAAAGGTACCTAATGACACCAGAAGATGACTCGAGTAAAAAATCAAGTAACACAAAACCAAAATATAGGAGTCACTAGACAATTCAATCATTAGGAATTGCTTTGTTATGTCATCACCAATCTATGAAATAAAGACCGATAATGTTATCATTTACAAAATCCTAAGAAGAGAACAATTTGACTAGAACAAAGGATTATGCGGAATTAATTTTGTTTCCACTCCAACACATGAAGAAAAAAGTTGAAAGCACAAGAAACAAGTATGCTGTAGAAACTTGAATGTGACCCTCTTCCAATTTCATGTTCCTTAAAAAGCACAAACATTGATGCTCGACACAACATGGGGACGACACAAACAAGCTGATAGACCAAAAAAGAAGCAAGACACAATAGTGGGAGACCCACAAATAATGTAAATTTGGAAATACACCAATTCCTCAACTATAAAGTAGGAGGGACAGGTAGGTATATATTGGACATGTTTTTTCCTCGCAGCCAAGTTCGGATGGGTTGTCAAATCTTAAACTATGAGATATTACCTCAATGCTTGCGCCCGGGATGCAAGAAGAGGGATAACTTGCATTCTTGTTGAGTTTCTGCAGTACATCAGATGGCAACGTAGACCCCGCATCCTCAGCTTCTGCCTCATATCATCCACTTTCCTTGCCTAAGAAAAGCCAACCCCCATGAACACGCCATAACCAATATAGACGATAACTTAGGACTCTGCTTGGTTTGCTTGCTTATTTACTTATCCCAACAGAATAAACAATATGCAAAAAGCTTGTTTGGTGAAAGTTGGATTGCTTAGTTGCTTATACAAGAAAATCAAAATTTTATCTTCTAAATAAGCAATTAGTTCCAAGAAATTAGCAAATAAGCCAGGAGAACCAAACGGACCCTTAGCAGTTCGAAATGCTTCAATCAAGAACTTTTTTCCTCACCTTACTAATATCGTTTATCAAGTAGGAGACACAATGAGAATTGCTAGATTTGGTGTCCTCTTCTATGGGGCTTGAAGAATGAGGAGATCCACCTTCATGCGTATTCATCAGCTTCCAAATAGTTTTTTTCAATCCATCACAACCCCAACGGTAATCAATATGCGTTGCATAGTCCCGGTCAGGACAAAGATTTCCATCTTCTGAATAAATTCCCGGATAGTAGACTTCACTTCCACTGCTACAAATCAAAGCATCAAACTCATTCACTTGAAGATTCCCTGATTTCAAGAAGGCTGTTAGCTCAGACATTGACATGGCTGTCGATATAGCGAAGCCAGAGAACCTAGCAGTTTGAGAGACTAGATTGACGGCCCTGAATATTTCTTGTACTATTTGGATCATCTTTTTTTCAGGGGCTCCACTCGTGTCATAGCAATCTAGTGCTATGACAATCAAGCGCCTCCGCCTCCGTAACATGGGATATTTGCTCACAACATTATCGAGCAGTTTTCCGCTCCCTTCAGAATCTTTTGAGCTTGTTGCTGGCTTCCTTATCCTGCTTAGTACCTGTTCAAGGACAGACACGAGATTGAAATTTAGGGGTTGCAAATATCACATACAAATAACACCAATAATTTCAAGATATATATCATTAGGGTGGCAGCGAGGAACAAAGTTTCATATGTGTGCATTGAACTGGCTGAAGCACTATAGTGGACTCACTGAAATCCAATGTTTCCACCGCGACATAGCAAAACTTACAAAACATGTTGCGATTCTATGGAACATACAGAAACATTTAGTTGCTAAGACACGTTATATAGATATCTAACAATACCATTTCCAAATTTTCTAAATTCTTCCGAAATCTCCATAGTATTCAAAGCTACTCTTTCAAAATGTTTCCACACCTTTCTAAAAAGTTTTTGAAATGTCCTTTTTTCCCAGCTAACCGATACAAGCACGGAAATCATTTATGATGTGAACCTACATACAAAAACTTTTGATGTGAACCTACATAACTTAAAATCATTTACTACTTATACAATATCGTATGTCACTCTTTCCAAAATATCGGGTGTCAAATCTCCCCACCGGCCCTGGGTGGGTGCAACGGTGTACCTGTTTCACTTGATCTTGCAGCTCAGGGTCTCCACCAATTGCAGCAGCATGGTCTAGTGATTCATTGAGTGATGTTCTTTCCCCATCAACAGACAACCTAAGGGACATATCTTGCACATCCATCAGCGAATCATTTAGGGACTCTTCAGCGGCTAAGTCATCGGCGGTAGGGGTGTCAGTTTGCCATTGTGGGTGCCGCATCCAGCAGGCCGCCACCCTTGTTAAGTACGTGCGGCAGTGTTCTGGCCATGAAAATAGGTGTATGTTCTTCCAACCGTTCTTTCTGCAATCGTTCCATAAGTTCTTCTCGGATACTAGTTTAAGCAGCGCATTAGCAATTGCTTCTTGATCGTGAGGGTCGACAAGTAGGCCATTATTCAAAGCCTGAAATGGCAAAAGAAATACCGAGTCCACCGTCAAGAATCAATTGTTGAGAGTTTACTCGAAGTTCTGTTTTTTTTTGTTGGCAAGCAACCAGAGTGAAATAAAATTGCAAGTTCAAAACTAGGCATTATACAAGATGTTGCAGATGGAGTTAGATCTTTCTTACCCTATGAATGTCAACTGGACCACCATTTTTAGTGGCCACCATTGGAAGTCCATGGGCTGCAGCCTACATGATTCCAAAACCAAGAAAGTGCAAATCTCCTTTCTCAAGACTCGGTTAAGGTAAGATCATAAAAGATGATTGCGTAAATTCAAACCAACCTCAATTAGGGTAAGTCCAAAAGGCTCAACCAAAGCTGGATTTACGAAAACCCCCTGTCATCATAGATGGAGGATTAAGTAAATAACAATAAAATCATGTAAAGCAAGTTTGAAAACCGTGACTTTGATGAACCTTGGTTTTTCCGGCGAGACGGTAGATTTCTGGAACATCACTTTGCTTGTGATGCTTTGGGAAAGCCACTTGCCCGTACAGATCATACTTATCAACCAGTTTCAATACTGTCGTGAGGACACCAGCACTGCCAGCTGACATCTCATCAATATCATCCCTATTTCCCATTATAAGGGTCTGCACATAATGCAAATTTTTTATGAGGCAATTAGTTTTATTTAGGGCCAAGCAGAGTAAAGCGAGAAATAAGCAACGCCAAGTAACTAGTTACTCGATTTTGGTATCAAAACTTCATGAGTTTTAAAATGTGTTCGAGCTTGGCAAGTACAGTAGTGCTTAAGGAGCATCATTTGTTACACAGTACCTATTCATATTGTTTAGTGGTCCAAATAGAAACTGTCACATTATCTTGTTCAGAAGGAATGAACTAGCATCAATATCCCAACTCCAATCCAAATATGGACATGATTAGAAATCCTTCTTATCAATTAAAAAAACGTGCAGAAGCTCTGTTACTTACAAGATTAGCAAGTTCTCTCAATGGACGGCATTCTCCAAAGGCTTTCAAAAGAGTGGTGATGTTCTTTTTCGGGTCAGGTCTAGACAATGCCAAGACCATTGGCTTATGCGGATTTGCCAGAAAACGCATCACCTGCAAAGACAGTTCAATCACACCTATCATGTAAGTAGCGAAAAAAGTGTATGCATAGCAACTCAGATACTCACTTCTGACCATATTGGTGGGAACACTTTTGGAGAAGACCCATCCGTATTAGCTAGTGTTATCAACTCCCCGTCAGCATCTTCTTCTTGAACCTCAACGTTGCTAAAGTCCATTCCAGGAGGAATTACCTGCAAAAAAAGTGAATCATGTACAAAAATCAATATAACTCAATCAAGATTATCCACAACAAGCATTTTCTCAATTTAACACTGTCATGATTGTCCATGATAAGCATTTTTTGCAAACACATTGCTCAACTTCAGCACCATATGTGGTTATGGAAATCTTTATTGTAGGCACTAGTCAGAGGTCACGAAGAGAAAATGAGGGGAGGGTATTAAAAGGTGGAAGCAGGGTTTTACAATATGTTATAAGGTTTGTGCAAAAGGAAATTAAAGTGAAGTTCGAAAATAACAATATGCACAATTTATTCAATCAACATCCCTACCATGCCTTGAGGTTAGGACTTTTCCACGTGAGTTGGAGGCATCAAGGGTTCAAGTCTTACAATGGGTATATAATATATACCAAATTGTTATCGTACAACTAACTCTTCAAAAAGGCTGGCAGGCTGCACTGGCAAAAAATTTGTTAAAAAACAACCTCTTACCGCCATCCTTGGCATGTATCGTCCATGGCAATTGACTCCTCGTCTAGCACGAGCCCTCAAAACTTTCTCAAGCTTGACGTCAAACCCATCATATAAACCCCATTGCTCATCAATCTCTTGTTTGGTGCTTGTGATAACAAGTTCGGCAACATCAAGTGAAAGCTCTTCCGCTTCTATCCTCCTCATAATCTTATATGTAGAATTGATGTCCTCTTTTGACTGCCTTCCTTGCTTTAGAAGCTGTTCTAACTTGTTCCTCCCAAGTGAATGTCCCGTTAGAACCATCGGAACATTTAAAGCACCCGAAAGAAGAGCAGCACTATCCCCCGCATCCGCATAGTGGCCGTGAATTACGTAGGGCCAAACTGGCTGGCCCCCACCGATTTGTTCACACAAAACCTTTGACATGTTAACGATATGTGCCAAGGCTCCATCGACAAATTCTTGAATATACGGCCACAACACTTCTTTTCTGAGATACTTGTCGCGTGGACCAAAGGGTATCCTTATAATGTAGGCCCCACTACTTTCTCCAACATCTTCGGCATCGTCAGCACCTGCAGTGAGCATCTCGGTGGGCTCGCCATAGCTCCAATCAACTTCGGGTGAAGAAATTTGGCGGGTGAAGAGATCTACTCTGTACACCCCCGGCATCTTTGCTAGAGCTCGAGCAAGCTCTACCACATATTTGATCTGGTAACTTGGAATGAAAGCAGGAGACCAGAGTGAAAACAGAAATCATATTTAAAAGGATTGCAGTTAGAAGAAAATTGCAATATTTACCTGGCCACCAGTATCAGAATCACGACCAAGCTCCATGTTTTCCCCACGGACCAAACCATGCAAACTGGTGAAGAAGAGCACTTCTGATTGTGAATACTACACTTCTTCCTACTGAATTCTATAACCATACTAAACAAGAGGTTTAAAAAGATGTATTTTGAAGCAACTCTTTATAAAAGATTTGGCTTCAAAAACGTTTATAGCAACGAGACATCTCAAGTAGAAGTAAGAACAATGCTATAAACACAACAATTTTTACATGTAACATGTTAATATGACATTGCTTTATTGGGAATTGAAAAATATTAATCTACTCAATCACCAACGAAATAGTGTCAAGTTAGTATGTTGTGCAAATTGTTGTATTTTTAGACTTTCTCTAAAAGTAAATTACTGTTCTACGAAACAAAGCATATTACCATCTTAGTGACTGGTTACTTTACAAAGTTACTTTCTCCACCACTTAAGTAGTAAATAGGATATACGATACCAAATAAAATAGGAAAAACTCGCAAAATAGCTTTCTACGCTTGACTAAAATCTTAGCACAATGTTATACTACCACTTAGTAACATTAATAGAGCAATGAGCCAAAATGTCAAAGAGTGGCTCACTCTGTTATGTTGATGAACATGCTATAATAGAGTGGTTTAAACTTTAAAAGAACTGTACCTGATAAGAACAATGTAAAGTTTCTTCTCCTTGTTGCTATCAGACCATACTTCTAAGTTGGAAAAGTTTTGCTGAAACTTTTTCCTTGGGCTCTCACTTACCATCGCTTCCCCCAACACATCTCCCTTCTCACCTTCAGACAAGTCTTCAGACATGTCTTCGGTCGCATCCCTGCGTCCTTGTTCCCTTTCCCACCTTCGTTGGGCTATCCGGTGGACATCGTCCCATTCCAACTACCAGAAAACAAAAAAGACGCTTATTTCATCTGCACATAATCTCTTTTTTGGAATCTATACGTTGGTAGGATTACATTTTAGAAGCACGTATTTGAATTTCCTGAAGAAACAAAATTCTAAGCAACATTTTCTCTTAGAATAGACACTTTTTCAGATAAACTCAAGGAACAAAATTTTGATGTTTCCATAGAATTGGGCAAAATAGTTTTGTTCCCGAGAAAACCAGAAAGAAACATCAGTCATATCCGAAATTTTAAAGTTACCAACAAAATGCATAGAACCACACCGAAATGCTATGTAACATCTCTAAAAATTGACTTGCTTCAACACCTGCGATAAAATTTCAACAATTAAGTTCTCTATATTTTCGAATTCATCATATCTCTCTTGCGTTTCTAAAGTGTTTCTGTTTCCTAGCTGACCTAAAACAACATATATAGGAAAGAAGGTTTGATCTTCCGATCATATGCCCAAAATCAATACAAGTTTTTGTTTCTTGTGGCATCTGAGAAAAGGACCATCTACAAGTTGATTTATAAATCGATAAATACAGGATGAAAGGTGTGGCAGATGCTTGTCGCGGGGTGGCCCTTCATAGTTGCATAGGAAGAAGATCTTAGTGTCAGTCACTCAGATTCCACAGGCAACACATCAAACTTCATACATGAGATAAGGAGATTGCCAAAACATACAATTGAAGAGAGTAGTGTTCTAATTCTGTCCACCTCCAAAGAAATGAAACTTCCAAAATAAACCATGACATGTAATCTCAAATCTGCACCATTCCTAAGGCAGAATTGCACGAACAATGTTCTTTACAACTACAAAAATATACCTACAGAGAAACATGGCCCCCTGGGTACATGGTTTTATACCGTTGTTCTGATAAGAATACCCTGGAACTAATTCAAGCTTCCACATTAAATAAACAGAGATGTTCTTCTTTGGATTTCCCTTCTTCTCAAATTCATTGAAATGATCATCATAAACTCCAAAAATAGTTAATGGCACAAAGAAAATAATATCTGTCACCATTTTTTTTTTTTGGGAAAATTTCAAAATAGCACCTGAACTTTACACTCAATGTCCCCAAAACACCTGAACTTTACTTAGCATCAATTAAACACCTGGACTTTCAAAACACCCTTTTTAAGGCACCTGACCCCATTTTCCGTCCAAGTATGGACGGAAATTGTTGATGTGTCAATCCTCTCCCGTTAAAAACCCTTCAAACCTCATTCCACCTCTCTCATCTCCTTCTAGAACTCCAAAACTGATCTCCCATCTCCCTCTATCTCATTTCTCACTCAAACCCACCATGAATCGACACTAAAACTTCCAAATCCCAACCAAACCGATCTCCATGAGCACAAATCTTCCACCAATCGGCCAAGGGAACTTTGAATCTCAAGGGTTTTCACTCCATTTTCGAGATTCTCAGCAAAGGTAAACCGAAAATCTTCTCTCCCCTTTTGCCATGGTTGTTCATCTCTTTTCCCCCACATGTTTTCACCTCCGAATCTCCACAAACCTACACCCCCACACTTAATTTTTCAGATCCACACTCCAACCCACGTTGTCAGGACTCGGTTTGGCTACCCCTGTGCATCCCACGAACATCAGTCACACCAAGTTGGGTTTAATCAGTTTGTGAGTTGGGTTGTACTGCTGTTGTTGTGCACATTTGATAAGAGAAGGAGAGGGTTTAATCAGTTTGTGAGTTGGGTTACTCCTGTGCATCCCACGAACATCACCCACGAAGTTACTTCTGAGGTATTAGTCGAAAAGAGAAGGAGAGGGTTGGAGAAAATTATTGGGTGCAACACATTACCTCACTCATGCCCCCGTGTCATGCGCCAAGGGCCCATTTTAGGAGAGAGAATTGACACATCAACAATTTCCGTCCATACTTGGACGGAAAATGGGCCAGGTGCCTTAGAAAGGGCGTTTTGAAAGTCCAGGTGTTTAATTGATGCTAAGTAAAGTTCAGGTGTTTTTGGGACATTGAGTGTAAAGTTCAGGTGCCATTTTGAAATTTTCCCTTTTTTTTTTTTTGAATGGCTGTCATGTAACCCCACCTACTTGAATACTCGTGATTTGTTCTTTGATAGGAAATAAATGTTGAGAAAGACGATTAATATTTGTCCATTTAATCCGGTAATAAAAAAAATGATGTCTTGCTACGTGATATAAAACAGGGAAGAAAAACCACTTATATGTCTCATTCATCATCATTTAAATATGAACAAACACGCAAACTCACTCGTAGGCAAACCTAATAGAGAACTGAGAGTATTATCAATTGAAAACGCCCTTTCAAAGCCAATCTTGTCAGTTAAAAAAAAAACTCATTTTTGTCCTTTTTTTAAATTTTAGTGAGCTTGCCCATTAGACATGAAGTTAATGATCGGACAAACCTCCAATAGCCCAAGGATTTTTCGTTGATGATGGTAATAAAATTTTAAATTTAAAGAGTAAACTCCTTACTTATTCTCATGCTCATATAAGAAACCGTACACATAAACAAGGTCTATTTTTTTGCTCTCTAATTTTCACAACAAAAAAAAAAAAAAAAAAGTGAAGGGATTCATTCAAAAACCATTATCCCTCCTTTCTCATCAAACCCCTCCCCTCGGCCACCAAGAACTCTGTTGGAACTTGTAGTAGAAAATGAGAGAACTAAAAGGAAAATAAAGAAGAAGAAAAGCGTGAGGAAAATAAGGAGAAAATTTCACTATTCCTAACACCTCTATTTACTCATTTTCTCTTCTTTTTCCTCTCAAACCAAACAAAGGAGAGGAAATTTTTTAAACTTTCCCTTCTTTTCCTTTCTTTTCTCTAAGTTCCAAACAAAGCCTAGTCCAGTGTGATACTGATTACTTACCATTCTCGAATTACATACACTATAATTATTAGTTCGACCAATCAAAATCTGCCTATCAAGAAAGGACAGAGGAACGGACTAGCCCGACCACCCTACCCAAGTTTTAAATTTCTAGTAGAACTATAGTATTTTTCTCGCCCGTTAAACATTTTCTTGAAGGATTTCTGCTAAAAATTTCTTGAAGAATTCAGCTTGCACGCCCAACCAAGAATCCCGGGGTAAAAAACAATAGAGTGATCATTAAACACAAATTGATCCAATACGTATGTTTATAACTATATTTGTCCTTAATTGAGAAAAATCAACTTGCACACGCATTGCGTGTGCCCAGCCTCTAGTGTTTATAACTATAGATAGGTTTGGTAGTATATTTTATCATTCTAAATATTGGCAAAAATAACTATTATATTGCCTTTATTTAATACGTTACATTTTCTTAACGTTTGCCAATTAACCTTGAAATCCTGTGTCCGTCCTTAGCCGCCTATATATACATAAGTATGTGTGTGAGAGAGAGAGAGAGAGAGTTAATTGAATGAAATGAATGAACCTGCTTCTTCTTGCGAGTGAGATGCCAAATACGCCAGCACATATTCTCGAGCCTGGAGCTCCTCTCCCTCGTATTCCTAGTGGCGACTACCTTGATCCATGTCCGATGCAAATCGGTCTCATCGACACCCGTCACCACCTCCTCCACGAAATACTTCGTCGGGTTGAAATCCCCTCCCTCCCTCAAACTCACCGCCGCCGGTGACTTGCTCTGATCCTCTATCGCCGACGCCCCGCTGTCCAGTATCGCCTCCAAGTACCCATTTATCCACTCGTTACCCGCCATTGTCACTAAATTTTTTCACAACAAAACTAAATAATTACTGTAGTTATGTGTGGTGTTTCATTTTCATTTTTATTTTTTATTTTTTATTTTTTTGGGTTTTTTTGAGTGATGAGATGATGATAGAGTTTTGGTAGGAGAGGGAGAGTTTTGTGTGTGTGTGTGAGAGAGAGAGAGAGAGAGAGAGGGGGAGGGAAGGAGAGAGAACCACATGGCGGTTAGAAGTGGGGCCAGAGGGGGTGACACGTGTGGCGAAGGGATTGGGGAGGTTTTAACGGGTCTGTGATGGGAACAGGTGTGATGGCGGGAGTGTTAGTAGAGTGAGGTGCATGGGAAAAATTATTCAGTGCACTTCTTAGCACGGCACCTTCGTCCCGTGGTGTTTCAGGCCTCTACACTATCACCACCATTCACGCTCTTTAATCTTCTTGTTGCTTGCCTTTGAGATATTGATGAAAAACAATTTTTAATATTTGCTCTCGATCGCGAACAGAGGTACGCACGCATGTTACGTGACTTGGTTCATGACTAAGTATAGGAATCCCGCGCTGGTATGCAGTGGTGGAGAGAAGACGATGATAGAGAGACGTGAGGAAGTAGTTAACGGTGGTGGATGATCAAGCACTGAAAAATTACTCCCGAGGCCGTGGGTTTAGTGATTGTTGTTACACTTTCTTCGAGGGGGGTCCGGTTCCCAATGCTATATGGGCGGGGGATTCTTTTGCTGTGTTAGGCCGTATTTGAGGTGGATAGGGTTCTCCGTTTGGGTTTTTAGAAGTATTTTTTTTTGTTAGTTACAAAGATTACAAATATCAAAATTACATTAAATGAGAAACAAGTCTAAAATCACTATGAGTCCAACCAAATTAATAGTTTCATCAAGGGGAGAATTATCCCAACAACTACAAGGGGAATACCACCGGGACATACACGTGGAGAGATTCGAACTGCAAACTATGGTGCTTACTTTTTTTGGGTGCTTGAACCATGGTGCTAACTGCAGAAATTTTTGTGGTCGGAAACTTGAACTTGGTTAGACAATGCCCGGTTCAAGTCTCCATAATCCCTATAGCCTTTTATTAGAGCTAAAATACTCATAACACCACTCACATGTAGTGGGACCTTAAATTTGTTTGGCATATGTGTGGTTGGATTCTCTCTACACTGGTATCTTTTTAATACTAAGAGAATAGTCATTTTTTATGGAGTTAGTCATTTAAATTGAATTTGAAGGTGTCGATCAAATTTGGCTTTGAGCTAAAACTCGTAAAGTCACCAATCCATATAGTAATTACTAATTACACCTATATAAAAATTGAATTATTGCAAAGCTTATCGATTTAGGGTACTTATATATACTCTCAAATAATTGTAATGACTACATATGAAGTTTCTTTTTCCATGTATTTTTAACTATGCAAAGTAGATTAAAAGTCTCATTTAAAAAAATTTGTTTTATGCCTCATGAACATCAGAGCCGGCTCTGGTGTCGGTCAGATCCTTCCAAGCTCATAAGCTACTACAAAGTCTATCATGGTCATGGTGGTGAGAACAATCATTTTCGTAAAAGATGCAAGTAACTCGATTCGGTCTAAATTAACTTTATGTTAAAGAGAGTTTGTTAAAAGTGAAATTTACTGATCGTTGTTTAGCTTTTTGTCTATATTTTTGGGACTAATCGTTCATCTCGATGATATCAAAAATACAAAAATATAGATTAAAGTTAACAAAAAATATTGTATAAGACGACGCTAAACTGCTTTCAATTTTATTTTTTTTCATCTCAAGTGAACTTTTTGCGACTTTTTGTCATACTAATTTTTTGCTTTTTTTTTAATTCCAATCATAATGACGAACGATTAGTCTAAAAGAGCTTACCTGAATCCAATAAAGATTAACAGAACACAACTAAAAAGACAATAAAAAAAAATACCGCCAAAATCTAATTAGCCAAAGTGCAACTTAATTAATTCAGGGTACCAATAAAATACTCTTGCAAAAAACAGGGTGAGTAAATACAGGTGCGTTGCATGTTTCCTTAACACTCCTAGGAGTATATTCGCTATGAGTACCAAGTAGTAATGTCGTTGTTGACATGGTCATCTGATCCTCCCAAGTTTTAAGATATAGAGGCGTCGGCAGCAACTCTCCACTCGTTTCGCGCGTAAAGCCTTAATGGCTTGGAACTTCCCGTGTTTTCTCCTGATACATGTACGTGTATGGCGTAGAGGACCTGTGTGGTAGCAATGTAGTGGAGTGGTTGAGGTTGAGTGAGGGAGAGCCGGACTTGCTCCCCGCGGAGAATTTTTTTTGTAACTTTGTATATGTGATTTATATAGCTTGAAATCTTTTTCTTAAATTGATACGTGTGTTTGGTGTGTCAATGGAATATAAACGAGGACTAATATAACTCATACATATTCATTTTCTTAAACAGGGATTAAAGACTTGCCATACACATCAACTATGGTTCTCCTTCAGCTCCAAGGGGTTTGGCCAAGTAGTTATGTGAAAGTAATAAGTGCTCTTTCATGAGGTCACGTGTTTTATTCCCACAAAGGACAAACATCTCAAACCTTGGAGCCACTGGAGGTTTTCCCGGTCGTTAATTTCAGGGCCCTGGAATTAGTCAATGTACACGAAAACTGATCCGAACATCCTATTATAAGGAGAGAGAAAAAAAAGAGTATTGTTCTCCTTGTAGGCTTGTACATGCATAAGAGGACATGAGATGGGGTGAGTCTCTCTCTCTCTCTCAAGTTGACACCAAAGTACGTGGCAGCAAAATCATTATCCCAAATGGTAGAAACCACCATCAAGCAAACTTTATCTTCTTTGTCATCTATGCCTTAAATATAATAAACTTTTTTCACATAAGTAGCTTTCCCATAGGGCTTGAATGAGCTAGAAGTTGGGAATAATTTTGATATTTCATCCACACATTAGTGCCTCAAGCATGCAAACAAATTCAAGTGGGGGAGCCACTTTTAGACAAGCAATGCAACTGTGGCCTTTTGGCTTCCATCAACTCATTCACTACATTACAAACTCACAATATGGAGAAAACCAAAACTAGCCTTTCAAAGAGAATATTTATTTTGCAGGGAACCATTTTTCTCTTATAGGATTCTTCCATTCACATTTGGCTCTCCTTCTCATGAGAAATTATATGTTATGCACTATTAAAAGGGTAAATCGCGCACGTACCCTCCATTGTTGTCACTAGTTTTTCACTATTATCGAAATTCATGAGTTGGGTTTAATTTAATTATGTAGGATAACGTACATGGACAAGTCCCCATAATTATTTGCAACTTTTAAGTAGAACTGGTGAAAATCTACTCGATCGCGTTTAAGATGTAAGAGTTACAAACAAATATGTGAAACCTATTACTAATAGAACTAATTATGTAGGATAACATGGACAAGTCCCCATAATTATGTGCATTTTTCGTGGTTTAGGAATATATATCATGAACGGGTCATGTTATAAATTCGGCAATATGGTGAACCCAATAAGGTTAATTAGTACCCGCTTTGTACTACACAACACATTGTCAGGTCAAATGGGAAAAGCTTGAACTCGATTCCTACAGACAATCACAACTTATCCCTAGAAAAAATAACATGGTCAATATTCTAATTAATGATTGAGCTCCTCAAGTTTTTCCCTATTTTTCTCTTCTTCATTTGAATATCTCAACAAAATGTTCATCTCTACACAAATGACAGGTTATTATTGATTTCATTCCCTTACCATTATAATAAGAGTACATTTTTTTTTTTGTCATTCGTTATTCCTAATCTATTACATTGGGGGATGGGACTCGATCCCGGGATGCAGTGTGGGGCATCCAAGAGCTCTACCGCATGAGCTAGCCATCACTTGCTAAGAGTACATCGGAATTGGAGTATATTTATCTGCTTAAAAATTTACTCCATTAGAATTTTGGGGTTGGGGCCTTTAAGAGGTACACAATGGGCCTTGGAGCAGGGGCGGAGCCACGTGGAGACAAGAGGGGTCAGTTGACCCCCCTGACCCCTAAATTTCTATAAGGATTTTGCTAGTATACCTCACAAAATTGCTAATTGACCCCTCTTTGATTTTTTATTTTGCCCCCCTGAACCAAAATCCTTGCACCCCCTGAACGCGTCTAATTCTTGCCCCCCCTGAACCAAAATCCTGGCTCCGCCCCTGCCTTGGAGGAGGGTAAACTTTTCTCATTTGGGCCATTCAGTGTCGAATAATGAAGCCTTTTAGGAAGGCAAATTGTTAAAGTGAATAACATTGATCGTAGTCGACTAAAGCAGTATCCTAGCCCTAAGGTTTGATCAAGGCCCAAACATGACAATTATGCCCAAAAAAAAGGTCATGGGCCTCGACTGAAAAGAATTACTGTACTTTCATACTTTTTTTTTGAAAGGCAAATTTTTTTATTAATCTTTGAAAACGCATTACAAAGATTAAAAGGGGCCAAGGCAAAAAGCATCACAAAGAGAGGAGACGACCCAACCAAGTTGGCAACCCATCTTTGCCAACTGTACTTTCATACTAAATCTGGGGTTTGGACAATTGTGTGTAATAAAAAGAAATGATGTTGTCACTCCAATTTTTGATAATCACACTCTAAAACTTATTTTTAGTGCGTTTCAAATGTTGTGTTATAGGCATCTTTAGCACCAAAAGATAAATTTCAGAGTGCGATTATCAAAAAATCGAATGCCAAGATCATTTTCCAAAAGAAAAAAATAATGATAATAATATACGGATTTCAATAACTCCTGGAAATATATCCTTAATTCTTATTTCCTTCCCTTTTTTAAACATAATTTCACTATAGGTCCTTCGTTTCTATCCGGCTTATTTGTACGAATGGTCCCCAAAGTATTAGCGAATTGTCACTTTGGTCCCCAAAATATAAATCGTGTCTATGGAGTCCCCAATGTTAACAATTCGCGTTTAACTGGTCCCTGGGTCTAACTCCGTCCGTGTTTACCGTCAAGTGTAGGGATATTTTCGAGATTTCACCTCAAACCCTCACCACTTTATCTTCTACCTCAAAACCCTAACCATACCCATCTCCAAGCCCCAAAATTCCAAACTGAACTCAAATAAATTCTTGACCAAAAAATAAATAAATAAATAAATAAAAAGAACTCAACCAATTCAAATAAAACATAAACAAAGTGAAAACCCAATAGGATTTGGAAATTACACATCGGAAGAGAACACGACCAACAAAGTGAACTCAACCATATCTACTTGGATAAACTGCACAAATGCAAAGGTAAGGGGCATACTTGATCAACATCTGCTGGGAAATCAATGAGCATATGCCGCAGACGGTGGTATTGTTTTGCAGGGAGTGGGTACATGCATATGCCCTTCACGACGTTGTTACTGCAGCAGGCGGCGTCAGAGGAGAGAGGGCAAGACTTGGACGGGGAGTTTGAGCGACAAACGAAACAATTAGATGGCAATCAAAACCGACAGTTTGGGATTTTTTCGGCAATCAAAACCAACAATTAGATACCGAAACGAGAAACTGAATTTCAGTAAATCAACCCTCTTCATTTCAACAAATATATTTTTGTTTGGAGAAGCGGTGAGAGTGAGTTTTGGGTGGGGATGGGTATGTGTGTGTGTGGTTTGGTTTGTGGCAGCTGCTGATCATGGCATTTGGTGTGAGAAGAATCTGATAATTTTTCCACACAAGGCTTTGGAGGCTTCTGTTTTGGGGGATTGGAGAAGAAAGGAAAAGGGAAGAAGAGGAAGGAAAGAGGAAGAGGGGAGAAAGGAGAGAGCGAAGGAGAGGAGGCGAATGGCGGTGGCAACTGGCGGCCATGGCTGCCGCTGTGTAACTTTGATTTTCCTTTCACTTTTTTTTTTTCTCGTCCTAAAATTTTGGGGGTTGGAGATGGGTATGGTTAGGGTTTTGAGGTAGAAGATGAAGTGGTGAGGGTTTGAGGTGAAATTCCAAAAATATCCCTGCACTTGACAGTAAACACGAACGGAGTTAGACCCAGGGACAAGTTAAACGCGAATTGTTAACATTGGGGACTCAATAGACACGATTTATATTTTAGGTACCAAAGTGACAATTCGCTAATACTTTGGGGACCATTCGTACAAATAAGCCGTTTCTATCCTCTAACCTACTTTTTTTTGTCTCCTTTCCCTTTCCTTCCCAAAGAAATCCAACAAGGACAACCAGATTCTCATTCTTTTTCCCTTTCTAGATACCACCTTTCAACTTTCCATCCTACTTATGAAGACATTAAAAAAATCGCTTAGATCCCTTTTTTTAACTCGGAAAAAAAAAAGTATTTTGTAGGCACCAAAATAACATCTTTTAAAATTTACACCTAAAAGTATGGAAGTAGGTATTTGCTTGACCGAAATCCTATACCTAATTTAATGGGTTGCCCCAAGCGTAGGGCGGAGACCGGTGTAGCATAATACCCGGTAAGACCGGAATCGAATCCACAGAGAAGGTGGAAAGTGCTTACTAAAAACTCGGGTTGCTAATGTTTAACACGGCTCTTAGGTAGCCACCCTTGTGATTTGATTGGTGAATTAATTAAACTAAGAGGAAAACTGATTCTGATTAAATTATTTAAAAGAAAGTACGGTCGTAGGGTTCATAACACGGTGACCAGGTCCAGACAGTTTCGCTCCGTTCGGTGTTCTAAAAACGTTTGATTTTAGAGAGAAAAAGGTACCCCGAAAGATGCGAATCCTCGTGGTCGCCGTTTACCCATGTACAGCGAAGAACGAGTTTTGGTCCCCCGTTCCCCGCGTTACCTGGGCTCCGACAATGCCCGGATTCGTCCACGGAAGTTCTTTAATAACCTAAAATTGCTTGTCCGTTTATTAATTCTGAAAACAGGAGCGAGAACATACCCAGCCCTGGCCACGGCGTGTTAATCACCCCGCGACCATACCTATGGAACTACTCACTCATATTAAACAAAATAGATAAGAAAATTCTGGAATAAAACATGCTATTAAACTAGAATAAGAATTAAAACAAAGATTCGAGTCTTAGAACGCGGACAAACTCCCGCGAACTGAGATTAATGTAAAGAAGACAGAGAATTACCAAAGCGATGCGAGAATCAGCGAATAAAACTGTAAAACTTCAATGGAAAAGTACTTAGGAAAGTAGAATCTCCAAAGGAAAAGTCGGCTCCTAATTGGAAGAAAAACAAAGTAAAGTTGGAACCCTAATTCTGCCTCAAAACTAGGTATTTATGTCTTTCCCGAAGCCCAAACACGTGGCAAAGTCAAACGGCCCATTTAGGGCTCTCGGTATCGATACAGGAGAAGTCCTGTATCGATACCCAGACGTTCTGTTCGCAGATGATGCCCACGGTATCGATACAGAGAAAGTCATGTATCGATACCGAGCCTCTAAAATTGTTTTTGGCTTGTTTGCTCGTCCTTGCTTGGGTCCCACCGGTTCCCAGCATGCCCAATGTCATGTGTCCACTTTACGTGCTCCTCCGGTCCGTTTCCTACAAAACAAACACAACAATACCCAAAACACAAGACAACACCGCATCAAGTGGAAAATGGAATAAATCGCGCCTCTAATGCGCTAATTCGCCCTACTTAGGCGCTTATATCTTGAGATATTGCGCGCCTATCAGTATTAAATTTTGAAACCATTCTAAAACTTCGTAATTTGTTAAAACTTCGCAGCCTCTGCCCACCCTTCGCTGTCTACATGAAACTATGGAAGTAGGTATTAAATTTTGAAACCATTCTAAAAGCTAGTGAAACCAAAGTTAATTCGTAAATACCAGCTTACGTAATTTTTTTTCTACCAAATTGGTGCCTCAACTGCAAATTCTAGCTCCGTCCCTCTCCGTCTCTAGCCCCACTGCAACTTTTGGAGGACATTTTTCCACAATAATTGGTCCATGAAAAGGAACGTGCATAAGAAAAGAGGAAAGCAGCCTTGAATACCATGAAAAGGAACGTGCATAAGAAAAGAGGAAAGCAGCTTTATTCAAGGGACATCTTCCTCTTTATCAAAATGGAGGTCTTATTGCCAATCAGTTACTCCTATATCACATGTGAGCGGGCCCCTGTTGTGGCTCACTACAGGGGTGTAATGAACTTATTTGACTGTTCATCTCGATAATAAATGTTCGGACTTTAATGACAATGGACAGCTCAAATCATTTAAAATTCAGATTAAATCCGAATTGTCGGTGTCAAGATGAATGGTCAAATGAGACTTACTACACCCTTCTAGTGAGATGCCTCACTACAAGACTCCCGCTTCCGTATCCGTATCGCATTCATTTTGTCCTTGATTCAATCTATCACAATCATTTGTTAACTTTGGAAAAAGGAAAAGGGAGGCATGTGACAATACAAGAAAGCAACGATTCTCCTTTTTGTCAAGACTATTCAACAGCAAGAATAATCCAGAATCATCATGAGATCCTATTTGACTTGTTATTTTCGGATAATGATACGGGTAAAGAAAAAAGGGAACTGAAAATGTAGCGATCGCGTTCGGGGACCCACTTCGGCCCCACACGAAGCTAGGTGATCCGACGGTGAGAGCTTTTTCGAAAGACTTCCAACCGTCCGATTGAAAGCTGAAATTTTGTGGGGCCCCTCGGAAAAATGTTTTAAGAACAATGAACGGTTCGGATCACTCGTGTGGGACCCAAAAGTGGGTCCCCGAACGCGATCGCTACATTTTCTGTGCTCCCCGTTCTGTACGGGTAGCACTGTCCGTTATTTTCAATTGGAATTCACATGAGATAAAAGAAAAAAAAATGGAACTTACAGCTAGCAAAATTAAAGTTGTAGTCACAATTTTTTTTTTTCAAAAATAAATATCATTAGAGTTGATTTTCTTCTCTCCCGCAGGATAAATGCAAATCTAATTGATGGATAGTTCCTTTTATGAAAGGTAAAGTTGGTTGAATCGCATTTCTATTGACATTTTTCATGAAAAAAATCTATAAAATCAATGCTACTAATAAACTAGAAACAAGAAAAGAGGAATCTGTACCACTCATTACTACGAGTCGCTAAATTCTGCTAGGAATTTTCCAGTGATTTAAGATATTCCGTTGCTCTCTAACAAAAGGTAAAAATTTAAATGTTTCTATAGATATGTATTTGATCAAGTGATTGGGAAGAAATATCTTGTGGCATGTCCAACCTATTAAAATAGTTTTGGACACAGAAGTTTTCACATGCACAGACCTAACAATCTTTCGATGCGTGTGGGTTTTATAAGCATCGAAAATTTCAGACGAATTACGAATATGTGTCGGACTCGTAAACTTGCCTTAACATGGTTACATGGATACAAGATCAGCTTCAATTCAAGTTTATCACTACTATAAGGGATCCCAACTTGCCAAACTTTAGAAAAGGACCAATGAGCTATAGCTCAGTTGGTATCTCCTAGCTCTCCCCACGTGGGAGACCAGGGATCGAGCCCCATTGGGGGCGTTGGAGTTTCAGGGCTATGGATAGCCCACGTACTCGTCTGTGGTTGACAATACTAACACTCCGCTAACCCCCACTAACATCTCTCCTAAACTATGGCAAAAAAAAAAAAAAAACTTTAGAAAAGGAAAAACAAATTTGAAAAGATCACCCATTGGAAGAGGTTACAAACTCTGACCTTTCTTTCATCTTGTAACTAAATGTGGAGTGGAATGGTAGTGTTAAAATGGACTTGTTGACTTTATGTCATGAACTATAGAGCTGTCATTATTGAAAGGTAATTAAAACTTTCCTTTTGCAAGAGAGACCTAAAAAGAGGAATATTCAACTTTTGTGAAAGCTTTTGGATCAACATCGTTTATCTCTTAAAGTCCACACAATTATTTATCACTAGTAAGAACATGTGCTATGCACGGAGACATGAAATAAAAATGATGTGTTGGCTATAAAATTTATTTCCTATATACTCCTCTTGACTCTAATTTTCTATGGTGATTTAATTGGCTATAAAATCATAATCAATATATGAAGCTTTTTAACAAAATAATTGAAATCAACACCCTGAAAAAAAATGTGTCATAATTTTTTTTATGATTGATATAATTGAAAAAAAAGAGGTAAAATTGTAGAAGTATAAAATTAAGTTAGATTAACATCTTTATGCATGTAAATTATGCCACAATTTTCATAGCATAGTTAATGTCCGGTCCCATGCTATGCACGGAATGAGAGAATCACTCTATGTTGGCTTATAACCACGGAGTCACATCTTAAATAGTTGCATCAGTCATAACTCTTGTGAAGCTATTTTTATGGACATGTTGTAGCTTCAGAATTTTTATTTTTTTATATGGATATGTACTTAGGGATAAGATGCATTGTCATTTGATAAACATCCCATAATTTAAATGATGTAATCTAAGTTTCTTTTGGGTTTAAGTTTTTACTTTTTAGACTCAAATTAGTTCTAAAAATGACCGCTGATTATTGAAACTGAAAAATAAAAAATCAAAGTGCCACTTGTTCCATATTATCCAAATAAAAGACGTTAACCAAAGAAATCTCAAACATTTTAATAAAAAATAATTTGTGAAAGCAACAAAATCAAATGGAATGCAAAAGAACTATCGACAAAATTAAAAAGAAAATCCATTTGAGTACAACTAAAGGATGGTGACTACACTTATAATCCATGTTAAAGCTGGAATACAAAAATCTTTTGAGATTTGAAGATAGATCAAGTCACTCATACTTGCTTTTGGGATCTTGAGGTGGAAGAAGCCTCATTGAACTCAACTCATACATGAAAATTAAACACAATAATTCTCACACCTTATCGTTTGTAATTGATCCAAGGTGTTCCTCCAATTGGTAGGCCACGATACACCATGCCTCCCTGCATTAGTGAAATACACAAAAATCAGTAATGAAGATTCATAACTCAACAAATACAAAACGTAACTGAACAAATAAGGCACAATAACTATGGGAAAAAATGTAAAAAGGAATGCCAATAAACACTAAAATTTAATGGGAAAGAATGCAGAGATGAGGATATATTGTTGTCCAGCAACTATCTCTATGTTTCATAAAAAAAAACAAAAAAAAACTCTCTCTATATGCATTGGATATTTTGAATTTATGACTTGCCGCATCCCCTTTAAGTGCCTGAAGGATCATTAGATATATATATATATATTTGAAAATGAAGAAGAGAGGTGAAGGATCATTAGATAGGTTCCACTTCTTATCCGGATTTTTTATCCAAATTTTTTATTAGGTCACCTTCTTATCCGGATTTAGAAAAGGTCACCTGCTTCACTTAAAATTCTACATGACAAACCAATCAATTATAGCCACTTGTTTCATCCACAGCTCTCCTCGCGAAAACTCATCCTGCAATACTATATAAGATAAGATAGATAGATATATAGATAGTTAGATTGACAAATTCTTGCACAAAGATGATTTATTGATGTGCATATATGAAATTAACTTTTTCTATATTTATAAACCAAGCATGAACCCGTGCTATGCACAGAGACATATAATAAAATGATCTGTTTATCCTTGTTTTTAGTATTAGCTAAAAAATTATACTTTCAACCACAGTGTAAGCAAGAAGTTTACTAAATGTTTCCTATATTTTTTATTTTATAAGTTAGGACGTTTATCAATTCTATATACCCACACATGCTCGACACTATTTTTTATGTTGTTGATAATACATATTCATTTTAGCCATATGTTAAAAAATATAGTGCCAATTGCACTCAATTTCAACCAAGTAGTGCATTAAAAATTTGTTATTTTTACGTCTTTTCCAAGTTATTTATTGAGATATGATGAAAATTTTCCGCCGGGGATTGAGTGGCAGTTTGAAGGCATAAAATATTTTTTATTTGGAGATTGGAGAAGTGAAATTCGATCCGGAGCACATTTTCACTCCTAGACTCACCTAATAAATACAATTTCAATGGCCCAAGTTTCTTCAAGACTGGTCTCTTACAAAAAAAATTGAAACATTAAATCGTCATAGTTTCAGCATATGCACTAAAAAAATAGAAAGTACTTCGTCATAGACGGAAAAAGACAGATTCTTGCGATTTGAAAATCGATGCACGCCGATTCATTCCAAATGAATCCAGGTAGTTGATTTTCGGAGATCAATTTCTGCACTTTCTAAGATGCCTCGAAACCCCAGACTTACCCAAAAAAATAAGATGCCTCGAAATTAGAACTTTTGAAGAAGACATCTATTTGACCTATTACATGGAAAGCTAAGCCTACGAAGAGGAAATGAAGTCATTGCAAATAATTGAACAACTTTTTATCCTCTAGGCTGGGAGGTTTTGGTGTTAAAACATGGAAATTAAGCTGGGCCTCCTGATTGGCTTCAATCTATGTAAGATGATTTATTGATGTGGATATACGATGAAATTAACTTTTTCTGTATCTATATTTATAAAACAATCATGTTAGATTGTTAATGAACAGACGAGCAAACCATCCAAAACAAGACCGGACTAGTTGATTCAAAACTAGAGACGGCGGACTTGGGTCTTGTTTTGTTTATCATTTGATAAAATGCAATTTTATGAGATTCTCAACCCACTTAATTTTATGAGATTCTCATTTAATCAAATAGGAAACAATGCTTAAAGAATGAGCGGTTCAGAATCTCCGATTATATTTTCGAATTCGGATTATGTTTTTGAACTCGAGACGGGAGCCGCCCCTGTTTCCCAAAACTGGACCCATTTAAAGCTGGCCGTGGGGTCTCATCTAGTTTTTCAACAATCCAATCCCTCCTCTCTCTCCCTCGCACTCTTTTCCATTCTCACCCCAAAACAAAACTGCTGCTCTCTCTTCGCTTTCTCTGCCTTAAATTATTTAGGTGGTACAGTACTGTGTTTGGAGAAAGAATTTCAGTTTGGAAAAAATTAAGAAATGGAAGGAGCAATACATCCAACGGATACATCAGCTTTCAAGGACTGCTTTTCATTAGCCTGGAGGAACCCATATGTACTCCGTCTCGCTTTCTCTGCTGGAATTGGTGGCCTTCTCTTTGGTTACGACACTGGTACGTAATTTACTTATCCTTAATTAATTTCTTCTCTCTCTCTCCTCTCTCTCTCATGCTCATGTTTTGGTGGGTGATGTGCAGGGGTAATATCAGGGGCACTTCTGTACATTAGAGATGATTTCAAGGCTGTGGATAAGGAGACCGTTTTACAGGTCTGTCCAAATTTCCATTCATCACTTTGCGGCCAGGCTTAGGCTTAATCCGGTTGGTCGGTGAATTTGCTTTACACACAAGGTTCCAAAGAATCCAACCCCAATGAAAAAAATAAATTAACTCTGCAGCCAGGCTCCTGATTTGGCTAAATTGAAAAAACTGATTTTTTGATTTTTTTCGTTTTGTCTTTATTCAAATTTTTTTTGAATTTGTTAGTTTTGCATCAAGATTGTGTGGTTTCTGGATTTATCTCGTCGAGACGAATCCAAATAGTATAAAATTATGGTCAAAAGTAATAATTTTTTTAATAAAGCCGAAAATAAACCAGTTTTTTGGATTATTTTTCGTCTTTATTCACAAAACTTTAAGTTTGGCTAACAATTTTATATTTTTAGATTCTTCTCGTTGAGACAAGTCAAGAAACCACAAAAAATCGACCGAAAACTAACAAATGCAATTTTTTTTGAATAAAGACAAAACGAAAAAAACCAATTTTTTCAATTTACCCAAATCCGGCCGTCTGGTTGGTTGGTGGGTCCGGTTGGTCAGTAGATTTGCTCCACACACGACAATAAGGGTTTGATTCTTTTGAGCCCGGCAAAAAAAATAAGTATTTTTCTATGACAAGGTTGTTATTTTATTCGGTTTTTTTCTTGGAATTTCCGAATCAGTGGCTTAGTTTTCCATTTGATTTTAGCAACTATGATTTTAGCAAATGAGTTCAGCAAGTGCGAAAATTGTGGTATTTCAAATCAAAAAATTAAGTGTTTCTGTGTATTATTTTTTGAATTTTTCACACCGAATTAAAGTACGCGATGAGTACTTTCATTTGGTGCGAAAAAAATCGAAAAACGATACGAGGAACAACTTCATGTTTTGATTAGAAATACATGATTTTAGCACCTTGATTTTAGCAACTGGGTTGCTACCGTGATTCTTTTTCATGTAATAAAATGACCTTTGTTTTCTTGTACTAGTACTTTTGTTTTGCTCTTTTGAAGTGTCTGCTAGGACCTTCACTACTACTCTTAATTACTCCGTAATTTTAAACTCTGCAATAACCTCAACAAAAAGTGATGAATATTTTTTTTTTCGTCACGTCGAAAATTAATATTTAGCAATTAGTTTATCCTTAAGATTTGTAGTTCCATTTCAGAATCATAACTGAAGGTGGTCATAATTTTGCATGTGTTTGGTGAATAATTCTCATGGTTCACTCTTTTCACAACTAATAGCACCTGATTTACCAGAGTAGTCAAGATTTAAGAAATTACCGGACTCAAAAGAGTGAGCCAAGTTGTTCATTTTGTTCGGCTTGTCGAGTTGTGTACTTAAAAAATCCCACTGATCGCCAATTGGACATCGGTGTTTTTGTCGCGAAAAAAAAAAATTAATGGCTAGTATCTTAAGGCCTTGTTTGGATCTTGGACTATTGGAAAAATTGTTTGAGGAAAGAAAATGCCAGAAATTTGTGGAGCTAATTTAGTTTTCAACTTTTGTCTCTAATTTTTGTTTGCCTCTGCAAATCAAAGATCCACACACATCTGTGCGGATTAACAACCATGCAAGTACTACTTCTATTAATTTAATTGGACTTAAAATTTGTACATCATATGATTTCTTACATGTACAAGGGAAAAAAAAAAAAGCAACTTCCATAATCCAACTCACTGATAAATCAGAAACAACCATGGTGACACTTTCAATAGGAAAGCATAGTAAGCATGGCAGTTGCCGGGGCAATCATCGGAGCAGCAATCGGAGGGTGGTTGAACGACCGGTATGGAAGAAGAACAGCCATCCTGATTGCTGATTTCCTCTTCTTTATTGGAGCTGTGATCATGGCTGCAGCTCCTAATCCAGCTGTACTCATTGTCGGACGGGTTTTCGTAGGACTCGGTGTTGGAATGGCGTCGATGACGTCACCTCTGTACATATCGGAAGCTTCTCCGGCAAAAATCCGAGGTGCTTTGGTCAGTACAAATGGGTTCTTGATCACTGGTGGACAGTTCTTGGCTTACCTTATTAACTTGGCCTTTACCAAGGTATGTGCCAACTCTATTTCAGGTCTATTTTGATATTTTCCATTTTCTTTAATCTGTACTTTGTTACTTCCAATGGCCAATTTTATGTGGAAAAGATTATCCTTTTATTTGGGGCTTTTGCAAGTGTTTTTAAGCTTAGTTTGATGCATTTAAGAAGGATCCAGATGATTTTTGCCTTAGCTTCTCTGTTTCTTGAATGTGCTACATTTTAGGAATCCCCATACTTTTCAATTTTCACAATTGTTTCCTAGTTTTCTTATGAGAACAGATCAAATTATGAACTGAAACATCGGGAGAGTGTGATTTGGGATTACAGAATGTGAAGAATGGGTCCTTAATGCTCTTACAAACTTGTTTTTACATCATTCATTTGTTGGAAACTATGGTGACCGTCGTCCGATCTGACCTTCCTGAGTGAACCCTTTCAACTGTGAGATTGGTTCCCCTGATCTCTGGACCTCTCTGCACAAGTAGGCACCCGATGTTAGTGTCAAACCCGGCCGAAAGGTTGCCGGGATGGCACTATATATAGAGAGAAGTACAGAATAGTTTTAGAATGGAGAATTATATGTACCTCTTAGGGTTTCATTGCTGTACTTGTATAGGCTCTCTTGACTTGCCCTTCAAGTTCCGGCATGACTTGTATGCGCGGTAACCGCTCCGCTGACGTTGCATCATACGTCTAGGGATCGAGTCGGTTATTAGCACATGAACATGCTACGAGTTGTCTTTTGACTCGTGCCATAACTGCTCGGCTGACGTTGCTCATGACGTCTTGAGCCGGATAGACACACGCTCGAACTTCCTTCCATAAATAACGCGGGTTATATCATTTGGATCCGAGTAAGCAACCATGACCCAGCCTTCAAACATTAAGGTATGCAGGCATGGGTTCCGTTGTCCCCCGTTCGGTTATGGGCTTGAAGTCACTCGGCCTGGCGGCCTGGCCAACAGATGGACCCCAGAGGGGATCTAAACTGATTCAAACCCTGTGGCCCGTCTGGCCTTTTCTCTTTGACCCTAATCATTGGCCCACTACAAAAACAATGTGGATAGAGAGTATGAAACGTTTTACCTCACAAAAGTATGAAACGTTTTACCTCACAAACTGTTTGAGCCTTTTCATTCGGCCCACTACTGAAACAAACTGTTTGAACCTAGAGTTTTGTGAAACTCAAAATTGGGACATGGCTGCTATTTTTGTGTAAGGAACAAGTGCCCAAAGTGATGTGCACTTCAATTTTCTTTCAAAGACGAACAGCTAACATCTAGCTATATTGTTAAGCAGTTGTAGCATGTTTTTTAAGTCATGTCTCGTGGTCTTTGTTATGTGAAGCTAAATAAAAATGAATTCTTACATGAAGAATTGGTTCCAAAACTCAGTAATATTGTAGAAGATGTTAATTCTCTGTTTGGTTGTCTGAAATTAGGCTCCAGGGACTTGGAGATGGATGCTAGGAGTTGCTGGAGTCCCAGCTCTTGCGCAGTTCATTCTGATGCTGCTCCTTCCAGAATCACCCCGTTGGCTTTACCGCAAGGTTCCTTCATTCTCTTCTTTTCTTGGAAGAACATTCCCAAACATAAATTTTTTGGAGAAAATTCCATCAGAACCATTGGCACCGACGAGCCACTGCTGAATTATTCTGTGCTAAAAGATATGTACTAAGATTCTGTTCGTATATCATTACATTTTTTCTATGTGAAATTTTCATCAACCACTTCTTAAATTTTCTTGGTTAAAGTTTCAAACAACATTCATATTCTCTCGGAAAGTGGTTCACGAACAACAATTTTACACAAAATTCCGACAATGGTACCTTATGTTTTTCCAATGCAAGCCACTGCCGCTTATTCTTTACTGAAACTGCGTTCAATATTATGTTTGCATAGCATTACTCTTTTTCATCAAATGCTAACATCATCAACCAATTATTGGATTCTCAACAGGGTAGAGAAGAGGAAGCTAAGACCATTTTAAGGAAAATATACCCAGCAGAGGACGTGGAAGCCGAAATTCAAGACCTGAAGGAATCAGTTGAAAAAGAAATCCAAGAAAGGAGTTCTTCCGAAAAGATCAATTTCATCAGACTATTGAAAACGAAAACAGTCAGACGAGGGCTAATAGCCGGCGTAGGACTCCAAGTGTTCCAACAGTTTGTGGGCATAAACACAGTCATGTACTACAGCCCCACCATAGTCCAACTGGCCGGTTTCGCATCTAACCAAACTGCCCTCCTCCTCTCTCTTGTCACTGCGGGGTTGAATGCCTTAGGCTCCATTGTGAGCATATATTTTATTGATAGGACTGGAAGGAAGAAGCTTCTGGTTTTCAGCTTGTGTGGCGTTATTATCTCACTTGGCATTTTGTCAGCCGTGTTTCATGAGACTACGACTCACTCGCCGGCTGTTAGTGCGACTGAGACAGCTAGTTTTGGGGGCTATACGTGTCCAGATTACAGTTCTGCTGGAAGTTCTGCTGGAAACTGGGACTGTATGAAGTGTTTGAAGGCCTCTTCTCCTGATTGTGGTTTCTGTGCTTCATCAACGAATAAGGTAAATACATTCTGATGGAGATCAACAACAATAAATTAGCTAAGCATAGCTATCCAACTCCTTGTTGCGCCATATGTCATATGGTCACGGTAGGGTTCTTGTGTTTAGATACATATCTAAAATGTCAGATTCAGTCATGCAGACTTGACAAAATATGTAGGTTTGTTGACATAATTCATTTATGGAAGGGTAAAATGGTGTTTCAATATGTCTCCCAGAGCATTTCATGGATATTAGTAAAGGTCCATAGTTATATATTGAATTATTAAGCTAGTCGTTATGTAAAAGTCCGAAGGTCTCTAATTTCTGAAATGGATTGCGTATAACATAAACTGCCTGTCCATCACCACTGTTCGTAGGACTTGAATCCCCAAAGGATTCAGCTCAACTCAAACTCTCAGTTTTCGGAAGTCACATAATTCTAGCGACTGATGAAAATTGAGGACTCTGATTTGGGCTCTTTGCCAAATATGCATTTCCAGCCTATTTCTTATTTACTACCTATTTCACTCATACAGCATTTTTTGATATCATTGCAGCTGTTTCCAGGAGCCTGTCTTATCTCAAACAAAACTGTAAAGGACACCTGTCACGAAGACAACAGGCTATGGTATACGAGGGGGTGTCCAAGCAAGTATGGGTGGCCAGCCCTGATTGGCTTGGCCCTCTACATTATATTCTTCTCCCCTGGAATGGGCACCGTGCCTTGGATTGTCAACTCTGAAATATACCCACTAAGGTTCCGAGGGGTCTGTGGGGGGATAGCTGCCACGGCAAACTGGATTTCTAACCTCATTGTTGCCCAGTCATTTCTCTCTTTGACACAAGCAATTGGGACTTCGTGGACCTTCCTTATATTTGGAGTCATATCTGTTGTGGCATTGTTTTTTGTGCTGATTTTTGTGCCGGAGACCAAGGGGCTTCCGATTGAGGAGATTGAGAAGATGTTGGAGATGAGAGTGTTGCAGTTGAAGTTTTGGAAGAAGAGGAGTGATTCAGAACTCATGAACCAAAAGAAGAATCAAAATGCGTGAGAAAAAAAGAGTGCAGGGAGGGGTAATTACCTTGATTTCTATTAAATTTAACTAAGAATGCTGATATATGTACCTCAGATTCAATGTGTGGGGACACATTTATGGAAATGTGAATATCTGAGGGGGAAGATAATACAAAAGAGACTCTACTGAAGTATGTTAAGAGTTGGATTTGGTAAAACTTTCAGATGTACTATCATATTGTCATTGCTTGAATATAAAACTAATCAACATGTTATTTGCTTGATTTCGGTTCTGTTGGTTTTTCTTTGAACTTCCTTGTTTTCGAATTCCGAAGGTCAAAGCACATCATTTTCATGGTTTTCACCCTCTCATTATACTACAAATTTAGTTGGTATGAAACATTTCCTCTTCCAAACTCTGAAGGTTTCTCGAACCGGACATTCCACAGCTGGTCGGGACTTGGGAGCCCCTATCTATGGTCACGCACGCTGGTTGCCCCCTCCCATCTTTGTGCATTTCAAAAAAAAAAAAAAAACTCCTAAGGTTTCTAAAGCACATGAATGACACATTAAATCACTTTCTTTTGGCCGGGTAGCAAAGCCAAAAAGGAGTATTATTTTTACTACCTTCACGCTTGTGTATCGCACTATGGAATCAGAGAGTCTAAGCACACACTTTGATAACACAACTATATCAGGAACTGTTCAATGTATGTAGATCCATGTTGAATGGTTCTAGACGTAATTGTATCCGGAGTTGTATTTTAGTCATGTTGAATGGTTCTAGACGTAATTGTATCCGGAGTTGTATTTTAAAGTTGTCTGAGTAGCATTGCTCATTTGGAATGGATTGAACTATTCCTTTGGCAAGAAAAAGTTTACATGTTCATGTTGAATGAGAGAGCATCACTGGAAGAGTTTGTGGGTGAGATACATAGACGTGCATATTCATGTGAAAAAATGGAGTAATGCATTTTCATCAAATAAGCATTTCATAATGTTGTGTTAACAACAATGCAATCATTTTATATGTTACATTTATTCACACTATATTCTTGTTATCTTTGTGGCAAACTTCTATATATCCGGAGTAAAATAATAAAACATAACATACAAATTTTTAGATTCGTTTGTTGTTTTTCCTAAACTTTTTTCAACCTCGGATTTTGTTCTTTTTTTGAATGCTCTAGTCGGGATGAATTTGAAACAAATGGTTTGATATTTTTCTTTAAAAAAATCCTTAATATTGAAAACAAATCAAGAAAACCAATTAAGACCCATCCGAACTCAAACCCTAAAGTTTCCCGTTCAGACTAAAAAGCTCGAGGAAGCTTTCCAATGCACCAAAACTCAAAGTTCGAGTCTTGTTCCCCACAAATACCCAGTGCAATATCCCTCCATGTCGAAGGAAACAAAACTTTTTTCTGCAGAAGAGTTTCTATCTTGGGCCCTCTAACAAGAGCTAGCAGATTTGTTGACCCGAACTCCCGGTCCCAACTCCTTATTCTGTCCATCCGAGTCGTCCATTCGAGCAATCAACAGTTCGGATTTCATCTCGCCCCAAATAAATCTAAGTTATCTATGTTCATCTGCGAATCTGAGCCGTTAATTACTTGGATGAATAACTCGGATGAACGAGACAGGGAGTTGGGACATGATTTGCAGGACAGCAAATCCTCAGATTGTAGGCTGTTTGGACCCAACAAAATGTTGAGGGCTAATTAACCGATTTGAGGTGGATAGGGTGCTCCGTTTGGGTTTTTAGAAGTATTTTTTTTTTTTTGTTAGTTACAAAGATTACAAATATCAAAATTACATTAAATGAGAAACAAGTCTAAAATCACTATGAGTCCAACCAAATTAATAGTTTCATCGAGGGGAGAACTATCCCAACAACTACAAGGAGAATACCACCGTGACATACACGTGGAGAGATTCGAACTGCAAACTACGGTGCCAACTTTTTTTGGGTGCTTGAACCTTGGTGCCAACTGCGGAAATTTTTGTGGTAAGAAACTTGAACTTGGTTAAACAATGCCCGGTTCAAGTCTCCATAATCCATATAGCCTTTTATTAGAGCTAAAATACTCATAACACCGCTCACATGTGGTGGAACCTTAAATTTGATTGGCATACATGTCGTTGGATTCTCTCTACACTGGTATCTTTTTAATATATATAAGAGAACAAGTATTTTTTTATGGAGTTAGTCATTTAAATTGAATTTGAAGGTGTCGATCAGATTTGGCTTTGAGCTCAAATTCGTAAAGTCACCGCAATCCATATAGTAATTACTAATTACACCTATATAAAAATTGAATTATTGCAAGGCTTATCGATTTTGGGTACTTATACTCTCAAATAATTGTAAAGACTACATATGAAGTTTCTTTTTTCAAGTATTTTTAACTATGCAAAGTAGATTAAAAGTCTCATTTTAAAAAATTTGTTTTATGCCTCATGAACATCAGAGCCGACCCTGGTGTCGGTCACATCCTTCCAAGCTCATAAGCTACTACAAAGTGTGTCATGGTCATGGTGGTGCAAGGGGCAAGTGAAAAGAGAACAATCATTTTCATAAAAGATGCAAGTTACTTGATTCGGTCTAAATTAACTTTATGTTAAAGACAGTTTGTTAAAAGTGATATTTAGTGATCGTTGTTTAGCTTTTTGTCTATATTTTTGGGAATAATCGTTCATCTCGATGATATCAAAAATAAAAAAATATAGATTAAAGTTGAAAAAAAAATCGTCTAAGACGACGCTAATTAAACTGCTTTCAATTTTATTTTTTTTCATCTCAAGTGAACTTTTTGCGACTTTTTGTCATACTAATTTTTTGCCTTTTTTAATTCCAATCGTAATGACAATGATGAACGATTAATCTAAAAAATCTTACCTGAATCCAATAAAGAATAAGAGAAAACAACTAAGAAGACAATAAAAAATACTGGAAAAATCTAATTAGCCAAAGTGCAACTTAATTCTGGCCGGGTGCCAGTCCAATCTAATTAATTCAGGGTGCAAAAAAGAGGATGAGTAAATAAAGGTGCGTTGCATGTTTCCGTAACACTCGTAGGAGTATATTCGCTATGAGTACCAAGTAGTAATGTCGTTGTTGACATGGTCATCTGACCCTCCCAAGTTTTGTGATATAGAGGCGTCGGCAGCAACTCTCCACTCGTTTCGCGCGTAAAGCCTTAATAGCTTGGAACTTCCGTGTTTTCTCTCCCGATACATGTACGTGTATGGCGTAGAGGACCTGTGTGGTAGCAATGTAGTGGAGTAGTCGAGGTTGAGTGAGGGGGAGCCAGAGTTGCTCCCCCACAAAGAGTTTTTTTTGTAACTTTGTATATGTGATTTAGATAGCTTGAAATCTTTTTCTTAAATTGATACGAGTGTTTGGTGTGTCAATGGAATATAAACGAGGAGTAATATAACTCATACATATTCATTTTTTTAAACAGGGATTAAAGACTTGACATACACATCAACTATGGTTCTCCTTCGGCTCCAAGGGGTTTGGCCAAGTAGTTATGTGAAAGTAATAAGTGCTCTTTCATGAGGTCACTGATAAGCCCCAAATGTTGTATATATCCGGGCTTATCTCACTCGTTGTGATCACACACACGTGCATTTTGTGTCTTTATACGATTGATTTTGCGCGAGTTGTGTTTTTGATGAGTTTCAGAAAATCGGAGCTAAAAGGTGTGTCCAAAGCTCCAAATAATCCCCGGTTGTATCCGGAAGTACCCAAGGTCCCGCAATGACATGGAGGACAATTGCCGAAGCTTAGAAGTCGATTTAAAAAGCTTTGGAAGGTTCCAGGAAGGCCCGGAACAAAAGAACAAGAAATTTGGAGTTATGAGCCTCGAGAAAATCTGACCAACTGATAGAAAAAGGCTCATTTTTCTCAAGATACAAAGGCTATGAAGATGAGGTCAATTGGGTTTGAAAGTAGACTAATAGAGCTTTCCAACGGTTCAAGGATCGCCTCATTCCGAGTTCCGACGAAGCCGGGGCATGCCCGCGAAGTTGGGTCAAAAATCTGCCTGAACAGACACTTCTGGATCGATCCAGAGTTAATGTGGATCGATCCACATATATGAAAAATTCTCCAAACTCATCTGGATCGATCCATGATGAAGTTGGATCGATCCACACTTCAACAAATTGTTCTAAAGCCATCTAGATCGATCCAGGTCTCAAGTGGATCGATCCACTTCTTCCAAAACAGCACCAGATTCATCTAGATCGATCCAGGGTCATGATGGATCGATCCAAGTCCCTCCGGATAGCCAAATTAATGCACTTTTTGCACCTTCCTTTTATGAAAACTTTGGATAATTGTGAGAGCTTTATGGACTTTTGTTAGAGAGAGAAAATGGATGATAAAATAGTCTTCCCTATTCGTTTCTCGTTATTTTCTCGTTTATTAATGTTGTAGCTACTTGTTGGTTCTCTATATAAATTGAGTTTATTTACGTTTCTATCGGTTAAATCTTGTTTATGCTTTTCTAGTCATCTCCTTTGAAAAATCAAGTAAGTAGTCTTAGTTGTTAAATTACTCAAGGTTTAAAGTGTTAGACTAATCTAGGATCTTCTATAAAAATAAGTTTTTAAGGTCATTTGTCATGTTCTTTATTTCCTTTATAAAAATAGTCATGTTTCCCGTAGTTATGAAAGAGTAGTCGTTATAGGCTCGGTCATGGGGTGATAAGCAACTCGTGACTTAGGTTTTTTTGCTCTCCTCGCCATAATGCAAACATCGTTTGTTAATCAAAGAATAAGGATTAATTTTATGTATCAAAATTTGGATTTGTTAATCCCTTTGATCACACGTAGCCAAGGGCTTGACCACTTGGCACGTGTGATGCTTAGAGCGATGTCAATCAAAATGTTTGTATAAATGGCACAAGAATCCTATTCTTTGAGAAACACCATTTCTAGTTGAACGAGTTTAAAAACCAAATCTTCCGTTCGGGATCGTTTAACGACGTCACCGAGCCGGTTATCTTAGAGGAGAATGAATCGGCCTAAGGCATGGGTGTTGAGAACCCCTTGACTTAGCCTTGTTTTAATTAGTCTTTTTAATCTCGTGTCATTCACGAAGTTAAGTGAATTCCGCCCCCAAACTGCTAAGCCAAGTTTGCCGCTTTAAGGCTAAAACCAACATTCGCGAAACAACACTCACGCTCAGCGCATTCGGTCTCTGTGGACCCGACCCGGACTTCCGGTTATTATGCTACCGCCGGCCTAAACCCTACGCTTGGGGAAATCATATTGGAATACAATCCAAGGGCGCAAGCAGTCACGTGTTTTATTCCTACAAAGGAAAAACATCTCAAACCTTGAAGCCACTGGAGGTTTTTTCGGTCGTTAATTTCAGGGCCCTGGAATTAGTCAATGTACACGAAAACTGACCCGAACATCCTATTATAAGGAGAGATAAAAAAAAAAAAGTATTGTTCTCATTGTAGGCTTGTAGAGGCATAAGAGGACATGAGATGGGGTGAGTCTCTCTCTCTCTCTCTCTCAAGTTGACACCAAAGTATGTGGCAGCAAAATCATTATCCCAAATGGTAGAAACCACCATCAAGCAAACTTTATCTTCTTTGTCATCTTTGCCTTAATATAACAAACTTTTTTCAAACAAGTAGCTTTCCCATAGGGCTTGAATGAGCTAGAAGTTGGGAATAATTTTGATATTTCATCCACACATTAGTGCCTCAAGCATGCAAACAAATTCAAGTGGGGGAGCCACTTTTAGACAAGCAATGCAACTGTGGCCTTTTGGCTTCCATCAACTCATTCACTACATTACAAACTCACAATATGGGTATATATCAGTTTGGAGAAAACCAAAACTAGCCTTTCAAAGAGAATATTTATTTTGCAGGGAACCATTTTTCTCTTATAGGATTCTTCCATTCACATTTGGCTCTCCTATTCATGGGAAATTATATATGTTATGCACTATTAAAAGGGTAAATTGCGCACGTACCCTCCATTTGTTGTCACTAGTTTTTCACTATTATCGAAATTCATGAGTTGGGTTTAATTTAATTATGTAGGATAACATGGACAAGTCCCCATAATTAATTGAAACTTTTAAATAGAACTGGTGAAAATCTACTCGATCGCGTTTAAGATGTAAGAGTTACAAACAAATGTGAAACCTATTACTAATAGAACTGATTTTATTTCCCACCCCTTGTAAGCCACGATGTGCATGCACATAGCATGTGCATTTTTTGTGGTTTAGGAATATATATCATGAACGGGTCATGTTATAAATTCGGCAATATGGTGAACCCAATAAGGTTAGTACCCGCTTTGTACTACACAACATATTGTCAGGTCAAATGGGAAAAGCTTGAACTCGATTCCTACAGATAATCACAACTTATCCCTAGAAAAAATATCATGGCCAATATTCTAATTAATGATTGAGCTCCTCAAGTCTTTCCCTATTTTTCTCTTCTTCATTTGAATATCTCAACAAAATGTTCATCTCTACACAAATGACAGGTTATTATTGATTTCATTCCCTTACCATTATAATAAGAGTACATTTCTTTTTTTGTCATTCGTTATTCCTAATCTATTACATTGGGGGGATGTGACTCGATCCCGGGATGCAGTGTGGGGCATCCAAGAGCTCTACCGCATGAGTTAGCCATCACTTGCTAAGAGAACATCGGAATTGGAGTATATTTATCTGCTTAAAAATTTACTCCAAGGGTTTGGGCCTTTAAGTGGTACACAATGGGTTGGAGGAGGGTAAACTTTTCTCATTTGGGCCATTCAGTGTCGAATAATGAAGCCTTTTAGGAAGGCAAATTGTTAAATTGAATAACATTGATCGTAGTCGACTAAAGCAGTATCCTAGCCCTATGGTTTGATCAAGGCCCAAACAAAGACAATTATGCCAAAAAAAGGTCATGGGCCTCGACTGAAAAGAATTACTGTACTTTCATACTAAATCTGGGGTTTGGACAATTGTGTGTAATAAAAAGAAATGATGTTGTCACTCCAATTTTTGATAATCACACTCTAAAACTTATTTTTAGTGCATTTCAAATGTCGTGTTATAGGCATCTTTAGCGCCAAAAGATAAATTTCAGAGTGGGATTATCAAAAAGTCGAATGCCAAGATCATTTTCCAAAAGAAAAAAATAGTGATAATAATATACGGATTTCAATAACTCCTGGAAATATATCCTTAATTCTTATTTCCTTCCCTTTCTTAAACATAATTTCACTATAGGTCCTTCGTTTCTATCCTCTAACCTACTTTTTTTTTTTTTGTCTCCTTTCCCTTTCCTTCCCAAAGAAATCCAACAAGGACAACCAGATTCTCATTCTTTTTCGCTTTCTAGATACCACTAGGGCTGAAAAACGAGCCAAATCGAGTCGAACCCTATGAGGTTCGGGATCAGTTCGTTAAGGTACGAGTCAGGCTCGAGTTCGGCTCGGGTTCGATTCGAGCCTAGATAAGTGGGCTCGAGTTCGGCTCGTGAAAAAATTTCAAAGCTCGGGCTCGGCTTTGTAGGGCTCGTTAAACTCAAACGAGCCGAACCGAGCCGAATTTAGGCTCGAATCAATCTCAGTAGGGATCGTTAGCAATTTAGAACACAAACTAAGAGGGGGAAAAGATATGCTTCAAAACAATGTTACATGTAGATCTACCACAATAATAAAGAAATCAAACAAAAATAAACAAATCTACCACAATAATTAAGAAATCAAAAAAAAAACACAATAAAAAAAATATTGAGAACTAAATAGAGTACTCTAGTTAGGGATAAAAGTCATCTATTCGTAGTAGAGTACTCTAATTAGGGATAAAAGAAGAACAAATTACATAAAAGTTTCTCAACTATAAAATATTTATATGTAGACCCCTAGAGTATTATTAATTACATTTTGACCTCAGGTTCGCGAGCCTAACCAAGCCGAATCCACTTAGGTTCAAGTTCGGCTCATTTATGAAACGAGCCTAATATTGAGGTTCAAGTTCAGTTTGTTTAGTAGACGAATCAAACTCGAACGAGCTCTTGCCGAACCAAGCCTCGAATAGTTCGCGGACGGCCCAGTTCATTTACAGCCCTAGATACCACCTTTCAACTTTCCATCCTACTTATGAAAATATTAAAAAAAAATCGCTTAGAACCCTTTTTTTAACTCGGAAAAAAAAAAGTATTTTAGATGGCTAAGATATGATTATTCTTCCACCGGAAGGACAATAATATTATTTTAGATTTTGTAGGCACCAAAATAACATCTTTTAAAATTCACACCTAAAAGTATATGGCATACTTCGTAATTTGTTAAAACTTCGCAGCCTCTGCCCACCCTTCGCTGTCTACATGGAACTATGTATTAAATTTTGAAACCATTCTAAAAGCTAGTGAAACCAAAGTTAATTCGTAAATAACGCCTTACGTAATTTTTTCGGTTAAATTCCTAAAACACCGCCTAACCTATAAAAACATCCATACACACCCCCTTATCTTTCACCGTTTCCCATCTTCACCCCTTCTGTTAAAGTTCCGTTAACGGAGTAAGGGAAATGACTATTTCACCCTCGTTTAAAAAACAACTTATAGAAAAAAAAACCCTTCTCCTTCTCTCGTAACTCTCACTGCACTTCTCCTCAAAATTTTCTGCAGTTAAAAAATAATAATAATAAAAAAAATAACCAAATCGAGTTTGACTCTGTTGAACCCAAATCAAGCCCTATACGAAACAAATCAATTGTGGCTATATAGTACTTAAATTAAATTGCATGCACCCAACAGAACTCTATTGACCACCGACCTCTGTTCCAAAACAAATTCTTATTTGAGCACTTTTAAAAAAAAAAATTCAAATCTGGTCAGACATTTCTCGTGGGAATCCGATCGTTACTCTTTGGGTTGAAGCAGAAAAAATATCAAAGGAGTATACCGAATTAGATTTTCTTCTTGCAAACTCAAATCTAGTTGAGCATCAGCACCTACCGTCCATCGCCGGAGACTCGCGGGACATCTTCTACCTCTACCCACGCCAAGATCAAAAACAAGAAAGGACGACCCAGACTTGCCCAAAACCCCTCTCCTGTCGACCATCGCCGAATGTCCATGACCCGCGTCGGATGGCGCAACTCCCCGCCAATCACACCACCAGTCGTTAGACAGGGAAGCAGCGACTTGGGGCCAGTCGGCTGGGGTTCGAATGGGAGCGGCGGCTAGGGTTTAAGCTAGAGAGAGAAAATAGATGGAGCCAAGAGAAGAAATTTGTGAATTTTTTGATTATATATATATATATAGGATCCCATTCTACTAAGGACTCCCTCAAACTCGTAATTTGCGGACCTCATGGATCGGGGTCGAATCTCGACGATCGGAACCGCTCAATGTGTTTAAAACGTGATTTTAAGGGTCACCGCGAGGATTCGTCCAAAATATTTTGGAGTGAATGAAGAATGGATGAGAGAGAGAGAGAGAGAGGGAGAGAGAGGTGGGAGAGGTGTCACAGGGAAGAGAAGGGAGAGAGAAGATGTTGTTTTTTAACTCTGAAAAATTTTACAAGGGTAAACTTGTCATTTTTTTACTTTGGTTTACGGAGTAAGGTTTTTTTTTACATTTCGCATAGATGAAGGGGTCTGTCTAGACGTTTTTAAAGATTAGGGGGTGTTTAAGGAAAAATGAAAAAGATGAGGGGTGTTTTAGGAATTTAACCTTTTTTTTCTACCAAATTGGTATGTCTCAACTGCAAATTCTAGCTCTGCCCCTCTCCGTCTCCAGCCCCACTGCAACTTTTGGAGGACATTTTTCCACAATAATTGGTCCATGAAAAGGAATGTGCATAAGAAAAGAGGAAAGCAGCTTTATTCAAGGGACATCTTCCTCTTTATCAAAATGGAGGTCTTATTGCCAATCAGTTACTCCTATATCACATGTGAGCGGGCCCCTGTTGTGGCTCACTACAGGGGTGTAATGAACTTATTTGACTGTTCATCTCGATAATAAACGTTCAGACTTTAATGACAATGGACAGCTCAAATCATTTAGAATTTGGATTAAATCCGAGTCGTCGGTGTAAAGATGAATGGTCAAATGAGACTTACTACACCCTTCTAGTGAGATGCCTCACTACAAGACTCCCGCTTCCGTATCGCATTCATTTTGTCCTTGATTCAATCTATCACAATCATTTGTTAACTTTGGAAAAAGGAAAAGGGGGGCATGTGACAATACAAGAAAGAAACGATTCTCCTACCCACCATTCCGCCATCCACCATCCACCATCCACTCCGCCATCCACCATCCGCCGTCCACCATCTCTCCCACCGCTCCACCCTCTGCCTTGCTCCGTGGTTTCGGTAGATGGGTCGATGTCCGGATCAGATCTGAAGGGAGGGGATGGGGGTCTGTTTCTCCGGCGAATAAGTTGTTGGGTCCGGCGCGGCGGCGGTTTTTCCGGCGACATCTTTGACCGGGGGTTTTTAGTTGTTTTTTAGTTTTAGTTTATTTTGTTACTTGTTTGTTTATGCCCCTGGGGGATTTTATCCCGTTGTGGGATCGTATTGCCTCCTTTATGGGTGGTTTTTTGTATGATTTCATCAGTGTGTTTCTGCGTTTGGTTTGAGCTGGGTGTCCCTTTTGGGATCCTCTTCTACCAGATCGAGGACGGACTCTACGCCCGCACCTAGTGTAGGTCTGCTTTTGCAGTACGTGTCTTGAGCCTGTGAGCCTGTGTGCTCTTTGCAGTTGCTCGTGTCTTTGATTTTGGTAGATTTGGTTCATTCCTGTATATTGTGATGAAATCTTTGCCTTAGGACCGGTTGATGAAATGAATTGCTTGACGTCTTTCAAAAAAAAAAAAAAGGACTATTCCACAGCAAGAATAATCCAGAATCATCATGAGATCCTATTTGACTTGTTATTTTCAATTGGAATTCACATGAGATAAAAGAAAAAAAAATGGAATTTACAGCTAGCAAAAAGTTGTAGTCACAATTTTTTTTTTCAAAAATAAATATCATTAGAGTTGATTTTCTTCTCTCTCATCCATGAAAATTAAACACAATAATTCTCACACCTTATCGTTTGTAATTGATCCAAGGTGTTCCTCCAATTGGTAGGCCACGATACACCATGCCTCCCTGCATTAGTGAAATACACAATAATCAGTAATGAATATTCATAACTCAACAAATACAAAACGTAACTGAACAAATAAGGCACAATAACTATGGGAAAAAATGTAAAAAGGAATGCCAATAAACACTAAAATTTAATGGGAAAGAATGCAGAGATGAGGATATATTGTTGTCCAGCAACTATCTCTATGTTTCATTAAAAAAAACAAAAAAAAGTCTCTCTATATGCATTGGATATTTTGAATTTATGACTTGCCGCATCCTCTTTAAGTGCCTGAAGGATCATTAGATATATATATATTTGAAAATGAAGAAGAGAGGTGAAGGATCATTAGATAGGTTCCACTTCTTATCCAGACTTTTGATCCAAAAAAATTTTTGACGATCCGATCCGTCCAATGTGTTCAGAAGGTGTTTTCAAGGGTCCTCGCGAAAAATCTTCAAAAAAAATACCGGGAAGGGCTTGATCCAAGCAGTTTTCGCAAAAATATATAAATACAGTTTTTGCGAAAACTGCTTGGATCAAGCCCTTCCCGGTATTTTTTTTTTGAAGATTTTCCGCATGGACCCTTGAAAACACCTTCTGAACACATTGGACGGATCGGATTTTCCAAAAAAAAATTACAACACAGAAAAAACCAATTTTTTCTTATTTCCAGGAGGTGTGGATGTGAAGTTTTCCGTCATTGGAAGATATAGATTTACTGAATTGGAAGATATATTGTTAGACGTATATAACAAAAATAATTGGAAAGCTATCTCATTTTACTATGGGAAGTAAGAAAATTTATGAAAAAGTAAGTTTTATAATTCAAAATTCAAGAAAAAAAGATTTAGAAAATATGATAAGATTAGGTCACCTGCTTCACTTAAAATTCTACATGACAAACCAATCAATTATAGCCACTTGTTTCATCCACAGCTCTCCTCGCGAAAACTCATTCTGCAATACTATATAAGATAAGATAGCTAGATATATAGATAGTTAGATTGACAAATTCTTGCACAAAGATGATTTATTGATGTGCATATATGAAATTAACTTTTTCTATATTTATAAACCAAGCATGAACCCGTGCTATGCACAGAGACATATAATAAAATGATCTGTTTATCCTTGTTTTTAATATTAGCTAAAAAATTATACTTTCAACCACAGTGTAAGCAAGAAGTTTACTAAATGTTTCCTATATTTTTTATTTTATAAGTTAGGACGTTTATCAATTCTATATACCCACACATGCTCGACACTATTTTTTATGTTGTTGATAATACATATTCATTTTAGCCTTATGTTAAAAAATATAGTGCCAATTGCACTCAATTTCAACCAAGTAGTGCATTAAAGATTTGTTATTTTTACGTCTTTTCTAAGTTATTTATTGAGATATGATGAAAATTTTCCGTCGGGGATTGAGTGGCAGTTTGAAGGCATAAAATATTTTTTATTTGGAGATTGGAGAAGTGAAATTCGATCCAGAGCACATCTTCGCTTTCTCTGCCTTAAATTATTTAGGTGGTACAGTACTGTGTTTGGAGAAAGAATTTCAGTTTGGAAAAAATTAAGAAATGGAAGGAGCAATACATCCAACGGATACATCAGCTTTCAAGGACTGCTTTTCATTAGCCTGGAGGAACCCATATGTACTCCGTCTCGCTTTCTCTGCTGGAATTGGTGGCCTTCTCTTTGGTTACGACACTGGTACGTAATTTACTTATCCTCAATTAATTTCTTCTCTCTCTCTCTCTCTCTCTCATGCTCATGTTTTGGTGGGGGATGTGCAGGAGTCATATCAGGGGCACTTCTGTACATTAGAGATGATTTCAAGGCTGTGGATAAGGAGACCGTTTTACAGGTCTGTCCAAATTTCCATTCATCACTTTGCGGCCAGGCTTAGGCTTAATCCGGTTGGTCGGTGAATTTGCTTTACACACAAGGTTCCAAAGAATCCAACCCCAATGAAAAAAATAAATTAACTCTGCAGCCAGGCTCCTGAGTTGGCTAATTTGAAAAAACTGGTTTTTTGATTTTTTTTGTTTTGTCTATATTCAAATTTTTTTTGAATTTGTTAGTTTTGCATCAAGATTTTTTGGTTTTTGGATTTATCTCGTCGAGGCGAATCCAAATAGTATAAAATTATGGTCAAAAGTAATAGTTTTTTTAATAAAGCCGAAAATAAACCAGTTTTTTGGATTATTTTTCGTCTTTATTCACAAAACTTTAAGTTTGGCTAACAATTTTATATTTTTAGATTCTTCTCGTTGAGACAAGTCAAGAAACCACAAAAAATCGACCGAAAATTAACAAATGCAATTTTTTTAATAAAGACAAAACGAAAAAAATCAATTTTTTCAATTTACCCAAATCTGGCCGTGCACGACAATAAGGGTTTGATTCTTTTGAGCCCGGCAAAAAAAATAAGTATTTTTCTATGACAAGGTTGTTATTTTATTCGTTTTTTTTCTTGGAATTTCCGAATCAGTGGCTTAGTTTTCCATTTGATTTTAGCAACTATGATTTTAGCAAATGAGTTCAGCAAGTGCTAAAATTGTGGTATTTCAAATCAAAAAATTAAGTGTTTCCGTGTATTATTTTTTGAATTTTTCACACCGAATTAAAGAACACGAGGAGTACTTTCATTTGGTGCGAAAAAAATCGAAAAACGATACACGGAACCACTTCATGTTTTGATTAGAAATACCATGATTTTAGCACCTGCTGAACTCATTTGCTAAAATCATGGTTGATTTTAGCAACTGGGTTGCTACCGTGATTCTTTTTCATGTAATAAAATGACCTTTGTTTTCTTGTACTAGTACTTTTGTTTTGCTCTTTTGAAGTGTCTGCTAGGACCTTCACTACTACTCTTAATTACTCCGTAATTTTAAACTCTGCAATAACCTCAACAAAAAGTGATGAATATTTTTTTTTTCGTCACGTCGAAAATTAATATTTAGCAATTAGTTTATCCTTAAGATTTGTAGTTCCATTTCAGAATCATAACTGAAGGTGGTCATAATTTTGCATGTGTTTGGTGAATAATTCTCATGGTTCACTCTTTTCACAACTAATAGCACCTGATTTACCAGAGTAGTCAAGATTTAAGAAATTACCGGACTCAAAAGAGTGAGCCAAGTTGTTCATTTTGTTCGGCTTGTCGAGTTGTGTACTTAAAAAATCCCACTGATCGCCAATTGGACATCGGTGTTTTTGTCGCGAAAAAAAAAAATTAATGGCTAGTATCTTAAGGCCTTGTTTGGATCTTGGACTATTGGAAAAATTGTTTGAGGAAAGAAAATGCCAGAAATTTGTGGAGCTAATTTAGTTTTCAACTTTTGTCTCTAATTTTTGTTTGCCTCTGCAAATCAAAGATCCACACACATCTGTGCGGATTAACAACCATGCAAGTACTACTTCTATTAATTTAATTGGACTTAAAATTTGTACATCATATGATTTCTTACATGTACAAGGGAAAAAAAAAAAAGCAACTTCCATAATCCAACTCACTGATAAATCAGAAACAACCATGGTGACACTTTCAATAGGAAAGCATAGTAAGCATGGCAGTTGCCGGGGCAATCATCGGAGCAGCAATCGGAGGGTGGTTGAACGACCGGTATGGAAGAAGAACAGCCATCCTGATTGCTGATTTCCTCTTCTTTATTGGAGCTGTGATCATGGCTGCAGCTCCTAATCCAGCTGTACTCATTGTCGGACGGGTTTTCGTAGGACTCGGTGTTGGAATGGCGTCGATGACGTCACCTCTGTACATATCGGAAGCTTCTCCGGCAAAAATCCGAGGTGCTTTGGTCAGTACAAATGGGTTCTTGATCACTGGTGGACAGTTCTTGGCTTACCTTATTAACTTGGCCTTTACCAAGGTATGTGCCAACTCTATTTCAGGTCTATTTTGATATTTTCCATTTTCTTTAATCTGTACTTTGTTACTTCCAATGGCCAATTTTATGTGGAAAAGATTATCCTTTTATTTGGGGCTTTTGCAAGTGTTTTTAAGCTTAGTTTGATGCATTTAAGAAGGATCCAGATGATTTTTGCCTTAGCTTCTCTGTTTCTTGAATGTGCTACATTTTAGGAATCCCCATACTTTTCAATTTTCACAATTGTTTCCTAGTTTTCTTATGAGAACAGATCAAATTATGAACTGAAACATCGGGAGAGTGTGATTTGGGATTACAGAATGTGAAGAATGGGTCCTTAATGCTCTTACAAACTTGTTTTTACATCATTCATTTGTTGGAAACTATGGTGACCGTCGTCCGATCTGACCTTCCTGAGTGAACCCTTTCAACTGTGAGATTGGTTCCCCTGATCTCTGGACCTCTCTGCACAAGTAGGCACCCGATGTTAGTGTCAAACCCGGCCGAAAGGTTGCCGGGATGGCACTATATATAGAGAGAAGTACAGAATAGTTTTAGAATGGAGAATTATATGTACCTCTTAGGGTTTCATTGCTGTACTTGTATAGGCTCTCTTGACTTGCCCTTCAAGTTCCGGCATGACTTGTATGCGCGGTAACCGCTCCGCTGACGTTGCATCATACGTCTAGGGATCGAGTCGGTTATTAGCACATGAACATGCTACGAGTTGTCTTTTGACTCGTGCCATAACTGCTCGGCTGACGTTGCTCATGACGTCTTGAGCCGGATAGACACACGCTCGAACTTCCTTCCATAAATAACGCGGGTTATATCATTTGGATCCGAGTAAGCAACCATGACCCAGCCTTCAAACATTAAGGTATGCAGGCATGGGTTCCGTTGTCCCCCGTTCGGTTATGGGCTTGAAGTCACTCGGCCTGGCGGCCTGGCCAACAGATGGACCCCAGAGGGGATCTAAACTGATTCAAACCCTGTGGCCCGTCTGGCCTTTTCTCTTTGACCCTAATCATTGGCCCACTACAAAAACAATGTGGATAGAGAGTATGAAACGTTTTACCTCACAAAAGTATGAAACGTTTTACCTCACAAACTGTTTGAGCCTTTTCATTCGGCCCACTACTGAAACAAACTGTTTGAACCTAGAGTTTTGTGAAACTCAAAATTGGGACATGGCTGCTATTTTTGTGTAAGGAACAAGAGCCCAAAGTGATGTGCACTTCAATTTTCTTTCAAAGACGAACAGCTAACATCTAGCTATATTGTTAAGCGGTTGTAGCATGTTTTTTAAGTCATGTCTCGTGGTCTTTGTTATGTGAAGCTAAATAAAAATGAATTTTTACATGAAGAATTGGTTCCAAAACTCAGTAATATTGTAGAAGATGTTAATTCTCTGTTTGGTTGTCTGAAATTAGGCTCCAGGGACTTGGAGATGGATGCTAGGAGTTGCTGGAGTCCCAGCTCTTGCGCAGTTCATTCTGATGCTGCTCCTTCCAGAATCACCCCGTTGGCTTTACCGCAAGGTTCCTTCATTTACTTCTTTTCTTGGAAGAACATTCCCAAACATAAATTTTGTGGAGAAAATTCCATCAGAACCATTGGCACCCACGAGCCACTGCTGAATTATTCTGTGCTAAAAGATATGTACTAAGATTCTGTTCGTATATCATTACATTTTTTCTATGTGAAATTTTCATCAACCACTTCTTAAATTTTCTTGGTTAAAGTTTCAAACAACATTCATATTCTCTCGGAAAGTGGTTCACGAACAGCAATTTTACACAAAATTCCGACAATGGTACCTTATGTTTTTCCAATGCAAGCCACTGCCGCTTATTCTTTACTGAAACTGCGTTCAATAATATGTTTGCATAGCATTACTCTTTTTCATCAAATGCTAACATCATCAACCAATTATTGGATTCTCAACAGGGTAGAGAAGAGGAAGCTAAGACCATTCTAAGGAAAATATACCCAGCAGAGGACGTGGAAGCCGAAATTCAAGACCTGAAGGAATCAGTTGAAAAAGAAATCCAAGAAAGGAGTTCTTCCGAAAAGATCAATTTCATCAGACTATTGAAAACGAAAACAGTCAGACGAGGGCTAATAGCCGGCGTAGGACTCCAAGTGTTCCAACAGTTTGTGGGCATAAACACAGTCATGTACTACAGCCCCACCATAGTCCAACTGGCCGGTTTCGCATCTAACCAAACTGCCCTCCTCCTCTCTCTTGTCACTGCGGGGTTGAATGCCTTAGGCTCCATTGTGAGCATATATTTTATTGATAGGACTGGAAGGAAGAAGCTTCTGGTTTTCAGCTTGTGTGGCGTTATTATCTCACTTGGCATTTTGTCAGCCGTGTTTCATGAGACTACGACTCACTCGCCGGCTGTTAGTGCGACTGAGACAGCTAGTTTTGGGGCTATACGTGTCCAGATTACAGTTCTGCTGGAAGTTCTGCTGGAAACTGGGACTGTATGAAGTGTTTGAAGGCCTCTTCTCCTGATTGTGGTTTCTGTGCTTCATCAACGAATAAGGTAAATACATTCTGATGGAGATCAACAACAATAAATTAGCTAAGCATAGCTATCCAACTCCTTGTTGCGCCATATGTCATATGGTCACGGTAGGGTTCTTGTGTTTAGATACATATCTAAAATGTCAGATTCAGTCATGCAGACTTGACAAAATATGTAGGTTTGTTGACATAATTCATTTATGGAAGGGTAAAATGGTGTTTCAATATGTCTCCCAGAGCATTTCATGGATATTAGTAAAGGTCCATAGTTATATATTGAATTATTAAGCTAGTCGTTATGTAAAAGTCCGAAGGTCTCTAATTTCTGAAATGGATTGCGTATAACATAAACTGCCTGTCCATCACCACTGTTCGTAGGACTTGAATCCCCAAAAGGATTCAGCTCAACTCAAACTCTCAGTTTTCGGAAGTCACATAATTCTAGCGACTGATGAAAATTGAGGACTCTGATTTGGGCTCTTTGCCAAATATGCATTTCCAGCCTATTTCTTATTTACTACCTATTTCACTCATACAGCATTTTTTGATATCATTGCAGCTGTTTCCAGGAGCCTGTCTTATCTCAAACAAAACTGTAAAGGACACCTGTCACGAAGACAACAGGCTATGGTATACGAGGGGGTGTCCAAGCAAGTATGGGTGGCCAGCCCTGATTGGCTTGGCCCTCTACATTATATTCTTCTCCCCTGGAATGGGCACCGTGCCTTGGATTGTCAACTCTGAAATATACCCACTAAGGTTCCGAGGGGTCTGTGGGGGGATAGCTGCCACGGCAAACTGGATTTCTAACCTCATTGTTGCCCAGTCATTTCTCTCTTTGACACAAGCAATTGGGACTTCGTGGACCTTCCTTATATTTGGAGTCATATCTATTGTGGCATTGTTTTTTGTGCTGATTTTTGTGCCGGAGACCAAGGGGCTTCCGATTGAGGAGATTGAGAATATGTTGGAGATGACAGTGTTGCAGTGGAAGTTTTGGAAGAAGAGGAGTGATTCGTTTACCTTGATTTCTATTAAATTTAACTAAGAATGCTGATATATGTACCTCAGATTCAATGTGCGGGGACACATTTATGGAAATGTGAATATCTGAGGGGGAAGATAATACAGAAGAGACTCTACTGAAGTATGTTAAGAGTTGGATTTGGTAAAACTTTCAGATGTACTATCATATTGTCATTGCTTGAATATAAAACTAATCAACATGTTATTTGCTTGATTTCGGTTCTGTTGGTTTTTCTTTGAACTTCCTTGTTTTCGAATTCCGAAGGTCAAAGCACATTATTTTCATGGTTTTCACTCTCTCATTATACTACAAATTTAGTTGGTATGAAACATTTCCTCTTCCAAACTCTTAAGGTTTCTCGAACCGGACATTCCATTCCACAGCTGGTCGGGACTCGGGAGCCCCTATCTATGGTCACGCACGCTGGTTGCCCCCTCCCATCTTTGTGCATTTCAACAAAAAAAAAACTCCTAAGGTTTCTAAAGCACATGAATAACACATTAAATCACTTTCTTTTGGCCGGGTAGCAAAGCCAAAAAGGAGTATTATTTTTACTACCATCACGCTTGTGTATCGTACTATGGAATCGGAGAGTCTAAGCATACACTTTGATAACACAACTACATCAAGAACTGTTCAATGTATGTAGATCCATGTTGAATGGTTCTAGACGTAATTGTATCCGAAATTGTATTTTAAAGTTGTGTAAGTAGCATTGCTCATTTGGAATGGATTGAACTATTCCTTTGGTGAGAAAAAGTTTACATGTTCACGTTGAATGAGAGAGCATCACAGGAAGAGTTTGTGGGTGAGATACATAGACGTGCATATTCATGTGAAAAAATGGAGTACATGCATTTTCATCAAATAAGCATTTCATAATGTTGTGTTAACAACAATGCAATCATTTTATATGTTATTTATTTAGATTCGTTTGTTGTTTTTCCTAAACTTTTTTCAACCTCGGATGTTGTGCTTTTTTTGAATGCTCTAGTTGGGATGAATTTGAAACAAATGGTTTGATATTTTTCTTTTAAAAAATCCTTAATATTGAAAACAAAGCAAGAAAACCAATTAAGACCCACAAATACCCAGTGCAATATCCCTCCATGTCGAAGGAAACCAAACTTTTTTCTGCAGAAGAGTTTCTATCTTGGGCCCTCTAACAAGAGCTAGCGGATTTGTTGACCCGAACTCCGGGTCTCAACTCCTTATTCTGTCCATTCGAGTCGTCCATTCGAGCAATCAAACAGTTCGGATTTCATCTCGCCCCAAATAAATCTGAGTCATCTATGTTCATCTGCGAATCTGAGCTGTTAATTACTTAGATGAATAACTCGGATGGACGAGATAGGGAGTTGGGACATGATTTGCAAGACAGCAAATCCTCAAATCGTAGGCTGTTTGGACCCAACAAAATGTTAAGGGCTAATTAACCGATTTGTGTTTTTTTTTTTTTTTATTAAATAAAACGCATGTTTTTGAACTGTATTCTCATACTACATTTTCTAGAAAACGTTTTTTGGTTACACGCTTTCATGGTGGGTTGAGATGGATTAGCCGAAAATAGTAAGTTAATCCTAATCCAACCTAAAGCGTGTTTGCTAAACACGACTTCTAAAAGCGTGGTTAGCATACACGCCTTTAGAAGGCGTGTTCTGGAACCCCGTTTCCCCCTTAACGTACAGACTTCCCTCTTTTCCACTTCTTCTTCCCTCGTCTGCAACTGAAACTCCAACCACTTCTTCTTCCTCCTTGTCCTTTGGAAACACGTTTTCGGACCAACACTGAAAAAAGGATCTTCGACTTCGCCTTTTAAGGAGCAGATGATGAACTTATTTGCTAAGGTCCAAAAAAAACGCAAAATGGTTAATGAGCCCAGCTCAGATAGCCTGAAAAATCAAGACTGAAAATTTTCCACAAAACTTGTGTGGGTTCTGTATAACCCTGGCAGTGAGACGGCGATTTTGAGCTTAACGTCTCTGTAATCTAATAGCTGGCCCCTGCTTCACCACCTAAAAATGGAAAGCAAGGCCGTCTTCACCCATTTGGCAAATCTCTTGCAGTTTTGTATAGACAAGAAAGCCCATTTGTCAGGCAAAATCCTCCACGGCTACATTTTTCGTAACGGCCTCTCGGCCGACACCTTCCTGTCCAACCGTCTCATTGAATTCTATTCCAAATGCGGTGATACAAGTACTGCACGTCATCTGTTCGTTAAAATGCCGCTGAAAAATATTTTTTCTTGGCACGCCATGTTAGACGGGTATTGTAAAGCCAGCAAGTTGAAGGACGCGCATGAAGTGTTTGCAGCAATGCCTGAAAGAAACACAGTGTCGTGGAACACTTTGATTAGTGCTCTAGTTCGAAGTGGGTTTGAACGAGAAGCACTGGATGTTTATCACCTGATGAATCTCGAAGGTTTTATGCCTACCAATTTCACGTTGGCTAGTGTTTTTAGTGCTTGTGGTGCATTCGTGGATGTGGATTGTGGTAGAGAGTGCCATGGGGTTGCTATCAAGATTGGTCTTGATAAAAATGTGTTTGTGGCTAATGCTTTGTTGTGCATGTATGCAAAGTGTAGGGGCATTGGCGATGCGATTCGGGCATTTGGCGACTTATCCATACCTAACGAGGTTTCTTTCACAGCAATGATGGGAATTTTAGCAGAGAGTGACCGGGTTGAGGAGGCTTTTCGTATGTTTAGAACAATGCATAGAACAGGAATTCGTATTGATTCCGTTTCACTGTCGAGTGTTATGGGTGTTTGTGCCAAAGATGGGAGTGGGGAATTTGGTATCACTAGTGAGAGTTGTGGTTTTCCAAGTAGTATGCATGGCCAACAAATACATGGACTCACTGTTAAACTTGGTTTTGAGAGAGATCTTCACTTAATTAATTCATTGCTTGATATGTATGCAAAGAAAGGGGACATGACCTGTGCTGAGGTTATTTTCAACAATTTACCAGAAACTAGTGTTGTTTCTTGGAACATTATGATTGGGGGGTATGGGAAGAAGCATGACATCGAGAAGGCCTTGGACTATATGCAAAGGATGCTGTATCAGGGTTTTGAACCCGATGATGTCACTTGCATAAATATGCTTGTAGCATGCATCAAGTCTGGAGATATTGAAATCGGGCGTCGAATATTTGATAGAATGTTATGCCCAAGCTTGAGTTCATGGAATGCTATTATCTCAGGGTATTCCCAGAATGAAAACCATAAAGAAGCAATAAAGCTTTTTAGAGAAATGCAGTTTCGAGGGGTCCCACCTGATCGTACTACTTTGTCTATTGTCTTAAGCTCATGTGCTGGAATGGGACTTCTGGAGGTTGGAAAACAGCTACATGCTGCCTCTATAAGGGCTTTGTTTCATATGGATATTTATCTTGCCAGTGGACTTATTGGCCTCTATTCAAAATGCCATAAAATAGAGATGGCAAAATGTATTTTCACTAAAATGCCAGAACTGGATATTGCCTGTTGGAATTCTATGATAGCAGGTTTGTCACTGAATTCTCTGGACAAGGAAGCTTTCTCTTTATTTAAGCAAATGCTAGGAAAGGGGTTGTCGTCCACCCAATTCTCTTATGCTATCATCTTGAGTTGTTGTGCAAATCTATCATTTTTCTCTCAAGGGAGGCAGATTCATGCTCAAATAGCAAAAGATGGATATATGAATGATGTATTTGTGGGGAGCGCTCTAATTAATATGTATGCTAAATGTGGTGATGTAGATGGGGCCAGAGAGTTTTTTGATGAGATGCCCTTCAGAAATATAGTTACTTGGAACGAGATGATCCATGGTTATGCACAGAATGGACGTGGTGAAGAGGCTGTTAGTATATATGAAGATTTGATTGAATCAGGTGAGGAACCTGATGCAATTGCGTTTGTTGCTGTTCTAACAGCTTGTAGCCATTCGGGACTAGTTGATATGGGGATCGAAATATTCAATTCAATGAAGCTCAAACATGGGGTGGACCCACTCGTGGATCACTACACATGCATCATAGATGCTTTGGGACGTGCTGGTCGGTTCCATGAAGCCGAAGTACTAATAGATAGAATGCCATACAAAGATGATCCTATTATATGGGAAGTTTTACTTAGTTCTTGTAGGGTTCATGCTAATGAAAGTCTAGGGAGAAGAGCAGCAGAGGAGCTTTTCCGTCTGGACCCACAAAACTCTGCCCCTTACGTGCTTCTTGGGAATATATATTCTTCTTTGGGTAGATGGGAAGAAGCAAAGGTTGTTAGGAAACTGATGAGTGATAAGCAGGTATCCAAGAATCCAGGTTATAGCTGGGCTGAACCCAAGAACAGAATGGAAGTTGACCTTAATGATGATTATAGGATGATGGTTGATGAATTTGAAGCAGCAAATCTTTGAATGTCTGGCTTTAACGGATGATACACCTACTCAAAGGTAAAAAAGTGTCAGTTATTGGCCTTAATGCTTTCATATGCCAAAAGATGACATGGATTCTCTTGCAGAAGCTCGTGGGGGTGGAATGTCGTCTTGAGAGGTACTTTAAACAACAATGTTCTTCCTTTTTCCATCCCATAGTTAAATTTGATATTTGCACTGATTAAAAATGACCTCAAAATATGCAGTGCCTTTAGTTTGTGTATCAATATTCTTCACACCGGTGTAATTTGTAATGTTATAATCTTCATGTGACATCAAATACCCCAGTTTAGATAAGAATGTATCATAAAAAATTTGTTTCATATAAATGGAAGAAAGCTTCATAATTGTATATCATACAAAATTTGTTTCTTTAGGTTCTTGATTTTCATGCCTTCAGTCTTGGTTATGAATAATGAGACACAGTACAACCTTCTAATTGCAAAGAGAACGTTATCCCAACACTTGTGCCGCTATTCTACATTTCTAATGCCTTCTAAACTGCAACATATGTGGCTTTTGTTCTCAAAAGTATCAATTCTCAAGACGTCCACCAGTTGGACCGAAGTCTCTTTCCATCTCTTATTTGCCAATTGGGCTAGTGGATGCTACATTACTACTCAGATTGGTTTAGAGTTTACTGGTAACAAAGGGGAGGAATGATTCTTTCACTAGTATATGTATTCCACTGCAGTTTTGTGTAATAATCTTATTTTATTCCTTTCTTTTATTTCCTTTTGATGTGGGGGGTGAGATCTGGGGCTAGGTAATAGCTGCTGGCCTTTGTTATTGACATGCTTAACTATCTATTATCGATCATTTGATTGAAAAGTCAATGATTATACCTCTATTTGGTCTCGGTAAATTATCTGATCAGCTTTCGTGGAATATCTCATTTGACACTTTGCTTCACCTAGTATGTTTGAACCTTCATTTTACCACCACATCCTCTCCCGATAGACTCTTAGCCCCGTTCATCACCCATCTGCGTTCATTTAACGGTTTAAAGTACCGGTTTTGTGAAAACCCAATTTGCGCTCTCTGGAAAAATGATCAATTGAATAGCACCATGTGTCAAAATTATGCAGTTATTTATATACCAACAACTCAAGACTAACATCTAGCTGTATTGTTAAGCAGTTGTAGAATGTTTTTTAAGTCATGTCTCGTGGTCTTTGTTACGTGAAGCTAAATAAAAATAAATTCATACATCAATTGGTTCCAAACTCAGTAATAACGTAGAAGGTGTTAATTCCCTCTTTGGTTGTTGTAATTAGGCTCCAGGGACATGGAGATGGATGCCAGGAGTTGCCGGAGTCCCAGCTCTTGTGCGGTTCATTCTGATGCTGCTCATTCCAGAATCACCCCGTTGGCTTTACTGCAAGGTTCTTTCATTTATTTCTGTTGTTTGAGAGAGAGAGAGAGAGAGAGAGGAAGAAGTGTATAGGGTGTTGAAACAACCCTAACACATGAAACCTTTATTTATATTATGAGACGACTAGGTACATTACTTAGCTAGCCAATGTGGGACAAATACTAATAAGCACTAATAAGCTATTCTAACACTCCCCCTCAAGCTGGAGAATAAATATCACAAAATCCCAGCTTGTTACATAAAAACTCTAAACGCGGTTTAAATAATGGTTTTGTGAAGATGTCAGCCAACTGAGCTCCTGTAGGAACGAATGGAGTAGATAACACACCACCATCTATCTTCTCACGAACAATGTGACAATCAACTTCAATATGTTTCGTTCTCTCATGGAATACTGGATTTGAAGCAATATGTATTGCCGCTTGATTATCACAATACATAGGAATAGGTAATTCCACATCAAAACCTAACTCCTTCAGTAAAGCTCTCAACCACACAATCTCACAAGATGTGTGTGCCATAGCTCGATACTCTGCTTCTGTGCTGGACCTTGCAACCACTGTTTGTTTCTTGCTTTTCCATGTGACCAAATTGCCTCCAACAAAAGAACAGTACCCAGTAGTGGACCGTCTATCAGATGGTGATCCTGCCCAATCAGCGTCGGTAAAGGCTTCAATACGTAAATGTCCATTAGACCGATAAAACAAACCACGGCCAGGATGAGCCTTAAGATATTTCACAATACGAAGACAAGCTTCCCAGTGTGGAAGTCGAGGTGCTGACATAAACTGACTCATCACACTGACAGCGAAAGAGATATCAGGACGTGTATTGGTAAGGTAATTCAACTTACCAACTAAGCGACAATACCGGTCTGGATGAGGAAATATCTCCCCCTGATCAACACAAAGTTTCACATTAGGATCCATTGGGGTCTCCACAGGTTTTGCTCCCAATAAACCTGTCTCCTCAAGAATATCCAATGCATACTTCCGTTGGGACAAACTAATTCCATCCTTGGATCTTGCTACCTCAATACCCAAAAAATACCGTAGCTTACCCAAATCTTTAGTATGAAATTGTCGTTGTAAGAACTGCTTCAACTCCTCAATACCTTTCTGATCATCTCCAGTAATAATGATATCATCTACATACACAATCAACACTATTTTCCCCCGCTCTGACTGAAGAGAGAAAACAGAGTGATCCGAATGGGAACGACGCATACCAAACTGCAGCACGGCATCATTAAACCGACCAAACCAAGCTCGAGGGGACTGCTTCAGACCATATAAGGCTTTGCGAAGACGACAAACCCGAGAACGCTCCCCCTGAGCAACAAACCCAGGAGGTTGCTCCATATAGACCTCCTCGAGCAGATCACCATGTAAGAAGGCATTCTTGACATCCAATTGAAATAAGGGCCAACCCAGATTAGCAGCAAGAGAAATAAGAATCCAAACAGAGTTTATCTTGGCAACGGGGGAAAAGGTCTCTGCATAATCAACCCCATATGTCTGTGTATAGCCTTTGGCCACAAGGCGGGCCTTATACCGCTCAATAGTGCCATCCGGATGATACTTGACTGTGAATACCCAACGACAACCAACAGTAGTTTTATCAGCAGGAAGAGAAACCAGCTCCCAAGTGCCATTATGATGAAGAGCAGACATTTCATCCTCCATAGCTTTCCGCCACTCAGACACAGATAAAGCCTCCTGAACAGTGTTAGGAACAAAAACAGAAGAGACCGAAGTAGTAAAAGCACGAAGGGACGGTGACAAATGATTATAGGAAACAAACTGAGCAATAGGATGTATAGTGCATGACCGAATACCTTTACGATGGGCAATAGGAAGATCAAGGTCGTCAAGATCCCGCAACAGAGGAGAAGACGGAGCGGTGGGTGAAGGTGGAGCTGTTTGTTCAGATGGCTCAGGCTGAGATTGGGCTGGCTGAGATGGCGCTGGTGGAAGTTTAGGACGACGAACATACACCTGCAAAGGTTTTGGTGGATGAAGACCAGTACCTGATGGGACAGCTATAGGAAACACAGACTCAAATGCAAACCGATCATTTTTACTGATAGGCTCCGAATAAAACGGGAGCGACTCATTAAATGTGACATCAGCACACACAAAATGACGACGTAAAGATGGAGAATAACACTTATACCCTTTCTGAGTCCGAGAGTAACCAAGAAAAATGCACCTAATGGAGCGAGGGTCAAGTTTGCTCCGGTCAGTATCCAGAGCATGAACATAACACGTGCACCCAAAAATCCGAAGGGGTAATGAGTGAAGGGGACGACCGGGAAACAATACCTTATGAGGTATCTGACCTCCAAGAACAGTAGAGGGCATACGGTTAATCAAATAGCAGGCGGTAAGAACTGCGTCACTCCAATAAGACTTAGGAACTTGCATTTGAAATAACATTGCACGCATAACTTCTGATAAATGTCGAATCTTGCGTTCGGTAACTCCATTTTGTTGTGGAGTCCGAGCACAAGAGGACTGGTGGATAATTCCGTGATCATCAAAGAACTGAGAAAGACTATTTTTAAAATATTCACGGGCATTATCAGAACGAAATATGCGAATGCAAGTATCAAACTGGGTTTTGATTTCCATATAAAATGACTTAAAAATAGAAGATAACTCGGACCTCGCTTTCATGAGATAAAGGTAGGTAATACGAGAGAAGTCATCGACAAAAATAACATAGTACTGAAAGCCAAAAATGTTAGGAACATGCATTGGACCCCAAATATCATAATGAACTAACTCAAAAGGACGCGATGCGCGACTCTTAACCCTAGGATAAAAAGACACTCTATGATGTTTGCTGAACTCACAGACTTCACATGGCAAGGCATCCACGCGGCTACATGAAGGCACTAGTTTTTTAAGGTTTTCAAGTGATGGATGACCAAGACGACAATGATGTTGATATGGTGACACTGATGACTGAAGAGCAACAGAGCTAGGGTGAACATCATCGGTAAAGTAATACAAGCCACCACGTTCAACACCGCCACCAATCTTCCTCCCCGTCTTGAGATCCTGAAACACACAACCATCAGGGAAGAATGTGACTGAGCAATTCAAAGACTTGGTAAGTTTACTAACAGACATAAGATTTAATGGAAAACGAGGAACTTGCAATACGGAGTTCAAAGTAAGAGTGGAAGTAACATGAACAAAACCCAAACCAGTAACATTGGTGGTAGAACCATCAGCTAAGATAACATGAGATGGTTTACCGAGAGACTCACGACCAGAAAGAATAGAAGGAGTACCAGTCATATGATCAGATGCACCAGAATCAATAACCCAATGATTAGAAGAATGAGAAGACGCATTGCAAGCAACGGAGGAACCTGTCTGAGATAACGTAGCAATGGAGGAACTTGTCTGAAGTGACAGTAGGTGTTGGTACTGCTGATACTCCTCTGCTGAGATGGTCACCCTACTATGAGAAGAAGAATGAGTAAACTGTCCAGCATCCTCAGAAATAGCAACCGAATGAGCCTGGGAAAAGCCATAAAGATCATAACAATAATCTACTGTATGATTTGTACCCCCACAATGTCTACATAGTCGGGTGCCACGACCACGACTAAAACTTCATCCCACTGACATACGACCACAACGAGAACCACCTCGACTAGAACTACAACCACGGAACCCAGAATCACGGCCAATAAAGCCTCGACCAAGACCACGAGAGAAAGAACCACCCGAATCAGGAGAGACTGAACTATAATCCATTCAACCAATACTCAACAATTAGCAAGAATCCAACAACGAACAAGGACCAACCTAACCACCAACCGATCAACAACCTCCAACAAACGAACAACTAACCGAATAAGTCATCGAGCAAAATGATCATCAACATCAACCAAAGAGAGCAGACGAACAAGTAATAACAAATCACCCCTCCAACAGTTGGAGAAAACGTAGCATAGATAAACCAAACTACAGTACCAATGCTTGGGTTCACTTGTTGCAACCTCCAACAGTCCATATGCCGACAAAAAATCAATGAAGAATCGATGGAGAGAACGCAGCCCAGCCAACACAAGAACTCATTTACGAAACTTGATCTGACGAAAGCAACCAGTGTCACATTTAAATAAGCAACGTACCAAAAAATCTCAACCTCAGATTGTCACAATTGGATCGCATAGACTGGCAGAATGATTTCGAATATGAAGTATGCAGAAACAAACATCAATCAGGTATTTTCGAACTGGATTTAGGAATTTTCGAACTTGTATGATTTGATTAGGGTTCAGACAGAGCCGTATAGTGGTTGTATTAGGGTTTCGAGGGTTCTACAGAGGTCGAACAGATCTGGGTTGAGGTTTACAGCACTCGGTTTAGGGTTTCAAACACCACTGATGGGATTTCGAATGGCGATTGATGATTTTCGATCGTAGGTTAAGGGTTTTTAGAGGTCGAATCAAGGGTTTTGGTTCGTTAACAGGTGCAACAAGGTTGATTTAGAGTTGATGACGAAGATGACGTCAGGCAGTGTATAAGGTGACGTCAGCTTTTGGCTGTGGTGATCGATGAAGTTAGGTTAGGTCAGTGTTTGGGTCAAGGTTGGATTAGGGTTTGGAATTTTGGATTAAGGGAGGCTCTGATACCATGTTGTTTGAGAGAGAGAGAGAGAGAGAGAGAGGAAGAAGTGTATAGGGTGTTGAAACAACCCTAACACATGAAACCTTTATTTATATTATGAGACGACTAGGTACATTACTTAGCTAGCCAATGTGGGACAAATACTAATAAGCACTAATAAGCTATTCTAACAATTTCTTTTCTTGGAAGAACATTCCCAAACATAAATTTTGTAGGGAAAATTGCATCATAACCATTGGCACCGACGAACCACAGCTGAATTATTCAGTGTTAAAGAATATGTACTAACATTCTTTTCGTATAACATTACATTTTTTCTATGCGAAATTTTCATCAACCACTTCGTAAATTTTCTTTGTTAAAGTTTCAAAATTCACACAACATCCGTATTCTCTCAGAAAGTGGTTCACGAACAGCAATTTTACACAATATTTTAACCCGAGTAATGTGGTACCCTAGTTTTTCCCAATACAAGCCACTGCCGCTTATTCTTTACTGAAACTACGTACATTATTATGTTCGTATAGCATTTACTCTTTTTTAACAAATGCTAACATCATCAACCAATCATTGAATACACAACAGGGTAGAGAAAAGGAAGCCAAGACCATTTTAAGGAAAATATACCCAACCAATCTTCTGAAATGATCAATTTCATCAAAATATTGTAGATGAGGACTAATAGCCGGTGTAGGACTCCAAGTATTCCAGCAGTTTGTGGGCATAAACACGGTCATGTACTAGCCCCACCATAGTCCAACTGGCCGGTTTCACATCTAACCAAACTGCCCTCCTCCTCTCTCGTCACTGTTGCGCTCAATGCCTTAGGCGCCATTGTGAGCATAAATTTTATCGATGGGAAGGATGAAGCTTCTGGTTTTCAGCTTGTGTGGCATTATTATCTCACTTGGCATTTTGTCAGCCGTGTTTCATGAGATCATGACTCACTCACCAGCTGTTAGTGCGACTGAGACAGCTAGTTTTGGGGGCGTATACGTGTCCAAATTACAGTTCTGGTGGAAACTGGGACTGTATGTAGTGTTTGAAGGCCTCTTCTCCTGATTGTGGTTTCTGTCCTTCATCAACTAATAAGGTAAATACATTCTGATAGAGATCCTCAACAAAATTTGAATTAGCCATTGTCATGAATTGAGGCTTCTTTTCCACAACGTGTCCCTCTGCTGTAAGTTGCACAGCATTCATCTTAAAAGGTTGGCTAAATTATCAGTAATGCTAGAAATCCAGAAATTTCATAGAAAGTTAGAAACGCATGCAGATTTTATCTTGTGAAATGTGGGCCTCATTGATTAAGGACAAAAATAGCATTCTAGATACCGTCCTTCAAAAACTTATGCTTTTTTTTTCCTCATTGTAACTCAAGCCTTAGTTAAATTAGCCAAGGATAGCTATCCAAGTCCTTGTTGCGCCATATGTCATATGGACACGGTAGGTTTCTCGTGTTTAGATACATATCAAAAATGTCGGATTCAGTCTCGCAGACTTGACAAAATATATAGGTTTATTGACATAATTCATTTATGGAAGGGTAAAATGGTGTTTCAATGTCTCCCGGATAATTTCATGGATATTGGTAAAGGTCCATAGTTATATAGTGAACTGGAATTATTAAGCTGGTTGTTATGTAAAAGTTCGAAGGTGTCTAATGTCCGAAATGGATGCTTGATAAATTGCATACAACAAAACTACATGTCCATCACCGATGTTCATGTGACTTGAAATCCCCCAAAAGGATTCAGCTTAACTCAAACTCTTACTTTTTTAAAAAGTCACTTTATTCTATGGGGGGGGGGGGTTGCACCCCCCCAATTATCCCAATTTTTCTACTATACTTTAGGTTTTGTTTGTAAAATTTTTGAAGAAAGGTCCCCTCAAAATTGTTTTATTAATAAATAAGGATGATATTTTGATGTTAATTTTTGAATATATACGATTTGATCCCCCCCACGATAGAAATCCTGCGTCCGCCACTATTATTCTGGCAATTGATCAAAATTGAGGACTCTGATTTAGACTCTTAACCAAATATGCATTTCCAGCCTATTTCTTGTTTACTATGTATTTGACCCACAACATTGTTTGATAGCATTGCAGCTGTTTCTAGGAGCCTATCTCATCTCAAATGACACTGTAAAGGACACCTGTCACGAAGACAACAAGATGTGGTATACGAGGGGGTGTCCAAGCAAGTATGGGTGGCTAGCCATGATTGGCTTGGCCCTCTACATTATATTCTTCTCTCCTGGAATGGGCACCGTGCTGGATTGTCAACTCTGAAATATACCCACTTAAGGTTCCGAGGGGTCTGTGGGGGGATAGCTGCCACAGCAAACTGGATTTCTAACCTCATCGTTGCTCAGTCATTTCTCTCGTTGACACAGGCGATTGGGACTTAGTGCACTTTCCTTATATTTGGAGTCATAGCTGTTGTGGCATTCTTTCTTGTGCTGATTTTTGTGCCGGAGACCAAGGGGCTTCCGATTGAGGAGATTGAGAAGATGTAGGAGATGAGAGGGTTGCAGTTGAAGTTTTGGAAGAAGAGGAGTGATTCGGAACTCATGAACCAAAAGAAGAATCAAAATGTGTGAGAAAACAAGAGTGCAGGGATATATTTGTGGTAATGTGAATATCTGAGGGAGAAGGTAATACAAAAGAGACTCTACTGAAGTTTGTTAAGAGTTGGATTTGGTAAAACTTTCAGAAGTATCATATTGTCATTGCTTGAATATAACACTGATCAACATATAGTTATTTGCAAGATTTCAGTTCTGTTGTTTTTTGTTTGTAATCCAACTGTGATCTCATTTGCTTTTAACTGAACTTCTGCATTGGTTTTTCTTTGAACTTCTTGTTATACTACAAATTTAGTTGGTATGAAACATTTCCTCTTCTAATTTAGCTGTTAGAATATATGAAGACAGGAGTGAATCAGCTGAGGAACCTGATGCAATTACCTTTGTTGCTGTTCTAATAGCTTGTAGCCACTCAAGACTAGTTGATAGGGGGATCGAAATATTCAATTCAATGTAGATCAAACATGGTGTGGACCCATTCTTGGATCATTACACATGCATCATAGATGCTTTGGGACGTGTTGGTCGATTCCATGAAGCAGAAGTACTAATAGATAGAATGCCAAACAAAAATGATCCTATTGTATTGGAAGTTTTACTTATTTCTTATTGGGTTCATGATAATGTAAGTCTAGGGAGAATAGCAGCAGGGGAGCTTTTCTGTCTGGACACACAAAACTCTGCTCCTTATGTGCTTCTTGGGAATATATATTCTTCTTTGGGTAGATGGGAAGAAGCAAAGGTTGTTAGGAAACTGATGAGTGATAAGCATGTATCCAAGAATCCAGGTTATAGCTGGGTTGAACCCAAGAACAGAATGGAAGTTGACGCTAATGATGATTGTAGGATGGTGGTTGATGAATTTGAAGCAGCAAATCTTTGAATGTCTTGCTTTAACGGAGGATACACCTACTCAAAGGCAAAAATCGTCAATTATTGGCCTTAATGCTTTTATATGTCGAAAGATGACTGATTCTCTTACAGAAGCTTGTGGGGGCAGAATGTGGTCTTGAGAGGTACTTTAAACAACAATATTCTTCCTTTTTTCCTTTCAATAGTCACATTTGATATTTTCTCTGATTAAAAATGTCCTCAAAATATGTAGTGCCTGTAGATTGTGTATCAATATTCTTCGTACCAGTGTAATTTGTAATGTTGTAACTTCATGCGACACCAGATACCCCAGTTTAGATAAGAATGTATCATACCGTATAAAATTTGTTTCATATAAATGGAAGAAAGCTTCATAATTATGTATCATACAAAATTGGTTTCTTTAGGTTCTTGATTTCCATGCCTTCAGTTTTTGTTATGAAAAATGAGACACAGGACATCCTTCTAAGTGCAAAGAGAACGTTATCCCAACACTTGTGCGGCTATTCTACATTTCTAATGCCTTCTAAACTGCAACATATGTGGCTTTTGTGCTCAAAAGTATCAATTTTCTAGACTTCCATCATTTGTACCGAAGTCTCTTTCCATCTTTTATTTACCAATTGCCAGCCTTCAAAAGGGCTAGTGGATGCTACATTACGACTCAGATTGGATTAGAGGTTAGTGGTCACAAAAGGGGGGAATGACTCTTTAACTAGTATATTTGTGTTCCACTGCAGTTGTTGTGTGTAATAATGTCATTTTATTCCTTCCTTTTATTTCCTTTTGATGTGGGGGGTGAGGTCTGGGGCTAGGTAATAGCTGGCCTTTGTTATTTACATGCTTAATTATCTATTATCGATAATTTGATTGAACTGTCAATGATTTTATCTCTATTTGGTCTTGGTAAATTATCTGATCAGCTTTTATGGAATATCTCATTCGACACTTAGCTGCACGTACTATGTTTGAAGTTTGAACCTTCATTTTACCACCACATCCTCTCCCGATAGACTCTTACCCCCGTTCATCACCCATCTGCGTTCATTTAATGGTTTAAAAAACCAGTTTTGTGAAAGCCCAATTTGATCTCTCTCTCTCTCTCAATGATCAATTAGGAGGTTATTGGAAAACAGTTCTTGAAACCGATCCTAAGAATCCCAAAACTAACAAATGAAATGTTCCCATGCTATGAGGATTTCTTCTTGGACCTGCTTCATTGGCTTTAGTTTGGTGTAATTGCAGGTTGAAATTCTCTGGGATGCTGCAGACCTAATGCCAGAAATCTAAATTGACCCAATTAGGACCCATTGCTCATTCTCAAGTGTTGTAGCTTGGTTTACCTCTAAATGCGATCAATGCCTCCTGGAATTTTGTCTTTGTGCAGTCCAACAGTATTTCTCTGCCCTTTGTGAGGCAGTGGAAGTTGTGGCTCTTTAGTTCCTTGCTGTAGGCATATAAAGTTTGTGGTCTATTGCAAATCGCCACTTGTTTCTGGGCCTAATAAATAGGGCACAATAACTGACCACCCAAATATTACCAAGTGTCTATAGGTCAAAAATCAAAGATTTGTGCATGTATCAATTAAATAGTGTCATGTGTCAAAATAATGCAGTTATTTATATACAGAGTCCAGCCAATCAAATTAAACAACATGGTGAAATAAAGTATATTTCTCGTTATGTTTCATTATCTTTCTTAAAATAAATAGAAGGGAGGATAATTATCAAATTATCGTTGTTTCTTTGAAATTAAAAAATAATTAATTAGAAAGAAAAATATGAAATGGGTGGAGCTTGTTTTAACTTTCCATCTCACGTCTATAGATGGAGGCACCATCTCTATCTTACATCACAGTGAAGGTATTCATCCATCACACAATCATCTAGAGCTCTGAAGATCAAAGCTTTCAAACTCTTGTGAATTCTTCAAAATCCAACATCAAGCAAGACAGTTCTTTATATTAAAGCTTCGAAGTTTAGAAGAACATTCACACTACATCATCTCATCTTCTTCACAAATCTTGGAGAAGATTTCACAGTTTGATTCGGGATCAAGTTGTAAAGTCCTTGTTTCAAGTTTGAAGAGAAGAATAAGACGATCTTATTTTCGTGAATAATGCTAGGGACATAGATATCCACCACACCATAAATCACACACGCTGACACGCATGCGAGACGCTGCATGATTGGTAATAGAATAACACACTTTGAAATTACTTTAAACCCACAAATCACGCAGTGCCACGCAAGTGGGTGTGGTAGAAATGTGTGTCCTTAACATTATTGTTGGATGTTCATTTTTTAAACTCGTGTCATTTTCAATCGCTTATATTTTTCAGTATGAATCTCCAAAAATATTTAATATGGATCTTGTTTGATAGTTCTCGACGAGTTCTATAATACAAAGTGTTCATAATTACGAAAAACATTATAAATTGAAAGATATAACAATCGAAAAATGGCACAGGTTTCAAAAATGAACATCCAATTTGGGACGGATGGATAAAGAGATTGTAATATTCCTTTTTCTCATAAATCAATAAATTGATATTGTTCAGCATATTATTTTCGTCTTTTTAGGCCCCGTTCCGCTAAAAAAAAACGGTTTTGTTTTAACTAAAAAACTATCTCATTCCACTAACAAAAAACCACTTAGTTTTTTTGGAAAACTAGTTAGTGGAACAAGTTAGTTTTTTTGCAAAACAAAACATAAACTAGTTTAATGGAACAAGTTAGTTTTTTTGCAAAACTAAAAACCAAAAAACTAGTTAGTGGAACAAGTAAGTTTTTTTGCAAAACTAAAACATCCAAAAAAATTAAAAAAAAAACAAGTTAATGGAACACCCCTAGTAGACTCAAAATTTGTGTAACTCACTCACCGCGGTTCTAGAATTCTTATAATCAGACAATAAAAAATTTGTTATGCCTAGTCGTCCTTGGCTCCACCATTTTAGTGAGCAAAAAGAGAGAATTATATTTTTGCTCTTTTGACAAGGGATAATCATCTTCATAAATTAAATGGTCATTGATAGTCACACTTTCTTTTTTAGAAATCCATTCCTTTTTCTTTTTTTTTTTGGACCTCTTACAATGTAAATTTACAATGTTGTACTTCTAAATATGGAAAAGTACGCAAATGAATGGTGTTGTTAATATACATACAAAAAGACCACCCAAAAAAAAAGGGTGTGGTTAAAAAAAAAATTGAAAATAACTAGCTAACTACCCCTTAAAGGACGGTGAAATTTAAAGTGAACCAACTCAGCATGTGGTAAAAAAAAGAGTCCAACCATGGGTGTAGGATCCATTTTGAGGTTCTACACTAATAATTGAAGCCGTTTAATTTGTTATTATTTTAAGGGTCGTAAATTCAGTTCATTGGGATATCAGTAAGACATTAATCGATTAATATAATTTTTTTTATGCGAATTCAGAGACGATAATCGATCAAATCTTTATAGATATCGAAATTGACCTAATTTGTTATGAGAACTCTTAAAATATGTTTTGAACAAATTGAATAATTCCGATCATTTGTATGCAATCCCGAGGTGGATTTCATACAAATGCGATATACTACATCATAAAGTCTAACCACAATTTTCTCCTTTTGTTTTTTCAGTAATACTCCAAAAAAAAAAAAAAAAAAAAACATCATATAATAAAGGGGCCACAGCCACACACACAGTATCTCCTTTCTATGATGCATCACGAAGACCGTGACACGTGCTCTGTTACTGTCATCGAGAAGTCAAGCCCAACGCATTGATAGCTTACAGCCTCACACGCCTCACTCATCCCGTGACACGTGCTCCTGCTTCCTGCCCTTATAAAATCTCGAACGTGTCAGTCTGACCAACAAACCCAAGTCCAATTGTGGCTACACCAAAATGTATATATATATATCAAGTTGTGTGGAACTTATTTCGGAATATAAAAAATAATTTTGGTGTTCAATTTTCTTAAAATAATTTTTAAAGTACCTTTTTAAAAAAATCAATTCGATCGAATATCAATAAGAGCTTGATTGATTCATTCAATTTTTGGTTTCTAGAAAAATGGGGACCGAAAAATGAATTTAAATGAAAAAAATTCTTATCAATGTCAGGTTAAGTTGGTTTTTTAATTAGATCACTAAACGAACTTTTTTTGAACAAATTAAACGACTCGGAACATTTATATAGGATTCCGAGATGGGTCGGGGTCCCACGCAACTCAGGATACACGTTTTGTTGTACCGCGCAACAAAAATGAAAAGAACCGCTAAACCAGTCTAAACGAAATTGAAATGTATGAAATTGGTCTGGAATCCATGATTAATAGTCCAGACCTAGATTAAAAATTTTGAGAACCATAGCATATGGTTCAGTATATTGCATTATTTTCATTTTACATAAATGGATTGCACATCTCCATTTTGTATGAGAGTCTCCATACTATTAGGGCATTCTTATCTGACACACCAAAAAAAAATACTGTACCAAATTTAACTTTAAAAACACATTTTATAATTTAGCAAATCACTTTTCAAAAAATTCACAAACCAGACTCTCTATTCAAACTTTAGTTAGTCACTTTATCAAAAACTTACAGAATCAGACTCTCTAATTCAAACTTTTACTCTTCCCTCCCTCCTCTATTGTCCATTTTAGAGTTTTAGAGATGGATTGTGGATGCTCTTACGGGGCGTTTGGGAGTTGCAGTGCACGATGTATTTTGCCATAATGTATTCTTAAAACCACACAATGGAGGCATTATTTGGTAATCCGCCATCTATGAAGCACGGGTACTTCTAAAATCTCAACGTACTGGTACATATACCATACCGAGTATTGGTACTTCATGGGTACTTTTAAATACGTATAAGGTACTCAGAAAACGTACTAGGTACTTTTGAATTTCTGGGTACGGCAATGGGTATTTTTTTAAGTCCTTTTAAGCCTATTTGTAAAGATTTAAAAACTTTAAGGGTTCCGCGTGGGGAAAAAAATATAAAAAAACTTAAACAGCTGGCATTGATATGCAATACTCAATGCGATAAAGTCATAAACTAAAGACCACGACTCAAGTAGGACACCACGTCATACCCAAGGAGAGACTAGGTTGTGGGACAATATTGCTGGAGATGTATTTGATTCAATTTGTATTCTTGAAATCGCTGAACTTTCACTTGATGAGACAAAGATGGAAGTTGTGTTGTTTACAGATGAAGTCGATGAAATTCAAGATCCTTAGTTCTTAGTACTATTTTCTTTCTTCTTTCTTTCTTTCTTTTTTTTTTTTTTTTTTTTTTGGTTTTTGCTTTGGAGCTTGCTTTAAGTGTTGTTGGTATGTACTAAAACTCTAAAACGACATTGCATTGCTTTGATCTATGATTCTAGGTACGTTGAACTTGACATATGAACTTAGTCTATTAACTTTATTTATGCTGCTTTTTGTTGGCAAAATGGGTTTATTATCTAGTTCATGCAATAGAATATAGTAAAATATGAAAAAAAAATAAAAAATTACACTGACGTACCCAACCGTACCCATATCCTATTTTTTTAGGTTTTTGCTGTATTACGTATCGGTAGGGTTGGCTATGTAGTCGCACCCCTACTGGTACGTACTTGTGCTTCATAGTCAGCCATTGAGGTAATTTTACATTCTCATTTTGCATGCTGGGTAAAAAACCTCATCATAATATATTTTGATATATTACTAACAAACACAATTCAGTTGCAAAAATTGTTCTGCACACATTTCCCAAACACTTTACATATTAATAATTTTTTTTACCACACTTAAAAAATATAATATTCATAATCCAAAATGCAAAATGCAAAAAATAATAGGTTTACAAATAGAACTGATATGATTTTGGATTTTTAGCTACCACACAATGAGTGAAGAAGCTAGGAATTGAATTTCGAATGTGTCAAAGTTAGGCCCTGTCGCGCTTAATTTTTTGTACTTTTTTTTTGTCTATTCATCTAATTTTTTTCCCACATTTGATAGTTTTGCGTCAAACTTTATAGGTTTCGTAATTTGTCTCGACGAGAAAAATTGAAAAAGTACAAAATTATGACCAAAGCTCAAATAAAGATAAAATAAAAAAATGTAAAAATTTGCAAAAAGTCGTACAAATAAATTAAGCATAATTTGGCATTCAGCAATTAGAAAACAGAAAACAAAAAACAAGAAGTGACAATGTGAGCATATGGAGCATATGGAGGCAATTTTACTTGTGACAATGTGAGCCTACTTTAGTAGGGCCTTCTCTTTGGGGGATCGCATTAACAGACCTAAAACCGGTTAAAGTAGGGCCTTCTACTTTGGTAGGTTGGGGTGGCTTTCCAATCACTAGCCGTTTTAGGGATCCGGGTTCTTTTAATGCTCATTCGAATCGTCTATTTCTACACTTGATGGTTTATATTCGCCAAAATATTCTATGTGGTAAAGTTAACAAACAACCATTTATTGTTAAGATGAACAATTGAGATGAAAGCACTACACGTGCAGCGTGGATGACAGTACTATAGGGTACCCTATTTCCCTTTTTAGTTCCAAACAATTTTACTCCATCTAACATGTTCGTTGAAGATTCAAAAGTTGGATCTTTGCTTTCCTTTCTTTTTTTTTCTTTTTCTTTTGTTGGTGAAAGGATGTTTTCTTTTATCTATTTCTTATATACTCCCTCCGTCCTAAATTGTTGTACTATGTTACTATTTGGGACCTCTTAAATAATTGTCCATATCTTTTGATCTATAATGACTTCTATATGCAATATAAATTTTGTTTGATAGATCTCATTTAACTTTATTAAATACATATTTCAAAATTATAAAAAAACATTATAAATTTTGAAATATAGATAATTGTTTGAGAAAATAAAAAGTGAAAGTGGCACGACAATGTGAGACGAGGGAGTACTAAACAAACTTTTAACACATGCATCTTCCTTTGAGACGCTTTATAAATTAGATTAGATACCTAGTCATTGATGTCATGATAAAAAAGTAAAAAAATAGTCGTTGGTATTAGAAAAAAAAAAGGAGTAAAATTCACACCCTCGTGTTGTTCGTGTTCTGTATCCATAAATGTAGCAAAATTTCATCTTATGTTTCACACAATGTCCTAACGTTAAAGATAAAAAGAAGGCTTAAATACTTTTTTGGTCCCTACAAAATAGCCACGGTTTCAATTTCGTCCTTGTAAATATTTTTGTTTCAATTTTACCCTTACACTTTGTAACGAATTTCAATGTTACCCTTTCTGTTAAAAGTGGACGGAAATTGCATAAGTGGCAAACGACACGCTGACGTGGACATCTTTTTGACACGGGGGAGGACACGTGGTAGGGCACTCATAAAATTACTTCACTCTTGCAGCAAAAACACACCAGCATATTTTACCACAAACAAAGTCCACTGAAATGCCATTTCCTCCTCCATTCAATTTCAGCCCTCGCCACACCGGGTGAACTCGCACACCTGATGAACTCGTTGCTCTCCTTGCGGCCCTGTATCCCCCTCTCTCATTCCGTTGATTAGTTGTTGTTTTAATTGTATCCAAAGAATCTTCATTTGATAAACTGCAAGAAACTATCAAAAGAATGAATTTACATAGTTGATTTTTGCATTTTCTTTCTCTCTGTTTGTTGTATGTATTTGACACATTATTTTGTTGTCCATCTGGTTTTTCCCCAACCCAAAAAAAATCTGGGCAGCTCCCTTTTTGCTCGTGTGTGTTCCTTGTCACCATAAGTTGTAGTAGAACAAATATTTTTTCAATCAGTTTAGCCATCGATTTTTTGATTTGTAAATGCCCTACTTTGATTTAGTGCCAACAACTTGAGAGAGAGAGAGAGAGAGAGAGAGGAGGGTCTGATTTGGGAATTTCCTCAGATTTTTCGGCCACCGCCGACCACACCGATGAAAAAGAAGAGGACACCCCGACGAAGAAGATGATGGTGATTTGATTACAGACGGGAAGAGGCGTACGAAGCAGCGTGATTGGGTGGAGGCGTCGGCCACGGAGGTGGTGGTGGTCGCTGGTGGTAGAGGCATCCTCGCCTGTGTGGTTTGCAGCGATGGTGGTGGTTGGGTGGCAGCCCCTCTTCTCTCTCTCTCCTCCTCCTCCGCCTCCTCTCAGTAGAAGTCGATTGGAAAACTGGGAAGGGGAACACGTTGATTTTGAGTTTTTTCTCTCTCTCTCTCTCTCTCTCTTTTTTAATGGGATAGGTGATTTAGGGGTGAATGTTTTGGGGATTTAGGGTTTGCAGTTGTAGGGAGGTGGTGAGGGTGGGGGGAAGAAGGCGCAGAGAGAGGCGTATTGAGTGTTGTGTGTTGTGTGTACCTCCACCGTGGCACAAAAAATTCTAGCTCAACATTCCGTTTGCTACTTATGAGATTTCCGTTTACTTTTGACGGAAAGGGTAACATTGGAATGCATTACGTTTACCCTTACAAAGTGTAAGGGTAAAATTGAAACAAAAAAATTTACAAGGAAAATTGAAACCGTGGCCATTTTGTAGGGACGAAAAAAGTATTTAAGCCTAAAAAGTTTCAATTTGGCTCAGACTGCTCAGTAGTGATCGAGGTCTGCAATTCCTTCCTAATTTTATGTTTAAAATTTTCTAGATACTACCAACTCTTGTGCAACCATTTCATACTAATTAGGTCAAGTACAATTAACTATAATCGAAATTGACTAAAGTGATTCTTATATATCGTTTTAGTATTTTTTTTTTCTTTTCCAATTTTCATGTCTTTCATTTATATATCCCAAAAAATAATAATGAGATCTTTCCACCTGAATATATATGTTTTGTTCTTTTCCAATTTTCTTGTCTTTCATTTATATATCCCAAAAACACTTGAATAATGATTGGCACGCAATATCGTAGATATAAGTGCCTTGATAGGGTAGTTCTAACACGGTTTTATCTTATTTATTCCCTATTTTCCACTTGATGCGTTGCTTTGGTAGGTTTTTGTGTTTTTGTTAATTTTCAGGAAAATAAAGCTGTTTTAGCGCCAAGATTGGATTGCAGAGCATGAGAGGCCGTGGAGACTAAGTGTTCAAGGGAATTATTCAAGGAAACCAAGAATAAACGTCGGGAGCGCTACCCTATTTTTCTGGAGCGCTCAAAAGTGGCAAGACGGGGCTCGGGAAGTGAACAGAAGGTCTACGAGCGCTACACCAAAATGGGTGTAGCGCTACCGCGCCGCTTAAGGTCAACAGTCAACGAGGACTCAACGGTCAACGCCGCGCAATAGTGAAGCGGTAGCGCTACCCATAAAATCCTGTAGCGCTACCGAATGGTTTATGGGCCCAGCAAACGGCACCGTTTGGCTATCCGTGGAGAATATTTCCTAATTTTCGTTTGATTCCTATTAGGATTACTAGGTTTTAGTATAAATACCTTTGTTTTAACTCAGATTAGGGTTCCACGAATTTTCCTTAGGTTTTTATTTTCCAAAGTTGCGGCTACAGTTTCCTGTCAGCATTCTGCATTCAAGTTTGTTCCAGATTTTCAAGTTTGATTTCTTCTTGCAATCTACGGTATCGTTTTCTGTTTTTATATTTTATTCTTCAAGCATGTCTAGATCTAGGTTTTATTTGATTTCTGCAGTTATTAACATCATGAGCGAGTAGTCGTATAGAGTGCGGCTGCGGGCGAAGGCGCTGCGCACTAGACTAATCGATGCTTCACCTCGGGGCCGAATTAACTTGATTTTCGGGCAGTTTTAGGATACGGGAACTCGTCTAACAAACAAAATCCAGGCATCGTCGGATTTGAATGTGCACAGAATCTGGTGACAAGTGGTGTGCATTTGTTAGGGATCTTTTTCTTATTCTAAAATCAGTAAAAAGAGTCATTGTGGCCCGAGTAAACATTGGTTAGGCTAGTCACAGACGCTGGGTTCCCACGGCTGTACTCTCCTTTTAAATGCATATTTAGTTAATTTAGTTTTGTAATCGAGTTAGTATATTAATCTCATTGAACAAGGGGTGGCTACCTAAGAGCCAAGATAAACTGTGAACCCGTCATCTTTGAGTCCTGCACACGTTCGTCCGTCTCTGTGGATTCGACTCCGGTACTTCCGGATATTATGCTACACCGGTCGAGAGTCCTACGCTTGGTACGCGTCTTATTTTTAGTCACCCGGTCGGTCAAGCATTTTTGGCGCCGTTGCCGGGGACGGCAATGTGTGTTCAAAGAAGTCGGGTCAGGTTAGTATCTTTGTGTTTTTATCTGAGTCAATAAATAAATTTTTTTTTTTTTTTTTTAAAAAAAAAAAAAAAAAGTTCTTTTGTTTTTAGCATCTTTTTGTTTCTAGGTTGAGTCGGTCGAGTAGTAAGAGTTTTGTGTATTCAGTTAAAAAAATATATATATATATATATATATATTTGGGTGATCGAGGTGAGAATGGAAGAATACTGTGAGATGTGTGAGTGTTGGGGGCATTCTGTTTATACCTGCTCCGCTTTTTATGCACTCAAAGAAGCTCATCGAAATAATCAGGCTAGGGAGAGTGTTATTAATCAGCGGTGGGATTCATATCCAAATACGAACAATCTAGGGTGGTCCCACCACCCATCTTTTTCAGGATGGTATTCCGAACCCCCAGTACCACTGTGCACTTTGCCTTTGCCCTCTCGCAACCAATACAATCGTTCGAACTTGCCCAAGACCACATGACCCAATTTGGCTCTCTTTTCCAAGACCCGCAAGGGTTTGATCCTTATTCTTGGCCCACCCCCCCAGGAGTGACTTATCCCCCTCATGATGAGAAGCTTGAGGAGAGAGTCTGGGACTCTTGTGCAATCACAGATGACCTTCACCGCAGAAACCACCCAAGCAATTGGGAACCTTCGGACCCTGTTGACTCAACTCACAGAGGCAGTGGGACAAATCCAACAGGAGTGGGAGACCTTTCCTTCTCCGCCGCAAGTCAATAGAAGAGAGGAAGTCGACCCATTTCTCATTGAGGGACGGGTTGATGATCGTATGGAGGATTTTGAGTCGTGGTCTGAAAGCTCCTCCGAGTTTGGAGGGAGTGAAGAGTTTGCTCTTAGGGACGAGGAAGTAGGTCTGGTTAACGATGTTGAGGAGGTTGACTTGGTCTTACCACCATCCTCTGAATTTGGAGGGGATGAGGAGCTTACCGCTAGGGAAGAGAGAGAAGAGGAAGTCGAGCCACTTATCATAGAGGGTAGGGTTTGTTAGTTATTTTGGTTTGGCATTTTCCGGGGTTGTTCAAAACACACCCTAGTTCAATTGATTTTCTATTTCTTTGAATTGTAATGGGTAGATTGAATAGGCCAGGGGTAGTTTCTCGCGCGATGCTCCTTCCTTTGCCTTAAGCTTTTTGACCCTGTGAAGCCGCTTGAATTTGACAAAGGTAACATTATCACGGCATTTCATACATAGCATTTTTTATATATATTCATCTTTTATTAATCATATTTTAAAATGCTCTAAATTAGTGTATAAAAATAATAATAGAGAATTATTTTCTTGACCCCCACATCATGCTTGATCTATGGAAATATTCTTTTTCCGAAAATATTATACCCATATGTTCCAATCCTTGGAGTTCTAAATTACTAGATTGCTTGATCATTTCCATAAATGCATAATGCCATTTTACAACTGATTTCCAATCCGTAGCATAAAAAACGTGGTCTATTTTTAAGACCTCTGAAATCGGCTAAAAAGGTATCCGATCTTTTCTTCAAAAGCAAGTTGCCTATTTGAATATTAAATTTCTAGATCATTTCCTTCATATAGGTTGCCATTATCAAATTGATTACCATACTACAACATAGGAAACGTGTTATTTCGGAAACCTTGGAAATCGGCTAATATTTATATATATATATGATTTGGATTCATGTTCCCGTTTTATTAACCGTCAATCTTTGGGAATTTTTCCTTTATATAAACACATCGCCTGTTCCTTTTATTATAGAGCTCTACACTTTGGCAAAAAGAAAATAAAGTACAAGTTTTGAGTGCTAGAGTTTTTATCGTTTTGTGACAATCTAATTCAACGTTCTTGCATCCTGCATTTGTCCGAACGTTTTTCATTGTCCTGTTCATTCCGCATATCATTCATCATTTCATCCATTGGTGCCTTGTTGCTGTTGGCCGGATTGACGAGGAGTCTATTCGGAGCCGGTTGATTCCGGAGATCGAACTTGAGGTTCGTGGCAAGCTATTGAATCAGAAAGAAGCTCGGGGAGCATCGTGAGTTGGCGAGAATAGGTAACGCTTAAGGGTGAGGCTTGAGGTAATCTGTTTCGCACTGTAACTCTCTTTTTGATTAATAGAAAATAGTAGACTAGGCCGTGGTTTTGTCTTAGGGTTATTCGGACCCTAAGGTTTTCCACGTATATCGCGTGTCTTGCCTCCTGATTTATTTTCTGCTATTTTATTGTATGTTCTAATTGTTTAATCTCTTTTTAAAAGAAAAAATTCTAATAAAAGTTTTTCTAAAATAAAAAGAAAGGTTAATTTTTTTTTTAATTAAGTCCTATTCACCCCCCTCTAGGACGTTTTTAAGCTTCCGCTTAATTTCAATTGGTATCAGAGCCTAGTTGCTCTGTATCTGGATTTATCTCCTGAGTATTTGATCCTGTGATCATGGACTTGAATACACCTCGTGAGGGAGCCTCAAACTCGAGGCCGCCCTATTTTGATGGGAACGATTATCCTTATTGGAAAGCACGCATGACAACATATTTAAGTTCCTTAGGCATTCGGGTTTGGAGATCTGTTAGGTACGGCTATGAGGCCCCAACCATAGAAGACGCTACAACTAAAAAAATGAGGGCCAAAGAGGACACTGAGTGGATTTCTGCTGACAATGAGAGTTTTGAGTCAAACTCCAAAGCCTTAGGAGCCATCTATGGTGCTTTAAGTAAAACTGAGTTTAGTCGTATTTCCGCTTGCACCACTGCAAAAGAGGCTTGGGATATTCTCCAAGTCACCCATGAGGGTACTAAAACTGTTAAAACTTCAAAACTTCAAATGCTTACGACACGTTTTGAAGAATTAAGAATGCAAGAAGACGAGAATTTCGATTGTTTTATCACTAAGTTGAGTGACATAGTTAATTCATTCCATGCTTTAGGAGAACCAATTCCAAATCTCAAAGTTTGCCGTAAAGTTCTTAGATCTCTTCCTGAAAGGTTCAGGACTAAAGTTGTGGCTATTGAAGAAAGGCCTGAAATTGACGATATGCTTTTTTGAAGAATTGGTTGGAAAACTACAAACGTTCGAGTTAAATCATTTAACTAAGAAAACCACTTCTAAAGTCAGTAAAAGTATTGCTTTTAAAACTTCCAATGTAAAATCCTATGTGCCTCAAGATAGTGATGAAGATCTTGATGAAGAAGAACTTGCTTTCTTTGCCAAAAAATTTAGAAAATTTGTTAAGTTTCGAAATAATAGTAAGCAAGGAATCACTTCAGCTTCTAAAGATGTTTCCAAAGTAAATAATTTTGGTTTTGATGAAAAGAAGTTCTCTACTAATAATTCTAAGAAACCCCAAGGCATTCAATGTCATGAGTGTCATGGTTTTGGTCATGTTCAAGCTGAATGTGCCAACACACTCAAAAAGAAATCCAATAGGGGTTACAAAGTCACTTGGGATGATGACAGTGAGGAAGAGAACGATTCTCAAATTAGTCACGATAAGATTGATGAAGTACTCCCTCAATACACTGTTCTTGTTGCTAGTGTCACATCTCCTACGTCACCGAAAACTGTTGTGTCCGCACCTTCATATAGTATTGCTGATAACTATGAATCTAGTGGTGAGGATAATAATGATGATGAGGATGACTTAGAATCTATTACTGATGCTTATAACGAACTTTTCAAAGAATGCGTTAAATTGAAAAAGAAAAATAAAGATTTGATTCAAGTCATTAAAAAAAGTTGAAATTGAAAGAAACGGTCTTCGTGTTGATGTTGAATCTAAGATTCACGAAATAGAAGAGTTAAAGGCGCACCAAATAAAGTTCAACGAAAAATTTGCTGAAATTGAAAAAGCTTGTTTAGAGGCCTTGAAGGCTCATGAGATTTCTAAAGAGAGAGTTAAAATCTTAGAACATGATTTAAGAGAGGCCAGTGAGGCCATTAAGAGAAATGACTGTGGCGCTTCTCGTATAGCTGAATTAACTCGTACTTTTAAAAATAGAAGTGGCCTTGGATTCATCGACCCACCTTCTCTTACCCCTCAAACTAGTGAAAATTCTAAGAAAGAGGTAAAATTTGTGAAACCCGTGTCTTCGGCTGTTCTAAAGATCGTGGAATCTCCTATCCCTAAGAAACGGACTACCACTTGCCACCATTGTGGCACTCTAGGTCACATTCGTCCTTATTGCTACAAACTTCTTAAGGATAATAAAAGGGGAAATGGTAGGTTTCAAATTCCTAAAATTTACTCTGGGGCAAAACAAAGTGTCTCTAAGTTTGAAAAACCCCGTGAGATATTCCAGCCAAAGTCTAAAAAAATTAATGGAAATTTTGAAAAACAGTTAAATATTTTGGCTAATCAAACTTCTCACATTGTTGAGGCAATACAAAGACTTTCTATTTTTGCTGAAGGAATGAAGAAAAGTAATACCTCACCTAGTACGAGTTCTGTTAACCACCAGTCTCAAATGGATAATAAACCTAAACAAGCTTGGAGGAAAGTTGATATAGTGTGTAATGTTGCTCACACTGCGTTCAAAGCTAATAATGTGCATGTTTGGTATTTAGACAGTGGTTGCTCTAGGCATATGACTGGCGACAAGTCTTGGTTTAGCAAGGTAGAAAAATACAATGGTGGTCTTGTCACTTTTGGTGATGGTAATACAAGTAAAATTGTCGGACAAGGCACCATATCTACTCCAGGTCTTCCTCATTTAGAAAATGTTTTGTATGTTGAGGGATTGAAAGCTAATTTGTTGAGTATTGGTCAATTTTGTGACAACATGCATCTAGTTCAATTCTCTAAAAATGGTTGTTCCATTGTTAATGAATCTGGTGCATGTGTAGTTAAAGGAGTGAGATCATCTGATAATTGCTACTGTGTTGAAATGGCTAGTCCTGCTGTGTGTAATCGTATTATGCTTGATGATGTTGAACTTTGGCACCAGCGTTTAGGACACGTTAATTTCTCAGATTTGCATCGTATTGCTAGAAATGAAGTTGTGAGAGGTGTGCCTAAACTTGCCAATGGGCAAGGCTTAGTTTGTGGAGGCTGTATGAAAGGGAAGCAAATTAAAAGTTCTCATAAAAAGACTAACATCATTGCTACCACTAAATGTCTTGAACTTCTTCACATGGACCTTATGGGACCCTCTCGCACTGAAAGTCTAGGTGGTAAAAGATATATTATTGTCATTGTAGATGATTTCTCTCGTTTTTCGTGGGTTGGTTATCTTAGAGAAAAATCTGATGCTTTTGCTTGCTTTAAAACTATTTGCCAACGTATTCAAAATGAAAAAGGGTATCCTATTATACGTGTTAGAAGCGATCATGGTGGAGAGTTTGAAAACTCTGAAATTGAAAAATACTGTGATGATGAAGGTATCAAGCATGAGTTCTCTGCTCCTCGCACACCTCAACAAAATGGGGTTGTTGAGAGGAAAAATAGAACTCTCCAAGAAATGGCTAGAGTCATGCTACATGCTAAACATGTCCCTAGAAATTTGTGGGCCGAGGCCATTAACACTGCTTGCTACACCATAAATCGGGTTTATGTGAGACCCGGTACTACATGCACTCCTTATGAGATTTGGAATGGTAAAAGACCCTCTGTTAAATATTTTCGAGTTTTTGGTAGTAAATGCCACATCTTAAGAGATAGCGAATCTCTTGGGAAATTTGATTCTCGGAGTGATGACGGTATTTTTCTTGGATACTCCAACACTAGTAGAGCTTTTAGAGTATATAACCTTAATACATCTACTCTTATTGAGTCTGCGAATGTTGTAGTTGATGATACCACTCTTGATGAACATAAAAACTGCCATAATGATGATGAGGGGAGTTGGGATATTTTTGAGGGGGACACTTCATCTAATCCCACTGATAATGTCTCTCCTACTAACTTAGAAAGTGATGTGTGTGAGCCTGAGGAGATTCATGAGGAAGAATTATCTGTTATTGAACCTCAAATAGATGAAGAACTAGGTTTGCATGACTTATTGCCCTTAGATACTAAAGAACCTTCGTCTCGTGTTAAACTGAATCATCCTAAAAACCTTGTTATAGGAAATCCTAATGATAGCATGATAACTAGACAAAAGGCAAAAAATATTGTTCACTATGTTTGTTACACTTCCTCACTGGAACCTAAAAAGGTTGAAGAAGCCTTAAATGATGAGCTATGGATAGAGGCCATGCAAGAGGAATTGCATCAATTTGTTAGGAATGATGTGTGGTACTTAGTACCAAGACCCTCTCACACTAATGTCATTGGAACTAAATGGATTTTTAAAAATAAAAAGGATAGTGATGGCATTGTGGTTAGAAATAAAGCGAGATTGGTCGCTCAGGGCTATACACAGATTGAGGGAGTTGACTTTGAGGAAACCTTTGCTCCTGTTGCGAGGTTAGAATCAATTAGGTTACTTTTTGGCATTGCATCTCATTTAAACTTTAAACTTTCACAAATGGATGTTAAAAGTGCTTTTTTAAATGGTGACTTAAAGGAGGAGGTCTATGTTGAACAACCTAAGGGTTTCGTTGACCCTTCTTGTCCCAATCATGTGTATCGCCTGCGTAAGGCTTTATATGGATTAAAACAAGCCCCTCGTGCTTGGTATGAACGTTTAACTGATCATTTATTAACTACCGGATTTGTTCGAGGGGGAGTTGACCAAACCTTGTTTATTCGAAAAATAGAGAGCGATCTTTTGATTGCTCAAATTTATGTTGATGATATTGTATTTGGTTCTACGTGTGAGTTGTATGCGAAACAATTTGGTGCCCAAATGTCCCATGAATTTCAAATGAGTCTTATGGGGGAATTGACTTATTTTCTAGGGTTTCAAGTCCGTCAAATGGACGATGGTATATTTTTGTCTCAATCTACTTACGCTAAAGATTTGGTTCAAAAATTCGGCATGGCAGATTCTAAAACCACACGTACACCTATGAGCACAAGTATAAAAATTACTAAAGATGTCAACGGCGCTAGTGTTGATCCTACTCTTTATCGTAGCATGATAGGGAGTCTCTTATATCTTACTGGTAGTCGCCCTGATATTTCTTTTAGTGTGGGTGTTTGTGCACGCTATCAGTCTGACCCTAAAGAATCCCACATGACCGCTCTCAAGCGTGTTATTCGATATGTTAAGGGCACCTCATCTCTTGGTCTTTGGTACCCTAGAGGTACAAATATTGATTTAGCGGCTTATTCAGATGCTGATTGGGCCGGTAGTGCTGATGACCGTAAAAGCACTTCCGGTGGATGTTTTTATCTAGGAAATTGCTTAATTGCTTGGCATAGCAAAAAACAAAATTGTGTTTCCTTGTCCACTGCCGAAGCTGAATATATTGCAGCTGGCAGTTGTTGCACTCAACTATTGTGGATGAAGCAGATGCTTCAAGATTATGGCATTTCTCAAGGTGCAATGACTGTTTTTTGTGATAACACAAGTGCCATTAATATTTCTAAGAATCCAGTCCAACATTCCAGGACTAAACATATCGACATCCGTCATCATTTTATTCGTGATTTGGTTGAAGATGGTGTCGTGGCACTTGAGTTTATACCCACTCATGATCAAAAAGCTGATATTTTCACTAAACCGTTAGATTCCGTGAGGTTTGAGTACCTTAGAAAATCTGTTGGTTTAACTTCCATTGATTAAGTTTGGTGTTGCCTGTCATCCTAGTATGCTATATTTTTTATATATAAACTTGTGAACATGTCTTTCTAGTTATTTGTTTTAAAAAAAAAAAAAACCTTTTATTTTATTTTCTTTCTTTTGATTTATACGAGTTTTAGGTTCATGATCTTGCATGTTGATGTTTTTATTTTTGCTCCAAATGAAAAAATTCATAAACATTCATATATTACAAAAAAAAATTTAAAAAATAAACATAATAAAGAAAAAGGGGCTTAGCATATTTTTAGGATGAGTAGTCATTAATGAGACTCACGTAGATGTACTTCTTCGGGAATGCATGCACGGTTCTTATTAACTCCACTCATGAGATGCATTCGGACATTTGGTGTAGCATGTTTTATGACTCTATGATCGCCACTTTTACACGTCTGGGTTAGAGAGATTTCTTAAAGAATAAAGTTGATTCTCATGCACCTCGGTTTGTCTTGTCTTTACCCTAGGCGATTGACTTTTTTGGCCTCATAATTGGATACAACGTTTTATATGTCATGCTACGCAAAAAAAAAAAAAAAAAACAAAAAAAAAATCTATATATATGCTTATCCGGGCGTTCATTGAGTAACCGGGCAATCGGGGTGAGGTACTCTCTCTCTGAGTATTCGCGTCAAAAGATGGATAGACTCTGTGAAAGCATTCGTGATTGGACCATTCGCTTAGTAACCGGATATTGGGTATGAGGTACTCTTACTCCCAATATTCGCGTCAAACAGCAGTGGGGTAAAAGAGAATACTATAAAATAATAGAAAAAAATCCTTAGTTGAGGGGGAGTTTATATTTTTTGGGGACATATTTAGTATCAATGGGTGCTTAGTTTGACTTCGTTAGGGGGAGAGTGCTTGACGGTCCAATGGTACATGAGAATTGACGAATATTTGGATAGTGATCTTAATATCTTATGACGTGTCACACACTCACTTTGTCATAGATTCATCATGTGTGTTGCACTTTATCTTCGAGTTCACTCATTGGATTGGTTTAATACAAATTTGTTCATGCACTCTTGAATTTCGTCATATTGTCTGAGCCTCATTTTTGAATACTTGTTCTTCGGATTATATGTTGCCTTGCCGCTTTGTTTTTTATTATTAAAAAAAAAAAAAAAACAGAAAATGGGGGATTTCTTCGGTCATTATGCTTTCAAATTTTATGCACATGGTCTTAAATTTCCTTTCGATGCCCTTCTCTTATAACCATCTTGCCTGTGTGATTCTTGTTATTTCCTATCGTATAATTTTTTTTTCTCTGCTTTCTAGTTGCATGTGTCTCACCCTGATATCATCCATTCCTTTGTTTTTCCGTAACAAAAAGGGGGAGAATTATTTTGAGATGTAAGATGAGTGTTGGTCTATCTCCTTAGCCATTTTGGATAACAAGTTACATGTAGGTTCTACCGTCTGTTGATGGTTTTGGATAATATCTATTGTGGCATATTCTGTCGATGGTTTTTAAGTGCAGGTTTTCCTGTCTAATTGATCAAGCTTCATGTGAATTCCAATCGCTCATTTCTTTCAGATTCGTAATCTCTTTTGAGTGGTTTTGTCCCGGAAAAGCCAAAGGGGGAGATTGTTAGTTATTTTGGTTTGGCATTTTCCGGGGTTGTTCAAAACACACCCTAGTTCAATTGATTTTCTATTTCTTTGAATTGTAATGGGTAGATTGAATAGGCCGGGGGTAGTTTCTCGCGCGATGCTCCTTCCTTTGCCTTAAGCTTTTTGACCCTGTGAAGCCGCTTGAATTTGACAAAGGTAACATTATCACGGCATTTCATACATAGCATTTTTTATATATATTCATCTTTTATTAATCATATTTTAAAATGCTCTAAATTAGTGTATAAAAATAATAATAGAGAATTATTTTCTTGACCCCCACATCATGCTTGATCTATGGAAATATTCTTTTTCCGAAAATATTATACCCATATGTTCCAATCCTTGGAGTTCTAAATTACTAGATTGCTTGATCATTTCCATAAATGCATAATGCCATTTTACAACTGATTTCCAATCCGTAGCATAAAAAACGTGGTCTATTTTTAAGACCTCTGAAATCGGCTAAAAAGGTATCCGATCTTTTCTTCAAAAGCAAGTTGCCTATTTGAATATTAAATTTCTAGATCATTTCCTTCATATAGGTTGCCATTATCAAATTGATTACCATACTACAACATAGGAAACGTGTTATTTCGGAAACCTTGGAAATCGGCTAATATTTATATATATATATGATTTGGATTCATGTTCCCGTTTTATTAACCGTCAATCTTTGGGAATTTTTCCTTTATATAAACACATCTTATTCCTTTTATTAGAGAGCTCTACACTTTGGCAAAAAGAAAATAAAGTACAAGTTTTGAGTGCTAGAGTTTTTATCGTTTTGTGACAATCTAATTCAACGTTCTTGCATCCTGCATTTGTCCGAACGTTTTTCATTGTCCTGTTCATTCCGCATATCATTCATCATTTCATCCATTGGTGCCTTGTTGCTGTTGGCCGGATTGACGAGGAGTCTATTCGGAGCCGGTTGATTCCGGAGATCGAACTTGAGGTTCGTGGCAAGCTATTGAATCAGAAAGAAGCTCGGGGAGCATCGTGAGTTGGCGAGAATAGGTAACGCTTAAGGGTGAGGCTTGAGGTAATCTGTTTCGCACTGTAACTCTCTTTTTGATTAATAGAAAATAGTAGACTAGGCCGTGGTTTTGTCTTAGGGTTATTCGGACCCTAAGGTTTTCCACGTATATCGCGTGTCTTGCCTCCTGATTTATTTTCTGCTATTTTATTGTATGTTCTAATTGTTTAATCTCTTTTTAAAAGAAAAAATTCTAATAAAAGTTTTTCTAAAATAAAAAGAAAGGTTAATTTTTTTTTAATTAAGTCCTATTCACCCCCCTCTAGGACGTTTTTAAGCTTCCGCTTAATTTCAGGGTTGATGATTGTTTGGAGGAACCCTCCAAGTTGGGGGAGAATGCGGAGCTAACTGCCAAATGTTTCCCCCTTGAGTCTAATGTAAAGGTCGAACCCCCTCTCATGTATCTTCCACTGTTGATCCGCGCTACCTACGTTTTCCTTTTGCGCTCTTATGAGTCTAGAGAACGAGGAGCTCACTGCCCTCCGTGTGATGGTCCAACAGAACAATCTCCCACTGCTGAGGCGTGGGACGCTGAGATTGATTATTTGCAGTCCTTAATGGACGAGCAAGATAGGACGTATGGGTTTGACAGTGAGTCTCTTATTTTTTGGGACCAAGACTTTGTTGAGGAGGACTTAGTTGAGAAACCAAACTTGGCGGAGGAGGTTTTGGTAGAAGAGTCAAAGTCGACGGTAGTGGAACATATTGATTTTCTTGGTATTGATGATTACGATTTTGTTTATCTTCCTTCTATCGCAAATTATGTCCACTGCTCGAAAATTAATTTGGTTTCACATGAGCACTTAGAGGCGCTGAAATTTCTTAAAACAATTCGGCAATTGCTTTACTCGAAATATCTTTTCTTGTGGTCTGGCCGAGTTCAGTTTTTAGCACAGAGTTTGGAGTGGAGTGGAGTGTTCATAGTACTAATTTTTGTTGATATGTTAAATGTTCAAAATTCACGTTTGGCTAAATTCTCTCTCTCTCTCTCTTTATTTCTTTTGCATGCTAGTTTCCTTGTGGCCCGGCTACTACGAGCGGGCAGTACTAATGTCATTTGCATATTTTCGGTAGTTGTGGTTTCAGTCTTTTGGCAGGGTACGCGCGCTACCACACCAGCCTTGGTAGTTTAGGCCTCACCGATGGGGTGATGGAGGCATTCAGGAGCTCTCATTCATGAGTGCCATTATGTGTGGCGGTTGTAAGTCCGAAGCCCCCAGCGCGGCCTTGTGTGACTAGCTGTGGTCCCACTATTGGGCGCCGAAGGAGCAAACCCTGGAGCAGCTGCAATGACGAGAAATGCAAAGGCAGCAAATTCCTCGCACATCGGCCGAGGTCATGGTGGTTGGCTGCCACCTCAGGTTCACTCTTTCCTTCTCTTTGTTTTTCTCTTTCTTTGTCTCTATGCTCTGGGGACAGAGCACATGTCAAGTTGGGGGGAGGGTGTACTTCGTACATGTTTTTTTTTTTTTTTTTTTTTTTGGATGCTTGGGTGTAACTATTCTTGGTTGATGACTGTTAATTAGCACTATAGTGGTTGTTGTGCGAGTCGGAGTCTCGATATGATTTCATGGATAGACTTAAGCTCGTGAACATGATGTTGAAGAAGTATCGGTTAGCCCGTATCATCTATAGTTGGATAGCGTTTGGTCACTTGAAAGCATGCTCACACACACACACTGTCCCACTTGATGATTTGCCGGTCTCGAGTTTGGTTCATGTGTCATTGGTAATCTGGTATGTGTTAACTTGTTTGATGAGATTTTTGTGGAACTCCTTCTAAAAAAGAGAGTTATGTGTGCTATATTGTTAATGCTTATCCGGGCGTCCATTGAGTAGTAACCGGACAATCGGGGTATGCTCCCACCGTGTTGTTCGCGTCAAAAGATGGATAGACCTTGTGAAAGTATCGCTTAATGTTGTTAGCTTGGATCTCAATAAAGCCTTTTTGACTTGAGCAATTAAGTCCGTAGGGGTCTCTTAAAACCTGGTGCTCTAAGGCCGTTTGGCTTGGGGATAGCCGACCCAAAGCTCGCTAAAGAGTCAACTAGAAAGCCCGAGAGATCCGGCATTGCACGACCATGAGAAAAAAAAGCAAAGAAAGAAAAAAAAGAGGGAGTGTGCTTAAAGAAACACTGGGCTATCAACGGTGGGTGAACTGTTCTCGAGATTGGTAGATTTCTTTATGTGGCTTTTCATTCACGCATGTCATTTGAAAATTCGCTATCCGATCGTAGGTGAGAGGATTAATTTTTGTGCTAAGTTTGGTACGGAGTTCATTTGTTTAACTTTATCCATGAATGAAATATCTTGCCTTTGACATGCTTGACAGTTGTTGTAGAGCTTTTAGAGGTTATTAATTGGGTTGAGTCGCATTCAAAGTGTCCGAGTCCTTTGTGTTTTGTGGGTGATCACTGCTGAAAACCCTCACGAGACTTCACTCGTCCTACCGGGGCCGCCCGGGGGTTTAAAAGATCTATCCTTTTATTTATTTGTTTTATTCTTTTTGTTGCTAGGGACTAGCAACCTTCAAGTTGGGGGGTGTGATTGGCACGCAATATCGTAGATATAAGTGCCTTGATAGGGTAGTTCTAACACGGTTTTATCTTATTTATTCCCTATTTTCCACTTGATGCGTTGCTTTGGTAGGTTTTTGTGTTTTTGTTAATTTTCAGGAAAATAAGGCTGTTTTAGCGCCAAGATTGGATTGCAGAGCATGAGAGGCCGTGGAGACTAAGTGTTCAAGGGAATTATTCAAGGAAACCAAGAATAAACGTCGGGAGCGCTACCCTATTTTTCTGGAGCGCTCAAAAGTGGCAAGACGGGGCTCGGGAAGTGAACAGAAGGTCTACGAGCGCTACACCAAAATGGGTGTAGCGCTACCGCGCCGCTTAAGGTCAACAGTCAACGAGGACTCAACGGTCAACGCCGCGCAATAGTGAAGCGGTAGCGCTACCCATAAAATCCCTGTAGCGCTACCGAATGGTTTATGGGCCCAGCAAACGGCACCGTTTGGCTATCCGTGGAGAATATTTCCTAATTTTCGTTTGATTCCTATTAGGATTACTAGGTTTTAGTATAAATACCTTTGTTTTAACTCAGATTAAGGTTCCACGAATTTTCCTTAGGTTTTTATTTTCCAAAGTTGCGGCTACAGTTTCCTGTCAGCATTCTGCATTCAAGTTTGTTCCAGATTTTCAAGTTTGATTTCTTCTTGCAATCTACGGTATCGTTTTCTGTTTTTATATTTTATTCTTCAAGCATGTCTAGATCTAGGTTTTATTTGATTTCTGCAGTTATTAACATCATGAGCGAGTAGTCGTATAGAGTGCGGCTGCGGGCGAAGGCGCTGCGCACTAGACTAATCGATGCTTCACCTCGGGGCCGAATTAACTTGATTTTCGGGCAGTTTTAGGATACGGGAACTTGTCTAACAAATAAAACCCAGGCATCGTCGGATTTGAATGTGCACAGAATCTGGTGACAAGTGGTGTGCATTTGTTAGGGATCTTTTTCTTATTCTAAAATCAGTAAAAAGAGTCATTGTGGCCCGAGTAAACATTGGTTAGGCTAGTCACGGACGCTGGGTTCCCACGGCTGTACTCTCCTTTTAAATGCATATTTAGTTAATTTAGTTTTGTAATCGAGTTAGTATATTAATCTCATTGAACAAGGGGTGGCTACCTAAGAGCCAAGATAAACTGTGAACCCGTCATCTTTGAGTCCTGCACACGTTCGTCCGTCTCTGTGGATTCGACTCCGGTACTTCCGGATATTATGCTACACCGGTCGAGAGTCCTACGCTTGGTACGCGTCTTATTTTTAGTCACCCGGTCGGTCAAGCAAATAACAATTTGGATCTTTCTATTATCTGTCCACTGAGCGGACGGTAAAACACAAAACAATCATAATTCTTATATGGAAGAGTTTTCACTGTTTGAATTCTTCAAATTCTATACACTTTATGGGGCGGACGGTAGATTAATCCTTGCTTTGAAATCTAAACACACAAAAAATCCAACCCATGTTCTCACCAACTTTTTCGCATCTTTCCACATGTCTTCTTTGCACTGCTATATATACAGCCTGTAGTTGTGCAAATATATACTACTACTCCTAGTAGTAAAATATAAACTTAAATGTTGGAATATTTTAAGGTTGGCTTCTTTTTACCCGGCAAGGCCTCCTTTGGGTAAAAAAACCATTGTGGTTTATTTTTCGTCTTTATTCACAAAACTTTAAGTTTGACTAATAATTTTATACTTTTTAGATTTCTCTCGTAGAGAGGAGCCAAAAAACCACAACAAATCGACCGAAAACTAACAAATGCAAAAAAAAATTGAATAAGGACAAAACCAAAAAAACCAAAAAACCACCAAAAAACCAGTTTTTTCAATTCACCCAAAGGAGGCCCAAGATTGTGCTTGGAATTACGTGAACATGCCCCTCAAGTAAATGTACCAAAAGTTTTACTTTAATGATTTCTTTTTCTGGTAATTGGTGTGGGGAACATTAGCATGATTTGGATAAGAATCATAGTACAACCACCTTAATCTCCCCACACCTGCCTATCAACCAAAAAATAAAACCCTTACTGTCCTCCAACTGTTAGTCCGGTCGATTGGTGAATTTGCTCTCTATACAATCGATAGGAAATCGATTTTTAAGTTCATGTCTCAAGAAAGTCACTTTTGTGAATCTCTTAGTCCCGGCGTGAATGGTCTCCTTTTGACCGGCCGGACCAAAAAAGAGATCAGTCCAAATACAAGTAAAAGTTGGTCTGGATACCACTGACCGTCAGAAGGGATAAAAATCTCACTCACACCTGTATTAGTATATGACAATGTATAAATATATATTAGAAAAATACTAATTAAGCACACACTTCCAAAATGTGTATCCCATGTGCTTGGATTCTATCTTTTATCACTAATAATCAGCACTACAATTTCATCATACAAGTTCGTGTCATGGGTATAACCTTATTTGGTCTCATGTACTAATTGAAAGCGCCATTTTCCCTCGTGCTACAAGTATCACTTTCCTTTGTAATTAATTGTGTTCCACCTTGATTTATTTATAGCACTTTGCCATTTCATTTGCACACCACAAATTTAGAAATTCTGTCTTCTGGGGGATTAATTTTGCCTATTCATCATTTTTGTTGAATAATACATTTGAATAATATTTTATCAAAATCATAAAAACATTTACCAAACACTAGAGGTATTATTTATATAATAATATGCGGATATACCGTCCAAATTTTCGAGGAATGAAGACTTTGAAAACATGACCACCTCCGTCCTATTATCCACTTCATAAGCATGTAACAGAAACTGAATTTTTATTTTTATTTTTTGCGATAAACCATGTCGATGTCATAGCAATATAAAATGGAACATAACTAAAATCTCATAATTTTGAAACAATATGCATAGCATGTATCATAAAACCTTCTCAAAACTTGACAGTTGTTTAAATATTGTTATTGTTGTATTTTTACGCATAATTTATTTCTTCAACGCCCATGAGATACGTATGCGTATTTTTTGCTTCAACGAGCCAAGTCAAATCAGTCCAATAACTTTCGATCCATTTAGAAGTAACCGAAGTAAGATTTTTGATGTTAGAATATATTATAATCTTACGAGAGCCAACATTATATTCATAATAAATATCTCACGTTTGAAAGGAGCGCTACATAACCACTGAATCTAACCCCAAAGCTAAGTGATATAATTTGAGTATCATATAGTAAATCATTTCAAAGCTAAAAAATACTGTAATTAATTAGTTTATGTCGCATGTTATGATATGAATTAAGGACCAAAAGCCTGGGAATAAAAAAAGAAGTGAAACGAATTTATGTCTGGGTTACCTGTCACTGATCGTGGGCTTTAACTTCTTGGCCATCAAAATTGAAACGAAAATGACGTCGTTGTATCAAGAATAGCGATAGAGGACGACTCTCTTTGGAAGGACAGGGACAGATAAATATATGTGGTCCAACGGACATCGTAAACGTCTCCTTCAAAAATGGAACTACCCTTCGTCTTCGTGTAGTCTCGGAGCACTGTTACGTTATTTTTCCGATTAGACATTTACACGTTCACGTGATGCTTCGATATTCTTTTCTACCACACAATCTTGTGGGGCATGAGCATTTTTAGCAAGCTTCGCAGAAATATGTGATTGAGAAGACTGTTGGAGCACCTCGTGCGGATAGTAGGGAAAATTGTAGGATTCCTCATTTTGGTGGGGCCATTTAGATTGTGATCCTATTGTTTAATTTGTGAACGTTTTTTAGCACATTATGAGGGAAAAATAAATTTATGTCAATCGAATACTAGGACTCATATAATCGAGACATGTCCATAAGTATTTTATTCGGCTATTCCAAATAAAAATGGGTAGTTAGTATCACAATGATGGGTTCTCGATTGATAAACGTACAAAGGTGATAAAGGGGTGTTTGGATACATCTTTTTTGGCTTTTAATTTTTTTATTTTCGCCTTTTGCATGTTTTACAACTCACTCCCATAATGAATTCTAATGAAATGAGTTAAAAAAATTTATATTAGAGAAGAGAAATCAGAAGTAGGTAGGGATGACAATCACGACTAAACTATTGGTTAACCGAACTGATTGGTGCAGTTTTAATCGGTTTTTTAACGGTGGTTTTGGTTTTTGATTTAGAAAAATCAGCCGATTCGGTTTTGGTTCCGATTTCGTATGATTACCTCACCAAAAACCGAACCAACTTGTAACCAGAAACGAACCACAAGATAAAACTACCTAAATACACTTTTATTATATACGCCTATAGTAATAAGGGGGTGTTTGGGAGCTTACTTTTCATTTTCAACTTTTTGGCTTATGATCAGAGTGTGTCTTGAATTTGTGAAAAGTGTTTGGAAGAAATGTGCATAATACATTTTACAAGTGGAGAATGTGAGCAGAGAATGTGAAAAGTAGGTGAGAACCTCTTTTTGAGTTCTCTTCTCTAAAGTGCAAAATGAAAAATGAGTTCTCTCAAAACTCATTTTTGTTCACACCATCCAAATTCCAAACACCTAAAAGTAGAAAAACTAATGAGAATGCAAAAAAGACCCTCTAAGAGTCCTCAGTTAGGATTTTTGACTACTTGCGCCTCTTTCACTTTCACTGAGAATTTGACAGCTAGATATGGTATACAGTATTAGTTTGCTGCCATTTTATGTTATTTTGTTGTTCGATAATGGATATTAAGTGTCCTGAACTCATGGTGTATTTTTGTGTTGGGTTTTTGTGTGTGAATATTTTGTTATTATATATTAAAGGCCTATTTTTGCCAAAGTTGAAAAACAAGCTTTTTGCCTTTTGCTTCTTTTTTTTTCCTGGAGAAAAAAAGCCCAAAGCAAAAAATGAATTGATTTGGCTACTTTTTGTGTTTTTACCTCTCAAATTGTAATTGCTTCTTGTATTGCTTTTTGCTTATTAATTGCAAAGTTGTTTCTTTAAGCCAAATGCTATGACCTTTTTGAACCTCAAAAAAAAAAAAAAAAACTTGCTTTAGCCAAAAATCTAAAAAACAAAATGAAAAAAGTAAAAACAAAAATGAGACTTCCAAACCCCTATACTATTGCAATAATGCTACACACACAGCAACAACACAACAAGGACCAAAACGACGCCGTTTTACTTCCAAAAAAAACCCAAAATTGTACTCCCTCTGTCCCATTTTAAATGCTCCCTACGAATATCCGTGTCATTTTCAAACGTCTATATCTTTTTATTGGTAATGTTTTCAAAGTTTTTAAAAATTTTGTCTAATAGAACTAATTGAAATCTATCGAATAAGATCCATATTGCATATATAATACATTATAGAATAAAAACTACAAGACTTTTAAAAAGACACGCATAACCGTAGGGAGCATTTAAATTGGGACGGAGGGAGTAAAATTTGAGAACCACGTTCCCCTCTCCCTCTCGTTGGAAACAGATCGAGAACAGGGAGCGTGTGAGAAGAAGGCGACGGAGATGGACACCACCAGCACCTCGACAAGATCATCACCCCCGGCGAACCACCACCATCGCATACCACACCGATGAAGAAGACACTGTCGGCGAGGAGGAGGCCTCCTTCTTCAACTCAGACGAGCTTCAAATAAGAAGGACGAGGTTCGAACCTTAAACAATGGTGGTCTCTCTCTCTCTCTCTCTCCCCCCTAGTTTCAATTAATTTTGCACAAAAATTAGGGTTCAATTTCAGAAACCCTAGGTTAGAAAAACCCCTAATTCGACAATTCTGGGTGATTCCCCAAATTGCCGTGGTGCTTTGCTAATTTGAAAATTCTGGGTACTTTGCTAATTAGGTTAAAAAAAACCCCTAATTCAAACTAGGACAATTGTTAATCTCAACCACGGTATGTGGCTGATGGGAACCTTTTTCAATTTGGATGATCGAAGCACTTCTTGTACGGAGCCGCCTTCTTGGTGACGCTTGGCAGTGGTGGTGGTGCTCGGGTTGTGTAGAGCTGTTGTGTGTGTAGCATTATTGATACTATTGATATGTAATTTCATTGAACCAGTAGTGATGAGATTTAAGAATCCAGTTGGGATCAGGCTCCTTTTTTGTCAAACAAATTAATTAGACCGCAACGTTAGACTTTTTGAAAAGTCCACAATGGCCTGCGTTTTGATAATCTAAGCAATTCACATATGCAAAAATCAAGTTAAGCAGATTTTTCTATTTAACGAATCACGTCTATATAAAAAACGAATGGTCTGAACGCTAACACCGCAATGTTCATTTTTGTAAGACGAATGTAAAATCCAATCAAACCGCTACTGATGTTTGACTTCTTGAGCTCATAATTTTCTCTTGGAGCTTGCAAAAATGAACGGTCTGATTCACACAAGTAAAAAGAAAAAACAAAAAAGCGTATAATCGTACGCAACTAACTGTTCGGGTCTTTGGACCCGAAACAAAATATCAGATGGATATATGAACACATAATCGGAATGTACCCAACTGCTTGGGCCCTGGGAGGAGGGACCCAAAACAAAATACTATATGCGTAAATCTGGATATGCGTGTATAGACTTTATAATAATGTGTGAGTGTGCAAATAATAATACTCAGTGCTTCGACATAGCTGTTTTGTCTGGGAGCATAGGGATCATGTGGAGCCCCAAGCATTACTGCATTAGTCCGATTGTTTGTTTCTCGCGAAGTTGATAAGAATTTGATTATTGGGGTTAAATCGCAAAGAAATAAATTTTCATGAATTCCCTAGTTTTGGCATAGACGGCCAAGATTTGAACAAGTCGGAGAGGGAATTTAGGCTCCATTGTTTTGTCTTTTTGGTTTTTTTTTTTGTAGTTTCGTGTTATGGTTTTTGGACTAATCATCCGTCTCGACAGAGGAGTCTAAAAGTAAAAATTTATGAATAAACAAAAGAAAATCACTAAAGAAGGAAAAAAATACCAAAGAACAGTCTTTTTTTCATCTAAAGTGTCGTATTATATGAATTTTTTTCAATTTCAGCCCACAATTTTGTATACTTGTCCAATTCCTCTTATTGATACTGATACGAATGATTAAGCGAAGAAAATTATGAAGAAAAACTAAACAAAAAATTAAAAGAATGGGTCATTACTTGCAGTACGTGCAAGCTAGCTCATACAGCCCTCACAGTCCAAAACAAAAGAGAGAGAGAGGGATCACAGTGGGGGAGAATTTTTTCACTGCCGAACGGGTATTGTCCACGTGGCACCCGCTCGGCAATCTCAGCCGTCCAAAATGCAATCCAACGGGCCAGAATAAGAGAGAGAGTGTGTGGGTGAAAGGAGAGAGAGGGAATTAATCTCGGACGTCCAAAACACATTTGGACAGCCGAGATTGTGCTCGGCACGGCCACGTAGTACCCGGTAGGTACCCAAAAAAATTTCCACAGTGGGGTCTCTGATGCTTCAAATGACCCGTCAAAAGGGTCTGGGGCTACACAGCGGTATTAAATTAAATTAATAAAACGGCGGGAGGCATCGGGACACATCATTTGTTGTACGGACGCTGGTGTTTTATTTCATTCAAGTTGAATTATTGTTATTGTAGTATTTAATTACCTTAAAGCCCTTGCTTTTTCTTAAAATTGATTAGTTTAATTCATTTATAATAAATTTAATAAAAGACGATTCATGAAAACAGCTTTTGTAAAAAGTTAGTTATTAGGCTTAGGGGTGCGTATGAGTTCTCAACTTGACAGTTGGGGTAAGTGGCGGGGGTGGGGAAGGCCTTTCAATTTTTGCACGAGTTCAGGCCTTAGTGCTCTCCTTTTTTCATCATTTCTCAAAACCTGCCCCACCTTTTTGTGCACATTTACAGTTGAGTCACCCTTTGAGCCACTCAAATGATTTTTATGATTTTATTATGCTCCCCTTTTTTAATTTTCACTGGTCTACTTTAGCTTGGAGGTTGTATAACCCTATATACAATTTACTAGGTTGGTTGAAATAAATCTAGATCAATCGATACTTAGACGGATACAGGGATCATATAATGCGGCATTTGAGCCGTTGATCTCGGTGATCAATGGCTCGGATTTTATCCCGGTAATGGACGACTAAGGTCATGGAAATGTCGAGATGAAACAAGGATAATTGATTGTGCGATCAACGGCTTGAAGCTGTACTACAACCCTCTAGTGCTGCTCTTGGCATCTCGATCTGTAGTCACTACAATCAAAACATATGGTATTGGGGCTTTCGGCAATTAGGGGATGATTTTAATGGTAGTTTTTCTAATTCCTGGCTTTAACTCAAATGTGACTTATTGTGTTTTATGAGACAAGTCATTATCTGATAATACATTAACCCAAAACACTTACTTAAGGAATTGGAACAATCCCACCATATATGAGTTCCGCCAAATTTCACACATTGATATCTTACATATAGTATATTTATTTTACTTGTAATATAATTTGAATCGTTAAAAAACATTTTGCACAGTCTAAATTGTACACTACAAGTAGAGGCGGACACAGGATTTAACATCAGTGGGGTCAAAAATCTACAGCATATACTCCATTCGTTCCATTTTGACAGTACATTAGAATAGAGTATATAAATTATACGTCTTTCTGTAAGGGACTATCCTTGAGACGAAGGGAGTACATTACTAAGACAGTTTTGTTTTAAAACTGCCTTGGTTTTTGTATTCACACATTTTATGTGATGTATTGTGAGAGGATGACCTGTTTTGCTTTTTGGAATTAGTGGAACCCCCCCTAAAACAAATAAGAAAACAAAAGAGATCTATTCAAAATATACATGCAAAAAGTGGTATGCCATGTTACTTGAGAGAGAGAGAGAGAGAGAGAGAGAGAGAGAACAAAAAGAAAATTACTCCATATAATTTGTAACTGTGCTCCGCTTATTCACATGTGAGGGAGAGTTTGTGAAAAAATGGTGAGACCACAAAATAGGGAAAATATTATGGAAGATTCGGTGAATTATTTGGGCAAGGTTATAAACATTTCATGTAACTTGGGGCAAGATCTAGATAATACAGTATACGTTTTTGGGCAAAATTATCAAAATATTCAAATGACCCCTTGCCTAAGGGGAGGTTTGGCTAAAAAAGCCAACTTAACTTTTTATTTTGTCTTAATTTGATTTTTTTTTGCATTTGTTAGTTTTACATCGATTTTTTGAGTATTATTGGTACGTCTCGGCGAGAGGAATCCAAAAAGGTAAAAGATTATGACTAGAAGTTTCAATTTTTTGAATAAAATCGAAAAAAGTGTAAAAAGCTGCCTTTTTGGCTTATTTTTGTCTTTATTCAAAAAAATTTAAGCATCGGTCATAATTTTATACTTTTTTGATTCCTCTCGCCGAGATGAAACAATAATACACAAAAAGTTGATGCAAAACTAAAAAATGCGAAAAAAAAAATCAAATAAAGACGAAAAAATAAGTCAGCTAACTTTTTAGGCCAAAACACACCTCTATGTAGGTAGGTCCGTCCCTGAGTCTACGAGCTTATCAATCCACTAAAAAGACGGTTGGATCTCCAAAAGAAACCGGACAGGATCCTCTCCCCTAACGAAAATACTCCACGAGTGTAGAAGTAGTTGAGAAGCACGAGTCTTGTAGTCCACTGTTTTCCCTTTCCATATTTCTTCTTTACGCTCTTACTATCAGAAATGGGAAATAGAAAGGTATTCCATTCCACACCGAATATTGCTCAATATCTAATCAAAGAATCACAAACCCATTAACTTGTTGCATTTGGAGTTAGTTTTTGATTCTTTCGATAACAAATAAAAAAAAAAAAAAAAGAAGACCAGAGTTTAGTCTGGTAAAAAGAAAAGAGTAATGCTATAACACAAGTAGGCCCGCACAACACGTTGCGCAACACAGTGATGCACAACACCCCCCCTATTTCCCGCTATTTGCTTAATAAAGCTGAATTTTTTGTCATTATTTAAAAAAATGCATTTGTTAGTTTTACTTCAATTTTTCGATAATTATTGGTTCGTTTTGATGAGATAAATCAAGAAAGCAAAAAATTATGAACCCAACTAATTTTTTTAATAAATAAAAAAGTAAGAAATTACGAATCACACAAAATTAATGCAAAACTAAAAACATCTAAAAGATTGAATAAGGACATAAAAAATTACTGAGGCCAAAACATCCCTTAATGCAATTCCAAGCATAAGATATGGTTTCCCTAAAAGTGCTAAAAGTCCTAAAAGGACGAATGAGGTATTTGATAGTCTCATTTTTTATTTTTCATTTTCAACTTTTTAGTTTTTTGACTTTTTAGAATGTATTTTGAATTTAATAGGAGTGTTTAAGAGATATGTCTAAAATACATTTTGTAGGTTTTTTTGTTAAGGAAAATGAGAAGTTAAAAAACTCCTCACCACCTCTTTTTCGTTTCTCCTTTCTAAAGTCTAAAATGGAAAATCCATTTTCTGAGAAGTTATTTTGGCTCAAGTCTCTCAAAAATCCAAAACCCAAAAATACGAGAATGAAAGTAGGAAAATGGCTACCAAACACCCCCGAAAAGTAGTTGATGTAACCTGAGGATATGGAAAGTCTTGAAATTCGTGTTTAGACATTTTTAAAAAATAGAAAACCAGCCCTAACTATCCCTAACTCGGTCTGAAATCGTTGAATGCAGATGAGTTTTGGGTGCTTTGTCAAAAGTAATCTACTTAGATTAATTTTTTGTCTTTATCCTTGTGTACTTTAATTTAATGTGAAAAATTTAAAAAATAATACACAAAAATACTTAATTTTTGATTTGAAATACCATAATTTTAGCATCGGCTAAACTCATTCGCTAAAATCATAGTTGATTTTAGCAATTAAATGGAAAACTAAGGGGGTGTTCCGTTAACAAAAAACTATTTTTTCTAAACACTGAGACATGTCATTATCTTACAACATATCACATAAAGAACCGCGAAAAACCAATTTTTTCAGAAAAACCAATTTTTTCAAAAAAACTAGATTAGTGGAACACCACCTAAGCCTTAGGGCATTGAACCCCGAGCACGCTCTCTCTCTCTCCTACTCTCTCTCTCTCTCCCCCCCAGATTTTGGATATTCCTGAAAAATTTCCAGGCAAAGGACACCTACCAATCGTCTCCTCACTCTCTCTCTGGAAAAAAAAAAAACCCAATTCTAGAGTGTGTAGGAGAAAAAGCTGATCTCCCAAGGCTCAATTCCTCTCCAAATTGAAGCTCCATCAATGGCGGTTATGTGCCCCCAGGTTTCCGAATGCTTGTATGACTTGCGGGGAGCCAAAGTGTCCGATAGAAAACAGTATATATTCACCTCTCTCTCTCTCTCTCTCTCTCTCTTCCCTTTTCTCTCTCCATCTACCTTTTCCGCGTGTGTGTGAGCAATGAGCATTTTGAGGTTTTAGAGAGAGAGAGGGAGAGGGAGGTTTTGAAACTCGAGGAATTAAAGCAGCAGTAGAGGATTTTCGGGGTAACAGACTCCGAAGTAGTAGCTAGCCGTGTATGGCTTCTTCTTTTGTCTCCTCTTCAACCCTCTCTCCTCTTCGATCCGTCTTCGTGTCGTTGTTTCGCTCCCTTTTCCTCCTCGATTGGTTGGTCCTTTTAATATTTTCAAAAAAAAAATAAAAATAGAGCCGTACTGAATCCACTAGAATTTCGTACCTGACTGCTAAATGTTACTTCAGTATAAACTACTAATTTCAAACCGAAGAGGTGTCTGCAAACTGAGATCGTCTCCTTCATTTTTGAAATCATCAGCAATGGATATTTAATTTAAAATAATGCTCATAATTTTGGAAATTTTCGTTCGTCTTAGTCGTTATTTTTTTGAAGTTTTCGACGTTATTAGTTTTTTCAGCGCTTGAATCTGATCTCGCAATGTTTTGCAGGAGCTGAAGCAGCCAGATCTGTGTGTTTCGTTGCGTAATTTGGTCTGAAGAAGAACCAGTACTTGGTAACAAATCACTTTCTCTCTCTAGAACCAGTGAGTTCTTCATCTCCTACGTACTCCAATCGATGATTGTTAAGCATTTTACTAAAATCATCTGTAATTTCTAGGGTCAGCGGGAGCTGCTTTAAATATACCAACGATAAAAGGCGCAGATCGGAGACTTTTGTAGCTTTTTTCATCAACCGCCAGCTTGAATTTGCAGCTGAAAAAGCTACGTACTACTGTTCAGATCTAGATAAGAAGAGAAGGCAGAGAGAAAGAAAGAGACAGATAGAGAAAGAGAAGAGAGGTAGACTTGTCATTAGGTTTTCTTTTGGTAAAAGCTTTTTCATGATGCATATACATCCATACATGCATGTATGTAGTACTTAGCTACACAAAGTCAGATCTTTTTGTGTACTAGACTAGATAGACTCCTTCATGAGCAGGTTGCAGATAAAATTATGGTCAATATTTAGAAGTAAAAAGCAGTGTACGTCTCTCAGCATCTGATGCGCTTCTTCTTTTTCCTTTTTTGTTTTTTTCTGGTTTTGTTTTCGTTTTAGTTTTCACAGTTCACCGGCTGAGAGAGAGAGAGAGAGATAGAGAGAGACTGAGCAATTTTGCAGGGAGGGGGTTTGCTTTTGAATGCTCTGCAAAAAGCTTAAACGGGAGCATCTCTCTCTTCCTCTGACCCGAACGTGATTTGAACGTGATATATCGAAGCGGAAAAGAAGCTGTGCTGCCTTTATTTATGTATCGATGCAAAAGCCATACAGCTCTGTGTAATATCATCATCAATGCAAAGGACACCCACCCACACCCCTCACCTGCACACAACTTACTCTCTCTCTCTCCCCAAACCCTAATTTAGATTCTACCTAGATCCCACCTCTTTCTCTCTCTACAAACTGATTCTTTTACAAATGGGAGAATAATAAGAAGGGACAGACGGAAATGGTATGAAACTGGTTTATATGGAGGTGGACAAGTTTCCGAGGATCGGCAACAACGGTAGAGGCGACGACTGGAGCAACAAAATTGGGCAAAGGGGGGAAGAAGTAGAACAGTACCCAGATGACGACGACGACGGGGAGGTCAAAATTGGCGGTGGGAACGGCATCGGGAGTGAAATTGGCGGCGTTGGCAGGCTTTCCATGTGGCCGTCGTCGCGAATCGTTAGGGTTTCTCGGGCTTCCGGCGGGAAAGACCGACACAGCAAGGTTTTAACTTCGAAGGGGCTACGCGACCGCCGCGTCCGCCTCTCGGTCTCCACGGCCATCCAGTTTTACGATCTTCAGGACAGGTTGAGGGTCGACCAGCCCAGTAAGGCCGTGGAGTGGCTACTGAAGGCCGCGTCGAAGTCTATTGACGAGCTTCCGGCGATAAACACTTCATACCCAGATACCCCTAAGCAGCTGAGTGATGAGAAAAGGCCCAGGTTAATGAACTCTGCTGAGGTGGAATTGGATGGGGATTTCAATACGAACTATCAGCAGCAGCAGCATGTTTCTTTGTCGAAATCGGCTTGCAGTAGCAATTCGGAGACGAGTAAGGGGTCTGGGTTATCGCTAACGCGGTCTGAAAATCGTGTAAAAGCACGGGAAAGGGCAAGGGAGAGGAGGGCGGAGAAAGAGAAGGAGAAAGAGAGTGAAACTACTCGGGCATCAAATCGGCCTAATGTGAATCACATTTCCCAGAGTTCTTTCACTGAACTTCTTACTGGTGGGATTAACAATGTGAATAATAGCAGCAGCAACAACGGCGGTAGTCCGAATGGATCAGGTCAACAGTACCAGAAGACGCGGCATTGGTCTTCCTCGCCGGGTCCGATGGACTACTTCTCGTCGGGGCTTCTCTCTCCTTCCACTTCACGACAAAATCATTTATCTGGGTTTTCAGCACAAATGGGGAACAATTTGCAACAGCCGATGACGATTTCGCCCTTCAATCACCACCACTCGGAGATGCAGCAGCATTTCTCGTTCGTCCCTGACCAGAGTGACTACAACCTCAACTTCTCGATCTCTTCTTCCGGCCTGGCTCATCATGCTGGTTTGAACAGGGGGACCCTTCAGTCCAATTCACAACCGTCTTCTCTGTTGCCTCACCTCCAGAGGTTATCTCCTAGTACAACTGACGGATCAAATGTACCCTTTTTCGCGGCGGCTCCGAATGCTGCAGCTATGGAGAATCATCACCACCAGTTCCCTGATGGTCTTGACGGCCGCTTGCAACTTTGCTATGGCGACAGCGGCCGTCAATCGGACCACAAGGGTAAAGGAAAGAACTAATTCAATTCCTCTCGTTCCATCTTCGTCTAGGGTAAGAGTTCTTGTCCCTCTATTGTTCCATTTGTATATCACATAAAAGCTTATTATTTGTTTCATTATTGTGCTTTATATTGTGCTTATCGACACTTTCTTCACATGGGTTTGATTCCGTTATGCTGCTTGTTGGATTGCTTTTTGGATTGCTTTTTGGATTTACGTGTTATGGTACCATGAATTGCTTAGATTTCTTGGTATTAGATAAAGCAAGCACAACTATTGGGCGCAAAGAAATAAAATAAGGTATATCAATTTGTCTTTTCTGCTAATTGCCTGGATTGCTGGGAATGTTGATATGCTGGTTCTGTTATTCTAGTTCCCTTCTTTCTAGCATAATAACTATCGTCAAGCCAGGTGTTAGTCCCTGATTAGAACGAACGCACTTTCAGCAATGGAGAGATTTTAGTGGGTTTAATTTTAAATTCCTGAACTTTCTGCCTCCTTAGTTTGTGTCTGACCCTACCATTTGCATGTCAGTAGAGCCCTATACTTATGGCCGCACCACCTGGCGGTTGAACGGCGGACTGTCGAGCCCTCAGCCCCACCGGCGATTCTGATAGCTGTCACAGGGTTTGGTGGGTCACATGTAAGACTTGCTTTTAGTTGGGTCAAACCCTAGCTCGAGTCTTGATGTGACTTCACAAATGGCTGATAAACGAGGGACAAGAAACCTTTTACTGCCTTTAATGTTTTCTACTTTAATTAATTTACAGTTAGACTTGAATGTGGCCATGGAAATGCCGTAGGATGCTTTCAGCATGATTATAATTGTATCTGGTAAAATTTGCCAAGCAACTTGGTTTTTTATCAAGTAATTATACTTGGGTTTTACAATTTACAAGAAATTTAGACTTTTGATTATTTACTCGAGTACTTCCTGATTAATGAGGAGGAATATGTGAAGCAAGCAAGAGATTCACACGCATTCAATTCATGATGAAGTCATTATTATTACCATGCATTTAATAAATATGGAATTGCACTATTATCTCTAAGGAATATGATAGGAAAGTAATAAATTGAAACCCCTTGATATATTTGGAATCATCCTCTTACTCCCTTACTCCAAATATTGTGGTCGTCCAGTGAAAATACAATTTTAATGTTGTTGGATTTCAATTAAAGCAGACTAGCTCAGTTGGCCACCTTTACACACTTTCATAGAAGATCATAGAGTCAGTCCTTGTCAAAAGTAAAGATTGATTATTCTTCCCCAAAATAGGGGTTATTTGTTTACTTATTTGTTCCCGTAAAGTTCTTTCAGTTTGGCTTAGTATGATTATGTGTTTATGTCATTTGATATAATTTAGATGCTTGTATTCTTTTATTAGTTGTAATAAAGAATAAGGTTGAATTTCACGTGATATCCTAGACTTTAGTTTTCCCGCCTTTCCATCTCCCCATTTGTTCTCATTTGACATTTGTCGTTGCAATTACATAACAAAGCACCAATTCATTTGGAAAACTATGCCTGCTACCATTTATGGCATGTCAAAACTTAATAGCAACCCTAATTGTTTCTCTCTGACTCGTCCCAATTCTCTCCTTCTATAGAAACACCACCTCCCTGACTCACCCCTACATTGTAATCTAGACTAAAGCCATACATGGTAATAATGGATGTTGTAATCAAGTAGTACAACGTATTAAGTGGTGTGAAAGGCGGTATTGATGTTGTGATACGAGATATTTTCGTGTTGCTGGAGTGCGTGGAAATGTTGCAATTAGTGTGTGGTAGAGGTTGTCATGCAAGGTGATTCAGTGGGTGCTAGAGTTTTGAGCAATCAGTCGAGGTTCTAAAACTCGCTAGGCGATCCCAGGGCGGCCGGGTACCTTCTAACTTCCAGGGCCGAGTACTCGGCGCCTAGTCGGGATAATCAGTCTAATCGGGTTAGTCGGCGAGCTAGGGTCCTTCTAGGGCCTAGGCGGCGAGTACTCGGCCTTCTAGACCTTCTTTTAGAACACTGCAATCAATTAGTGGTCCCGCACTAGGTGGTTCTTGGCCAATGTAGGTGTTATTGGTGGTCCCGGGTGTATGGTTTGGTGCTAGTAGTGCATTAGATGGTGGTGTTGTGAGTGTGTGATGGTTGTGCTTTCTACTTTAACTAGTGTGATACTCGGGTCAAATGGAAGGACAGAGAAAGGAGGATACAGAGCATATAGTGGTTAACTAATTGTATTAAGACTTAGACTTAGGATGGAGAAGTGAAGGCTAAAAGAATTTCTAAAATGGGTTTTGAATGGGACAAAAAAAATGGCAATGGTACGAGAAAGAGAGAGGTAGAGACTGAGTAAAAATGGTTGAGTAACTAATGGTCTTAGAGATCTTTTCTTTCTAGTGGAGTGGTAAACACTTATTGGAAGAAAGGTGCATGTTCAAGGGGGGAAGAGCTTAATTGGTAGTGTGGTATGTAGGTGTTTTGTTTTAGTAGAGGTTTATTATGTTGTGGAGGTTATGGTTAAATGAGCTATACAATATGGAAACTCCATTTGTCGTTTGTTTCAGTGTAAAATGGAAGATTGTACGACATGATTTTAATTGATATGGCATAGCTAAAGTTATTTTTTTACTAGTTAGAGCATGTTCAAGATTTTGAGTTTTTTTTCTCAAGCTAAAGTCATGTTTTGAGCTTATTAGAGCACTTTGAATGGTTTAAGCTAATTTTTTCAAGCTAAAGTCCATTTCTACTGAGCAATAGTATCACTTACTATTGTTTTGCTCCTTTTCCAATCTTCTTGAGTGCTTGCTTGGTTTTTGGTGACGAGGACAAAGCCCTTACCTTGTCATCAACCTCAATTCTTGTCCAACTCACTATTCTTATGGCTTTTGAACTCGTTCAAGAACCACTTTCTCACAAAGTCGTTGGTCAATGCGTAAGTACGAAGTTTCTCGCTCGATGGTGGGACTAAACATATTCTTTAGCGCTTGTAGCATGTCATTCGATTTTAAGTTTGATGCCCACATAGGTGCAATAGGAACCTCTACAGATAGGTATGTAATACTTAGAGCAATACTTCCTGGTAGATATTTTGAGTACCCTACATGCAAACTCGTTTTGGTACCATAAAATAAGTTGAACTTGTTCAAACGTTTTGTTATCTACCCACGACACTTTTTCAGCTATTCCTCCAATAAGCTTGGTTGGTATATAACATCCCCCAATGGCCATGGTGTGGCACTCAGCTTTACACAACACTTTGCTCCTACTCATGGATTCAAGAAGTGACTCGTGCAGATTCTTAAGGTGGCCCCCACCATGTAGACCAGGGTTGTGCTCGAATACCACTTGCAACGACTTGCGCCAACTAACTTGTTAACCCTAAGCTAGTTACGTGGCTCAACCGGTTAACTTCGAGTTATACTATAGCTG
>CM029275.1:11262611-11340111 GCA_016920895.1 Vaccinium myrtillus | reverse complement strand
AAAATAAATAAATTAATTAAAAAATTAAGGAAAACAAGAACTTCAATGTGTCAAACAACTAGTACCACGTCCTCCTTCGAAGGAGAAGCAACACAGAGAACTAAAACGATGCCTCGACGTGATTGTAGCCAAACTCTTAAGAAATTACCTAAAAACCAAATGATACCCATACGATACCCTAAACGGTCTAGTGTCTTTTCCGGCTACGTATTACAGATATAGGTTCCTGAACTATTGACCCACGACAAAGGAAAGACGACATCAAAGATATGAAGTGTATAAGAATTAGCCATCTAGTATAATATAATTATTCCTTGGTAAAAATTTGAGACAAATTTCCAACCACTATCACCGAACAAAAGAAACTCCCTTTGGCGTCAATGTTTCCTTCTCTAGCTTGACGCGAGTGGTTTTGAAGTGACCTGCTTTATGGCCTCGGCGTATGTCCTGTGTTGATAGGTAAGGGTGGACTCGAGCAAGTCCCACAGCGATGTCTTTGGATTCCAACCTGCACCACAAAACCAAGATTGAATCAGAATGCAATCAACCTGGCGTCGAATACTCAGTAAAAATGTCGTCGGACAACATAAATCTCACAAATCTGAGTGGGTTATGGAAAAGTGGTACTTAGTTATGAATTATGATCCCTAGCCATATACGTTTAACTTGTACCCATAACCATTGTTTTTCATTATGACCAAAATTTTCCTGGGTTAGAAGTAAGAACCAAGCGGTGTTTGTTATGAAAATGAACAGAGATACATGGCTCATTCATTTTTTAAAGTAATAAAACTGAAAATAAGGACAAGGGAATACCAAGTTGTTTGTTGATTATGGTCATATCTGGAATCCTCTTGTCACTGTCGTCGTACCCTTCACCATAGAATTCTTTGGAGCTCACGTCAATGGTGGGTGATTCCAGAGGGGGTTCTCCACTAACCTTCGAGTAAACCTGAGAAAATGCAAAAACAGCAGGGTAAAAATGATACACAAAGAGCGGACATCACAAAAACAAAGTTATCACACTTGTTCACCTCTGTCATCATTTCAGCAAGTTGCCTAACAGTAACTTCGTTATTAGGGTTGCCCACATTGAAGATGTGACCATTGGCCCTGGCTGGATTTTCCTGGACAAGAAAAACACAGGTTTATTCAGAAAATTTCAGGGAAAGGAAATGGTACTATTTGTTGAAGCCAAAGACAGGAAATCAAGACAAAAGGAAGGGCAATCGCACAATCATCAGCAGCACTGCCTCGATGGCGTCCTTGATATAGACAAAGGTTCTCTGAGATTGGCCACCATCCACAAGCTTGAGCGGCTCATGTCTCAGAAGATTCTGCAGCAGAAAGAGCAAGATCAATAGAATGTTAAGGTAACTCGAAGGATACAGGATGCAGTTTTGAACCCATGGAAGAAAATGAACTCACATTGCTGAAGCAGGCCAGCACCCTAGGGACACCCTCACTGGGACCATCAATGCCGGGTATGAAGTCCATCCTAGGACCAATCCAGTTGAAAGGTCTCACAATAGTGAATTCAAGACCGTTCTCTGCACCCTCAGCTATGGCCAACAACAACAAAAATGAAAGTGAATAAACAGTTAAAACTAAAAAATAACCTTCTTACAATGGATAGAGCATGAGATTAGTTCACTCACCATACACCAGCCTCTCGATCAATTGCTTCGCACAAGCATAGGACCACCTCTGCTTCTCAATAGGGCCAAAAATGCAGGGTGAAGCATCTTCTTTGAGGATAAAATAAGCAGGATCCTAAAACACGATAAACAGGGCAATTTTAACCCTAAACTTAAGCTTAAATTGGAGGAAGATAAATAAAGACAAAGTAATGCTACTTTGGTGGCAATTTACAAAATTCATTTTCCAAAAGGTGCAAAGAGAAATGAGAAGCCTATATACTTACCACGAAAAAACCTATACTTACCGAAACCTGTACACTGAATGTTACAAGTACCGTTAAAGTAATGCTTAACAACACAAAATTTGACATCTAAACATGCAAACCTAAGGTTGTGAACACTCCCATTATCCAGACATAAGTTACTATTTCATCTACACCACAACTGACCAAGGTCCCCAACTGAGACTTCACACACACAACATGCACAAACAGATAATGCACTAGGGAGTGGGGAATCTTACAAATGTTAATTCGATGTGTGCATACTATCCAAAATCACATGCAACATAGGTGGCGAGTATTAGTCGAGCAAACATAGGTGGTGAGTATTAGTCGAGCAAAGTATTTCATTGTCTTTCCCGTAGATTAGGCTATCAAATATCCAAAAAAGTCCCAACTTTCTTTTTACTAGTTACTACAACTCTCCCTGGATCTTTTACTAAGATAGCTTTTCTCTTGAAGTCAATAAGCTTATGTTAACATTTAGGAATTGGACTGACATAAAAACATCAAATATTTCTCAGTCATACTCATATAACCAGTATTCAAGTCCCAGACCTCAGTTAATTGCTACAAGAATATTTTCCCTTCCTTTTCTCCCGGTTTTTTTGCACACACTGAGAAGGTGGAGGCATCTAACGAACACAAACAAAATTGAAGCAGGTATGATCTATCGATCTCAAAGTAAACTCGTAAACAATATCAGAATGTGATCATCTGATAGATAAATAACTAAAATGGTAATCCATGTAAATCGACTCGAATACTGACCCCCTGATGATTAATATCATGCCAGTTAATCATGAACGAAAAAACTCCGGACCACAATCGCATGGGTCCCATGTAAACATCAAAACATTGACTAACATTACTTCATTATAAGCAAGGCAAAAGTCCTTCGACTAGGCACATGCAAGTGAATTGGGACTAATTCAAATCACCAAGTATTCATGCTTTTCTTAAAACTCCACCATTTATAAACTGCATAAGAAGTAACAATGAGATTTTCAAGATCCAGGTCACACGTTAGTCAGTAGTGTACACATCCAAATACCAACCATCCTCATAATTTTTATTGAAAATGCATCAACAGATGCCCCCCCTGTAACCAACCTCATAATTAAAAACAAGAAAACAAAACAAATTAACAAACACTACAATACCACTACTACTCCTATATTAAACTTAGTTCTGGTCTTTGTATAAACAAAGCATAAAATGAAGACCCACTTGCCGCAGGGGGTGATCTGCAGGAAGAAAGCTTCCAATTGTTTTCCCATACACTTCACAAGTAGAGAAGTGAATAAGACGCTTGTTGTTTTCCGAACAGTACTTCACCTGACATAACACCCAATTCACATCAAAATGCACATCAATTCCAACCAATGTCAATAACAAAAACCAAAACTTTACACACAGTGACCAACTCAAATGTCAAGAATCACAACAATTCTCATAAAGCCAAGTGAATTTCATTAACATTCCAAATAAACATCAATAACAAAGACGCGTACCACGGGGAGAGCATCAATGAAATTGCTGTAAATCGTATCCAGAGGCCGTGTATTGTAATCCGCTGGAGTACAGATCGCTGCTAGATTTATAGTCTACATTGAAAACAAACCAACAGTTAACACAAATTCCATCAATAACAGGCTGTTTGGTTGATGTTTTCAGAATCAATTTTAGCCACCACATTGCAAAAAATCCTTTTACGAAACAACAACAGTAATTCTCAATTTTCATCGTGTATTTTGAGAATTTCAAAACCATAATGCTCCCTCTGTCCCAATTTGTTTGCCAAACATGTCGCTGGAAAAATCATCTGTAGCTTACAATTTACAACTTATAAGAGCGTGTAAAAAAGAAACCGCGTAAAATGTCTACAGTTCTAGAGTGAGAGAGGGGGTACCAGATCTGACATCTTGATGAGGCCTTCGAGCCTAGAATCGTTCTTGATGTTGATGCGGTGGAACTGAATGCGATCGAGCCAGGGGTGGGAAGCGGGTCCTTCAAGAAGGTGCTTGATCTTGTCGTTGTAGACGTCGACGGCCAACACCTTGTGGGGCGTCTCCGCCATGAGTTTCTCGCAGAGGTGGGACCCAATGAAGCCTCCCGCCCCTATCATGCATATCGTGATCGGTTTGATAGGGTTTCCGTCTAGATCCACTCTCGCCGCCGACGCCATTAACGATTTTAATCACTTTCTCGGCCTAAACGCAGGGATTTTATGTCACTGTGTGGATTGGTTAAGGAGCGCAGCGTCGGTCGGAATAATTGAGAGGATTTTTCGCGGTGGAGAGAGAGAGAGAGAGAGAGCGAGCGATGGAGAGAGGAGAGAGGAGAGAGAGGGGAAATGTATTTAAAGGAAGGAAATGGAGGGAGGAGAGAGGGGAAGAGAACCTGTGGCTTTTGTGCATTCGACAATTATTCAGTGTCCCTCGGGCACGGCACCCAATACTGCGGGCTCAAATGTGTGCGCATATCTCATTTTTTAGAAATTTAATTAGCCATCCTACTTCAATAATATTATTCTTAGCATGCCACCCTATGAGGTTTGAATCTTTATGATTTAATCCTGTAAATGTAATTTGGAGTATTATGCCCCTATTATGTATTTTAGTATTATATTATCTAATAATAATATATATTCCGGAAAATCTGGGATAACTTCACGTCCTAGGCTTGAAGTCATTTATTGCTAAATCAATTATCCACTAATTCCGGCATTATAATCAATTATCCACTAATTCTTGCCTTATTTCATTCTTCTCTTTGAATATAGCAACTGTTTCATTTTTTTTTTTTTTGTCTCTCTCTCTTTTTCTCATCCAACCTTTGATTGGATTCTTCTGCAAGAAATCGAATTTCTGTATAGGAGGACGGACAACTATGAGACTCAAAGCATTTTTGGTGTAGTTCCTTAACCTATGAAATGATATTACTAAGAAAAGCAGAAATCAAATGTTAATTAGTACAAGATCGATGAGTATCATATATCTCCATTCTATTTTATTTTTTCGTACATTAACTTTTTAAAAAACCAATCTCAATCATTCAAGTCTCCAGTGGCATAAAGATGTGAATATATGTAGCATTTTTTCAAGTATAAAATTGTTGGTACTTAGTGGCAATTTTTGCACCACGTTCGTGGAATTCCTTCCACTCTGTTTTGTGCCCTGGAATTAGACGTTTTATGTGTATGATAATGAAAAACAATTAAATTGACAAGAAATTCATATTAACTTCATGGGGACCATTAAGGACTACGAATTATAATAACTTAATTAATCATATCTATCTTCTATGCAGGATTAGTGGCAATTTTTGCACCACGTTCGTGGAATTCCTTCCACTCCGTTTTGTGCCCTTGAATTAGACGTTTTATGTGTATGATAATGAAAAGCAATTAAATTGACAAGAAATTCATATTAACTTCATGGGGACCATTAAGGACTACGAATTATAATAACTTAATCAATCATATCTATCTTCTATGGATCCTGTATAGAAGATAAATATGATTAATTAAGTTATTATAATTCATAGTCCTTAATGGTCCCCATGAAGTTAATATGAATTTCTTGTCAATTTAATTGCTTTTCATTATCATACACATAAAACGTCTAATTCAAGGGCACAAAACGGAGTGGAAGGAATTCCACGAACGTGGTGCAAAAATTGCCACTAAGTACCAACAATTTTATACTTGAAAAAATGCTACATATATTCACATCTTTATGCCACTGGAGACTTGAATGATTGAGATTGGTTTTTTTAAAAGTTAATATACGAAAAAATAAAATAGAATGGAGGTATACGACACTCATCGATCTTGTACTAATTAACATTTGATTTCTGCTTTTCTTAGTAATATCATTTCATAGGTTAAGGAACTACACCAAAAATGCTTTAAGTTTCATAGTCGTCCGTCCTCCTATACAGAAATTTGATTTCTTACAGAAGAATCCAATCAAAGGTTGGATGAGAAAAAGAGAGAGAGAAAAAAAATGAAACAGTTGCTATATTCAAAGAGAAGAATGAAATAAGGCCAGAATTAATGGATAATTGATTGTAATGCCGGAATTAGTGGATAATTGATTTAGGAATAAATGACTTCAAGCCTAGGACGTGAAGCTATCCCAGATTTTCCGGAATATATATTATTATTAGATAATATAATACTAAAATAAATAAGTCCCTGAACATGATCTGTGCATTTTCTGTACATAAACCTATGTACCCTTAGGTTCATCAGGAGACTACTGATGTGGTGTTTAAGATATAGTACTACGGTAGTAACGGTAGATGTAATAGTGCAGTGGGAATGGGACCACCTGATTGTGTCTCCGAATGAGTAAAGTTTCAGGCTTGGATCTGGCTCCTCTCTGGATTACGTTCATCATGAGCTTTTATTTTAAATTAGTAAAACCGTGTTGTTTGGTAGACTGGAGGAATTTTGACCTTGCCATAAGTAGACAGACATATGGGTATAATTTATGAAATTCATCTGATTATTTTATGGAAAATAATTTTGGGCTAAAACCTTGTTTATTATTTCATCAGTCCAAAATTGGATGTCTATTTTTGGAACCCGTACCATTTACAATAGCTTATAGCATCTTTTAATATGAGTCTCCAAAAATATTCAATATGGATCTTGTTTGATAGTTCTCGACGAGTTCTATAATACAAAATGTTCATATTTATGAAAAACATTATAAATTGAAAGATATAACAATCGAAAAATGGCACGAGTTTCAGAAATGAACATCGAATTTAGGACGGAGGAAATAATATTAAAGTTGTGATGAGCAAGACATGTGGTTGCGTCGATGATACGGGCCCGAATAATAATTGTGGATATGGAGTAGTACTAAGGTGGTGTTCTACTAACAAAAAAATATTTTTTTCAAACACCGAGACAAGTCATTATCTCACAATACATTACATAAAAAACCGTGAAATTTTTTTTTCCCGAAAAACTGGATTATTGGAACACCCTCTAAAATGGAATAATTAATCGGAAAGGAAACGCGGGAATGGACACACCGACATCCCAAAATCCCATGTGCAAAATGTTCTCATCCTCTCGACAAAGAAAAGGATACACTACAACGCAAGAGACTATGAGCAGTGCACCATCGACTTTACCCAGTTAGTGTTTGGATTTGGAACCCATTGGACTCTGAACACAATCGATCTTAGTAAATGTTTGGATTTGGAATTAATCAATGGGCCATCTTTGGCCCAAGTATTGGGCCCAGAACAAAAGTAACATATGGAGTGAACTTATTAATTTCCTCGGGAGAAGCTCTCTCTCTCTCTCTCTCAACCCTAGCCGTCACAAAGATTTTTTTTTTCCCCTCTTAGGGTTTGAATACCCTTATACGGAGGCGGGAGGAGAAGGTCATGGTATTATTTTCATTACGTTACGTTGTTCCCCACCCCCGCGTGGTCTCTCCTGATCAACGATTTGCTGTATGATCTAAGAGAGTTTTGTCTATTTGATAGTCTAGGTATTTGTTGTTATTATTATTATTATTATTATTATTATTTTATCTTTAACTAGCACTATATTTCTTTTGAGACTGCTGATTATAGGTATGAATCTAAGGTAGACAGGGAATGCCGTTGTTTGTGTCAGACTATGTCTGGGTTGGGGTGAAACACATCGATTGTCTTGTATGTTTCTCGTTTTATATTTATATGATTAGTTTGGCTTTGTCTAAAATATTTATAATGAACTCCGTTATGTAACTGCCGTTGGACGTTTATTAATATAATCTTCTCCATTCTCCATTTTGTAAAAACAAACAAAAGTTTCAAAAGTTGAAAGTTGGAAGTTCACCTAAAAAAGTGAAGGAAACAAATCCAGATTTCTCTACATCTTCCTCAAATCTTTGAGAGAATTAAAGGACATTATCTAAATCTGCTTTTACACAATACTTTTACATATGCGTTTCCTTTTCATCTTTTTCAGCTTAGAACTACAAAGAACAAACCAGAATCCGAATCAGGACCAATCATTTCACAATTAATGCCACCTAATGTTTTCAAATGGTGAGCTTATGATTTGAAACAACTTTCCTCTGTTCTTTTTAAGGGTCAATTTTTTTGTATCAAATGGTACGTGTTTATAAGCTACAAATACCAACAAACTCCATATTGTTTATAAGTTTATAAACACGTACTAATATGGAGTTTGTTGGTATATTGGATGACTTTACATTTACAGAGGGTTTATCAAATGGTACGTGTTTATAAACTTTATTAATAAACCCTCTGTAAATGTAAAGTCATCCAATATACCAACAAACTCCATATTGGATTCCTCCCTACAAACTATCTTCCTAATAACTAATATTTTGTTATTATGTAAGAGTAGAATTTCAGTTCTTGTATCTTTTACATTTGCGTAGTGATATTTTGTATGTCTTTGTTTGTGTAAAAACAAACAGAAAGAACTTTAAGTTCAGGTTTCGTTGTATCTTAAAGATGAATTTGTGTGTAATCCAACCCAACTGCGTCATGGTATTCTTGTGAACCATCCTTATTAAACAACCAAGCTGGAGTGGGGTGACATGCAAAAAGTGTTTTGGCACTTTTGGAAACAGTTTGCAAACTTAAAGTTAAAGCCCTCTGTTTAAAGTCTCCAAAAGCCCTAGAATGCTCGGGTTGTTTTGATTTTTTCCATCGCCATAAACCATTTTAGCCAAGAAACAATGTCATTATTCATGCTCCCGGAGCACTGCCATGCGGTGCTCCCGGAGCATTTTGATACCACACGTTTTAGTGGGACCCATGACTAAGTAGGAATTTCATTTAAATGTAGGATGGAGTCATCCAGAAAATTACGTGGCTATAATCTAGGACTATCGAATAATTACTCCAAGAAACAGGCTTGAATACGCATTACTAAATACTTCAGAATATTTGGCCGCCCTTGGCTTGGATTCTTGGACATTGCTGAAAATTACCTTAAAAGTTGGTCAAATTAAGTGGAGAGATGAGCTGAATATAATAAAAGCCCTAATAGGCTAATATGGTAAAATGAATCTCCACATAAAAAAGAACAGTGATTTGGCCTTTCTGAATTACTACTCAATAGGCAAAAAGTAAAAATTAATGTCAAATCTACTTCAAAAGATCAAAAGGAGATTAAAGTTGCGATTATAAGAGCATCTTGAGCATAACTTTTAAACACCAAATGTGTGTTTTTTAGTGCTCCATCTCAAACATTATACCGTCTTGATTTTACTTGTCATGAATCGATTAGGATCGTCTTGATTTTACTTGTCATGAATCGATTAGGATCGGTCGATGTTTGCTTTATGTAACGGTAAAAGACATATTACTATTCAATTTGGGTTTCGCGTTTAAAAGCAGCAGATTCTTAAGCATTGGGGTCGGTGGTGATATGCATGATGGTTGGTGGATGCCTTCTGAGGTTCAGGGGTGATGGTTGTGCGAAGGGGGTGTCGGTAGCATTTTAATTTAGTGGTAATTTGTTTGTCTTCTAAAACCATGGCTACACCGCCTTGGCTGCTTTGTTCCAATAATCACAGTTGCGATATTTTTCTGCTTTACTCTACCAATTTTTGCGCTGTAGTTAGTCTATGCCAGTTGCATTATGAGTATCTGTGCACACAGTGCTCTCTACATGGGGTGTCAGCGTCACTTGGTTGGTATTGGTCAATTTATGCGAGCAAGCCTCGTCAATAGTGAAACTATCGTGACAATTGAGCATTGACATCTTGCATGTAATTCTCCGATTACTGACCGTTGGATCAATTTTATCGTTGGAGTTTTCCTTCATTTGATTTGGTTGTGTTCTTTTTTTTCTTTTTTTTTCCATGCTTTATGTATTTCTTCAGTTGTATTTGTTACACGTGGTAGGTTGTATTTACCATCAATGAAGTTCATACCCTTCCACTAAAAAAAAAAAAACCCCAATGGTTTGATCCGCGGTCAGACATGAGATTCGGAGTTTGCTCTCTTCAAAGGTTTCAGGCTCGAAACCTCTCAAGTGTTATCACCTCATTTGGAGCCACTGCATACGGGGCAAGTGGGTTTGAGATTGAACTCGCAAAACTAGTCCATGCATGCGGAAGCTAGTTCGGACACCAGAGTTGTCAAACACAAAAAAAGAAGAGTAAATGAGGAACAATAACAGCTCGAACGACCCAAGAAGCAAATTCACAGTACATGCAGATATATACATATTGTACATGTGCTTGTGTTCAGTTTTCGAGCAGAGGTAAATCAAATAAATGGACTGAAAAGGAAATAACCACAATTCCGACCGTTAAATTCCAATAACCATTTATAGCCCATACCACACTATTCCCTCTGCTCCTCAGCAAAACCTCCGCTGCTTTTTCTCATCACCATCATCATCAGCAGCAGCAGCAGAAGCAGAGGATACAACAAAAGAATGTCATCTTCTTAAACCCTGTGCCCCCTTCCGTTGTCTCTTTCTCTCTTCTCTCCACCCATTTTTGTACATGAGTATATGTATCTATCGTTACAGAAGAATACCCAACTTGCAATTAGGCCCACCAGGAATCACAATTGAGTGATTTGGGTACTTGTGTTTATCGTAGTGTGTGCTTTTTTTTTTTCCTGATAATTGGAGGGTCTTTCCTTGGATTCTGTCACTATGAACAGTAACCGTACGCCAAGAAAACCTTGGGAATTCCCATTTCAGACAATACCCATAAAATGTTTTCTTCTCCATTTTCCTGCAATTTCCCACCCTCATTGGCCTGACCACCTCTGTTTTCTCTGCTCTCAGACTCAGAAGAAGATTAAACAGATAGAGACCTGTAGAGAGAGAGAGAGAGAGGGAGAGAGAGAGGGAGAGAGAAACCTCCACGTGATTGTGAGAGAAATGGGGGGTAAAAATCACAGATTGAAAGGCAATGGTGGCAGCTGAGAAAGGATTGCATGTGAAGGCCAAGACAAGTGTCTTATTGAGAGACTGTAGAGTTTTTTTTTTCTTTCTTAATGACCAAAGAACTACCCCAGGAGGGTTATTAATTGGACCCTACTGGAGAGTGAAAACCTCCGGGTGAGCTACCACGGCCGTCGGCCGAGCCACCAGGTTCAACAGGTATGGGCGGAGCTACATATAGTCAAGTGGAGTCACTTGACCCCATTGACTTCCACGTTAACCCATTAATTTTAGTACTACAAGTTTAGTACGTATATTTTATAAGTTTGATCCCATAATTTCAATGAAATTGCCCCAAATACAAAGTAGCCTCACTAAAATTATAAATTTGCCCTCCTTTTAACACTAGAATTTTGCTAACTACTAGCCAATAAGAGTGGATAACACCCATTGAATGCAAAAGAAGTTAAAATTTGCAATATATTGTCCAACTGTGATTAGTAAACTTCTGTGCGTATTTCATGAATATCAACACATTTTTTGCACATTAACAACTTCCAAAGGACAGTCAACCACTAATTATTTAGTATTAGTATTACATATTCAGTTATTGGATTAGCAAATACGAGTAAGATCAAGTATGTTTCTAAGTATTGAGCCCCCTACTCCACTCCAGATTCCTAGCTGATAGCTCCGCTCAGCAGGTACCAAACCTGGTAAGACTCGAACTGTGCCTACGTTGGAGCAAAGTCACGTGGGCAAGCCCCTGGGTGGTGAGAGATTGTAAGAGTTATTAGGTAATACTAATGATGCATGGAGGCGTGCTGAAATAAGAAAAACGCGCAATAAGGACAATCATGAATTTTATCTGAACTAGAAATACTCCCTTATTGAACAAACGATTAGAGAAAAACTCTCAATTTTCATTAATTAATAAACAACCCTCTAATAATGTCATCCTGCAACTCTTTTTATCCTATAAAACTAAGACCAAAAAGGAATCAACAAAACAAGAAGCTGAATCCCGGTAAATTGTTAATTGACTCAATAATTACAAAAATCAAAAGATTTGAGACATTCCCAAATTTAAATACTAGAGAATAAAAGAAATCTTACCAAAATAAGCAGCAATAAAATAAACTTCCTAAATGCTAAAATACTAAAAATAAAAATAAAATATAAAGTAATAAAATTAACCCTAATTCTTCTTAACCAATAAACCTACAAAATAGGAATAATCGATTAAAATAAACTAGAAAACTAAACATTTTTAGAAAATCTTGATTAAAAATAAAACGTTTATACTAATAACATATAATTCTTATACTTATAAAGTAATAAAATATTCAACAATGCTTTGAGTACAACACTTGTACACCCCAAATGCACACCACTCTAACGTGACAAATGAAGAGAAGCCCAATGCGAAGGGAGCACAAATGGTGTACTATATCATTTTCCTAAAACCTTAGCTAGCATCAACTGAGTTACTTAAACAAGTTCCAAAAACCATTTTCTCACTTGGGTTTGAGAAGAAAGCTGATTTCTCTCACTCTCCCTCTCTCTCATGTGTTTGTTTTTCATGCACCCACAGAACACCACCAAGTCTTTTTCTTCTCCACGTGGGACTTGCATTCTGTTACGCCTATATCAGTACCCCCCCATAGTTTTTTCTTCCCCTCCTGTTTACCAAACCCTTTTTATTTCTAACTGATCCTTTTTCTTTGCCCTTTATGGGTTTTTCTCGTTTTGTATAATTTTGGTGGAATTCAGTTCAAGTTGGTTCTCTTAATCTCACTCTCATTTTCCTTTCATTAATTAATGGATATTCTTGTTCCTTCTCTCAATCACTGACATCCCATTAATGATCCATCTTTCTTGTTTCCTTAAATTGGTAGAATTCAATTCAAACAAAGTACTTCCAATGCTTCCATTGTTGCTTTTTCATTAATGGGTATTTCTTGTTCTTCTTAACTTGTCCTTATCTAAATTCTGTATCTTAATGGCTTCAATCCTAAGGATTCGCAAGCTATGTTATGTGGAGCCAGTGAAGTGTTCTCCACTGGGTTTTGAATCATTTGAATCCCCAAAAAGTGAGAAGGAACCATTTGAGACACCACCAAAAGTTGAAAAGAAATTAGTAGATGAAATTGTGCTTGATAAGCAAAAGAGGAAGAAGCCCAAGAGGGGGCCTAAGGATTGGAGATGTGTGGATAACTGTTGTTGGATAATTGGGTACTTGTGCACTACTTGGTGGCTTCTATTGTTTTTGTTCCACTCTTTGCCTGCTAATTTGCCTGGACTCAAGGTGGCTGAGCCGCCCGGGGTACGGCTGAAGAGGGAGGGCGTCACTGCTCTCCACCCGGTGGTTTTGGTGCCCGGCATTGTCACCGGAGGCCTCGAGCTTTGGGAAGGGAAGCCTTGCTCTGAAGGTCTGTTTCGCAAGCGGCTTTGGGGTGGTAGCTTTAGTGAGATCTTCAAGAGGTATGAACCCAATACTTCATTTGGTTTGGTCTCAATGCTTCATTTTTATTTATTATTTTTTTTGGGGTTAACTTTTTTTGTGGTTAGGAACCCCTGTGAGAATTATTGTTGTAAAATGTGAAGGAGGTTTAGTTGCACTATTGATTTCATTTGGATGTGATGATTTCAATAGGGATAGGATCCTCTATAATAACTGTCTCGGACAGTTGCTGGAGTTGTCTCACAAAGTGGGGTACTACAAACATATCTTCACTTGAAGATCCCTCTAGTGTATTAAAACATTGTACTTTCTGAGATAGTTACTGGAGAGGATCCAATCCCTGCCCTTGTCAATATTTGTATTATAAACCCATTTGAGAATTATGCTAGTGAAAACTTCAAGAGGTTTGAAATGGAGTGTTGCATTCGTTTTGTATCGATTACAGTCAGTTTTTTTTTTATTGCACTTGTGATTTTGTGAATCCTTGGAGGATATGAACAAAAACTTCAAAGGTCTGAAATGCACTACTGAATTTGATTGGCCCTGATTAGAAAACTTCAATTTTGGATTGTCCTTATGAAACAATTTGGAAAATTATGATGGCAAAAATCTTCAAGAGGTTTGAGATGCAGTACTGAATTCATTTTTTTAATTCAATCCTTCAATTTTGGATTGTACTCGTGAGAGTAATAGGTTTGAGTTTCCCGATAGAATTCACTTGGTTTTGATTCGAAAACTTCAGTTTTGATACATACTTTCGAATCCACTTATAAGAATTGTGCTGGAATTTCAGGCCTTTGTGTTGGTTGGAGCACCTATCTCTGGACAATGAAACTGGACTAGATCCCCCGGGCATTCGCCTACGTGCTGTACCAGGACTGGTTGCAGCTGACTATTTTGCACCTGGGTATTTTGTTTGGGCTGTACTTATTGAGAATTTGGCCCAAGTTGGGTACGAGGGGAAGAATATGTACATGGCTGCCTATGACTGGAGGCTCTCTTTTCAGAATACAGAGGTATAATGGATCTTCCTCAGGATTTCGTAATTGTACACACAGAATGTACATTGACTTTTGTCTCTGATATCTGGTGTTGCTGCATCTTTGTTTAGCTATTTTATTGAGAATTACTATCCTTGTTTCTGAAGCATGCATGAAATGTATGATTGCATATTCCTCCATAAGGGAGGCAGTTTTGGAGCCTTTGCAGCTCATTAGATTAGAAACCACCTATGAAGCACCTACACTTGTAGAGGTTGCCGTATTGGAGTGTCGGACACGGGGACACGGCGGGACATGCCATGTGGCGTGTCCCCAATTTTTTTTGAATTTTTTGTAGGGGACACAGCTGGGGGACACAGCAGGGGTCCAACTGTAATTTTATTAATTTTTTTGGGGGTCAATCTGTATTTTTTAATATTCAGGGGTCAAAATGTAATTTTAAAAATATTTTTTGGGGTCAAACTGTAATTATTAATCTTTAAAGTTCTAATTTTTTTAACACATATAAATATATATGGCCGTGTCCCCCGCCGTGGCCGTGTCCCTTTTTTCAGAATTGTTGTGGCCGTGTCCATGCTACATAGGAAACCACACAAAGTAATAGAACAAAACACGTGCATCCAAACACTCGAAAATTCCTGTAGTACTGCCCCGCCCACTTCTTGTGAAGCTAATGAATCATTGACTTTTTGTGCTTAGACCTTCCTGATCTGGTTCATTTTCAGTAGAACTGATATAGGTTAGTGTAGACACCTCAATTTGATATTTTGCCATAACAAAGAGGTCATGAACTTGATAGAGCGAGGGATGCTGTCTGTTATGGTTTTGACAGGATCAACGACAAGTGAAATAAGGATGCTAGAATGGAAATAGATCAAGCACACACACAATTTAGGCATAAGAATGATAAGATTTAGGTAGTTCACCCTAAGAACAAGGGCTACGTCCAAGGAACCGCTAAAGATTTTCTATGATTCTCAAACAATCATTGAAAACACTCTTTTACAACTGTTCTCACCTTCACAATCTCACAACAGTTCTTTCTACAGAGTGTGTCATTTTAGAACTCTTGTACATTTTTGCGATAAACCCTTTCAGTCATTCGAGTGCCATTCTAGTTGCATCTTTGTAATGACTAAAAGGTGGTTGCCAAAGAAAAGAGTTCTGTTTTCAATCACTGTGAAAAACAAAGTGGAGCCGCTTAATTTTCCAACTGGTGTCTAATAAACTCTCATTATTTTCATGTTTGTTTTCTGCGCATGTGTGTCCATTTAATCGTGTAGTCGATTTCTGGTCAAGGTTTACCGATTAGTTACAAGTTGAACAGTTATGATGAAATGAAGTTACTCTAATTCTATTTCTAATTGGAAACAAGCAGATCAGGGACCAAGCTCTTAGTAGGTTGAAGAGTAAAATTGAGCTTATGTACGTAACGAATGGCTATAAGAAAGTGGTGGTGTTGCCTCATTCCATGGGGGTCATCTACTTCCTCCACTTCATTAAATGGGTTGAATCACCTCCTCCTATGGGAGGCGGTGGAGGTCCCAGTTGGTGTGCCAAGCATATCAAAGCAATCATGAACATAGGTCCAGCATTTCTTGGTGTTCCGAAGACAGTAAGTAGTTTATTATCTGCTGAGGGAAAAGATGTTGCTTTTATCAGGTCAGTCCGCAATCCATCGTCATTGTACTTGCAATTTTTCAAATAAGGTTTGCACCATCGGGGTCAGAGTGGATTAAAGTAATCTATCAGCAAATTTTGTTTGCATTCTGTTATACATTTTACATCCTCGGATTCAGAATAGATTAAAGTACTACTGAATTGATCAGGGTTTTAAATCGCGGTATCGGGAAACGTAACAATACCGTGATACTGTATTTGAGGTCCGAAATCCCATTAAGTAATGGCTGATATGATACGTTAAGGACCTTTATTTAAACTCTGGTATTGATACTTAAATAGTTGCGTTTTCTCGTTGTGGATGATGTGTCATAAATCATTCAAAAGGGTATATAGGTTGAAGCCACATTGTCACTGTATGACAAATGAATAATCATTAACCGAAGTTATTAACCTTTCTGAATTTAACAATCCGGAAGTGAGTAGGAAAGTTGTTTCCAAACAATTAAAAATACAATACCCTGAATTCGTAAATATTCTGATACACTTGGCCAACATCAAATTGCCCATAGTGAAGTTAGGTAACTTAATGGTATAGAATATAGACCCATTGGAAGGATTTCATTTCCATGCGATATCCAAATGCCGTGATCGTGGTACACAAATTTGCCAAATATTGGACTCAACCTTTATTTGGTCTTGTAGAGCTATGGCTCCTGGCCTTTTAGATTCTGAGCTGCTTGGGCTTCAAACTCTGGAACATGCCTTGCGGGTATCACGAACGTGGGACTCCATGATTTCCTTGATGCCGAAAGGAGGAGAGACAATTTGGGGTAACTTGGATTGGTCACCAGAGGAAGGTTACGGTTGTGTTTCAGCAAAGAGAACGAACATGCAACCCTCTGGAGGAATTAACACTAACAATACTGATGGAAAGATAGATCTTAGAGTTCAAGAATCGGTGAAGTATGGAAGGATCATTTCCTTTGGCAAGGATGCATCAAAGTTACCTTCGTCCCAGCTCCCCAATCTTGGTTCAAAGGTATAGCATTTTCTGAATTTTGGTCTATTAATTCTTTTTTGAATGAATTCGCAACTGCATATTGCACTGGGGTGGGAATTTATTCTTGTGTTGAGACGGAGATGTGGCAAAATTTTTGTAATTGGCCAAAATTATTTAGAAGTACTCCGAGTCTTTGTTTTTCGTATATTGCCAAAAGATCTAGAATTTGGAATCTCAGCTTACTTCATTCCTTCATTTCCAAATGGATAAATCTTTCATTTGTATCCAAAGGCTACCAGATATCCGCTATATTTTGGTTCGTGAGGGTAGAGTCTAATCCTCCAAATCAACAGGAATTCGTGCACTCGACAACCTCTACAAATTCCAACATGTCATGCGGAGAGGTCATGACAGAATATGATGAGATCAGTCGTGAAAGCATTCGCAGAGTTGCAAATAACAAAGCTTACACTGCGACGAGTCTTATCGATCTAGTCCGCTTTGTAGCTCCCAAAATGATGCAACGGGCTGAGGCCCACTTCTCTCATGGGATTGCTGAGAACCTAGATGACCCTAAATACTCCCATTTCAAGTACTGGTCAAATCCGCTCGAGACCAAGTGAGTACATTTGGTGTCATTTGAAGTGAATTTACCAATTTTAGCCTTTATGTCTCAGATATGCTCATAGTTAATTCAAGTATTTAGAACTGCTCACACATTATTTTCTTTTGCAGGTTACCTGATGCTCCGGATATGGAGATTTACTGTTCATACGGTGTTGGAATTCCCACGGAAAGATCCTATGTATACAAGCTGTCGCCTTCAGATAGGTGCAGGAGTATACCTTTCCAAATCGACAGCTCATCAGACGGAAGCGAAGATGGCTGCTTAAAGGGAGGGGTGTCCTTTGTCGACGGCGACGAAAGTGTTCCTGTTTTGAGTGCCGGATTCATGTGCGCTAAAGGGTGGAGAGGGAAAACCAGGTTCAACCCATCTGGGATTTCTACCTATGTGAGGGAGTATAGGCACAAGCCTCCGGCTAGTCTTTTGGAGGGGAGGGGTTTGGAGAGTGGTGCACATGTTGATATTATGGGGAATGTGGCTTTGATTGAGGATGTTTTGAGGGTTGCTGCTGGGGCCACCGGCGAGGAGTTGGGAGGTGATAGGATTTATTCGGATATTGTGCGAATGTCTGAGAGAATAAATATTCGGCTGTGATTTGCATGGATTTGGTTATCATTACATGGAGAGAGAGAGAGAGAGAGAGAGAGAGAGAGAGAGAGAGAGAGAGAGAGAGAGAGAGAGAGACTACGACAGCCACGACCATTATGGCTGCCTTTCGTGAAAACGGCTACGGCTACGAGGATGGGGGAAGATAGGGGCTTGACTTGTACTAACAACTGTAAGTTTCTTGTTGACAAAAGCAATTTTCTTTCTGTGATCAAATAAAGAAAGAAGTTCTTCTCTGGAAAAAAATAAACTAATTTTGCCAGGTGAGTGTCAAGTTTCTTGTTTGATTGGTATCAACCCTTTCAGTTTTATCCTGGCAATCTGTGAATGATGAGGTTTTTTCTGTGAATGATGGAGAATAAGAGGGTGACTCAAGGAAACAGTTACCCTGTTTAATGGGAAGAACATCTTAATTTGGGCTTAAACAGTAACCCTGTTCTGCTATTTTTACCTTTGATGCTTGGAACCCCCTTGTGTGGATATTGAGGGGGTGTTTGGCCGACACATTTTCTCGTTTTCCCATTCTCTTTTTCAAATTCTGAGTGTTTGCGCGACACCACTCAAAACCCATTCCCTCAAAACTCGTTCCCCAGTTTTCACATTCCAGGCTAGAAAGCAAAAAGAGCTCCAGAGCTCCTTTTTCATTTCTGCTTCTGATTCTGATTTCCCCTCAATTTCTAATCTCCCGTTCTACCCCTCTACCCCTTTGTTTACCTTAAACAAACAGGAAAAATAGGTTAAGAGCATCACAAACTTATTTTTTGCTCCAAATTTGGCACGCAGCAATTCGATTTCGTGCCATACATTTTGAAATAGCACTACACTGGTTTATGATGCTGTAGAAATCTGTATAAAGATCACTTTTATTGTGCTAAAATAGCACGAAATATACTACAGAGATGCTCTTAGCATTTTTTCTTTTTTTTATGGAGATTCTCGAAGGTCAATTTCAGAGTTGTATTTGGTCCAAAAGCAGAACCGAAGCTGTGAAATGAATTGACTCAGCTCTAAACCTGTAAGGTGAAACTACCAAACGGTAATCAAGAAACATCGTGACTAATCTCTAAATACAAAAACACAAATAATTCTATTATCAAGAACCATCGTGGTTAATTCTTTCCTTTTTCAATTCATTTTATTTTCTGATTTTTCTCTGACCTTTCTCTCTTTCAAAAATTCAAGATCCGAACACAGCACTAGTCGCCCAAATAATGAAACTAATTTTTTTTTCTTTTCCCGGGAAAAAAAAAAAATAGTTACATGGCCTAACAAATGAAGTTTGTTTTTTGGGACACATACCCTTATTAAGGGCTTAGTACTTTATACCTGGAAAGCAGACACAAATGTGTAAACAAGAAGTCCTAGAGATTTGTAACACCCACCTAATGCTTTAGAGCCAAACGAGCAAGAAATTGAGAGTCTTTTCCCATAAGAGAAGTAATAAAAAAATAAAAAAATTATTGGCCTAGCTGAAGCCAATATATTTGGATTTCAATAAAGGCGCCAGCTTTGGCTGACTAGGCCTTGCTGCTGTAAACCTGCTCCATTTGCCAAAATATATGTAGGTTGGGAGACCATAAGGGACAGCTTGAAAACATTTTTCAGCAAGACACTCATGTACAAGTTTGGTTGGCACCACCAAATCTTTTTAAATGTCAAATTCATCTAATTCTTATTATTAGAGATTGATGAATAAGGACGATGTAAAACATTTTTGGAGTGTCGACATGGGTTCTTAATCCGTCTCTTAACGTAGTTGTCGGTAAATGTATGTTCCTAAGATGAGATGCATGTTTTTAAATGGAGCAATGGCATGAATTATGAAAACACTTCAAAAGACAAAACTGCAAATATTGTGGCATCATTTTGTACCCTCAACAATATCCAATGGTTGTCGTTAACACGACGAAAACCAATATGTACATCTTCATATCCCATCACCATTTTTCTTTTCCTTTAGTAGAGCTAAACTACAAACATAACACCAAGCAAGTGTATGCAAGAAAAAAAATCAATTCCGATGACTTGTAAACTATTGTGGATCAATAAATCTTAGTTTAAGTGCAGAAGCCGTACAAAAATTAACTCCTTCTACACAACATAAGATCAGATGGCACAAGGACAAAGGCAAATCCTTTGATACACCACCAAAAACTTACTGGAAAAAGGCTGGCATATGCAAGACAAATCCTCCTAGCCAACCAACCATATACGATAAAATCATAAATGTTTCCTTGTATGGCACACTCCACAGATTCAGTAATATCATTTAGTTCTGGTCAATTTGTAACATGTACACTTCATCTCCTTTGCAAAGGTTTCCTTCACATGGGAATTCAAGATTTATTTTAGTTACCTTAAAAAAGCTGTATGTTGGAAAGGGTCAAATTTGTTCAGATGTTGCCATTCTAACCAATGCGGTACTGATCTAATCCCCGCTTCTAAGTTCTTTTAAATTCTCCATTTTCTGACTAACATCTCATAATCTCACATAATCTCTCTCTCTCTCTCTCTCTCTCTCTCTCTCTCTCTCTCTCAAGAAGACAGCAAAGTTATGGGTACTTCAAAAAAATTCTTGATTTGCTTCGTTTTTGTTGGGGTGCTCTGTTTGGTAAATGGGCAGCCTCTAGTTCCAGCATTGTTCATATTTGGGGACTCTGTAGCTGATGTAGGCAATAACAACTACCTTTCCACTATTGTTAAGGCAAACTTCCCTCCTTATGGAAGAGACTTCATAAATCACACACATACTGGAAGGTTCTGCAATGGAAAGCTAGCCTTAGATTTGACTGGTACTCTCTCTCTCTCTCTCTCTCTCTCTCTCTCTCTCTCTCTCTCTCTCTCTCTCATTTTTCGGATTATCTGATGCCTGATGGGGTGGTTTGCTTTCAGCTGAGAACTTTGGTTTTACCACATACCCACCGGCTTATCTTAGCAAGGAAGCAAGTGGAAGTAACCTCTTGATTGGAGCCAACTTTGCCTCAGCTGGTTCTGGGTATTATGAAGGAACTGCAAAACTATATGTAAGTAATATCAGTTGCAAATATATTTCGTCCGAAAATGTGATCAGTGACATCAACCGAAACTATGCGGCAGTGACATTCATAAGAGTGTGACCAGTTAAAATAGTTGGAGTGTTGTTTTGAAATGTGAAAACATACAGAATGGGTTTGTAAAAAAGTTACAGGAAACCATGCATAGGCTAGCGTATATGAAATAAAATTCTATGCAGTAAATTACATCATTGGTCCTGGTAATTTTAGCAAGATTTCACTTTAGTCTCCATAATTATAGTTCCATCTACTGAACTCTGCACTTTAATTTCAGGGTCAATCTAAACCTCCTATCATCTTCCGTTGGTATTTCAAACCCCCCAAAAAAAAACACGCGCAATCAAACATGCAACCAAATTTTAAGTGCATTTCAGATTGTTCACAACAACTTCATCTAGAAAAAGAAGAATAATAAATCACACCATTGGACACAACCTTTTCACCCTTGTTCCACTTCGGTCCTCGTAGTGCCAGTTTATTTTTTGCTTTTCCATTTGATAATCATCGGAGTATGACAGGAGGACAACATTTCAAATGGAAATACAGTTCAGGCTTCTAAAACTAGGGAACAATATCATGTTATTATAGATGCCATGATTTGTGGATTTCGGTGGTGTAGGAGACCATACCATTAAGTAAGCAGCTGGCAAACTACAAGGAGTACCAGAAGAAATTGGTGGGAATTGCTGGGAAAGCCAATGCTTCATCCATAATATCTGGTGGAGTCTACCTCATCAGTGCAGGGAGCAGTGACTTTGTTCAGAACTACTATATCAATCCTCTGCTCTACAAGAAGTACACATCTGATCAGTTCGCAGACATTCTCATTCAGTCTTATGCAACTTTCATTCAGGTATTATAGTGCAAAAGCTGTAGCCCTATGGTAGTCCTCTGGTAAGAAGATAAACAAACAAATAATGGCTCTGTAGCTAAACAAAAGGATATTAACGATTAGTGCCATGCAAGTCACAAGCATGAAAGTAAGAAGCCGAATGATTTGTCGAGCACCAACCAGAAAGAGATCCATTGCACAGAATGACTACCACGTCAGTTAATTTGAAACAAACTTTCACTCCAAGAACTATTGTGAACCCTCGCCAAAGTTTCTTGCCTAGCATTAAACAAGAGCAATGCTACTCGCACCAAAATTTGGTCTCAAAATACTGACATGGTAGCTCCTTATTGGGAGTAGGTGGGCCCATCCACGCATTTCCCTAATTGGAAAGCTTCCATATCAGTCACTTTGTCTGAATCTTTCTGATTTACATTTTTCCTTACACAATTGAACACATTGTCCAAGCTAAATGAAAGCCTACATCAACACAGCAGTGCCATTCAAATTTAACAATGATCTTAAAACCACTGACGTGCTAAACATTGACCAGTCACAAGCAGGGTGGATTGGTCCTTCAGTTTATAATCTGACTATCGGCTTGTAAACGGCACATGATCCTTTTCATCCCATGTTCCTATGTAATCCTATTGTTATGCACTCAAAACCACAACATTATGCTTTGAGAAGTTTATTTTGAGATTCTCATTATGCTTTGTAGTTTCTGTTTCGTTGTTTCCAGCTTACCGTGCAGTTGATAGTGCATTATAACACAGGACAGCTTTTTGGGGGACAGAGGGTCTTTGTTAGTTTATTAGCAACTGTTATATCTCTGTGACAGGAGCTATATGGATTGGGAGCAAGGAAGATTGGAGTAGCAACGCTGCCACCACTAGGATGCCTGCCGGCATCGATTACAATATTCGGCTTTGATAGCAATGAGTGTGTGGCCAAGTTAAACAAAGCTGCAATCTCATTCAATAATAAGCTCAATGTCACCTCTCAGAATTTGCAAAACAAGCTTTCCAACCTCACTTTGGTCGTCTTGGATATCTACCAGCCTCTCTTGGACATTGTCACACACCCTGCTGATAATGGTATGAAACAATTTTCTCTCTCACTTAGTTCCAAACTGGTCTAGGCATATTTCTCTTCCCTCATTTCCCTTGCTTCTATCCTTATAAGTGCGATTTGGGGTGTAATATGTCCTACCCCAACCCAACAAAATAAAATGTCCTACCCCAACCCAACAAAATAAAAATTAAAAGTATATATGTCATTACACAGACACAGACATAGACGCATAAAGACACACATGCTCACACATTGATGAGGGATAATAAAAGAACAGGAGAAGAGTGCAAGACTACTAAAGCATCGTAAATACAGCTAGAAAGAGATTTGTACCAAATAGCGTAAGTTATACCCTCAAAACACTTAGATTTTGGTAATTTTCTCTTTGGGGCCTAACATCGGCTCTAATGGTCATGATCTAAAGGGTAACCATCTGCCAGTCGATGACTCCTGACTACTGTATTCTAAATAAAGTAACCATTGTTGGTGGGATCTGAGTCCTCCATACACAAAATTGAGGCAATGAAACTTCGCAAATTGGGAAGTGAAAAAACCAAACTATTGAAGGTAGACTTGTTTTGGCTAATTTAAAAGCTTTTCATAAAAAGCTTTTTTGAGATAAATTGCAAGTTACTCTCGAATGCATTTTGAAACTCGTTATTTTTTTCAGCTCGGCTATAGAAGCAAATAGAAAGGGAAAAAAAAAACTCAAATTCAGCACTTAACCAGTTCAAGATGTCTTGGAAAAAAGAAAAGCAAAACTTTTTTTTTTTTTGAACTGGAAGAAAGAAAGAAAAAAGAAAAGAAGCAAAGCTTGAACACATTTTAAAGAACACAAATACGATTCCAAGCTAAGATTATATATGGACTCTATTCAGTTTGATTGAAATTTCCTAGTTTCTAGTCCTATTTACAGGGAACATAGCTCCCACACACGGGCGTACTATGATACGAATAAAACTTATATATTTTAGGCCATTTCGGAGTCATTTTCCCTGCTCAAGGACCCTATCTTCTGCTGATTAAGTGTTTGAGAAAAGGCGAGACTTGGAGAACCACTTATATTTTTCTGACTACAGGTTTCGCAGAGGCAAGGAGAGCATGTTGTGGTACTGGGTTGCTGGAGACATCCTACTTATGCAATGCTAAGTCTCCTGGAACCTGCAAAAATGCATCACAGTACGTCTTCTGGGATGGCTATCACCCGACAGAGGCCACCAACCAGATCTTATCCAATGATCTGGTCATCGCCGGCATTGCCCTCATTTCCTAATTCAACACCTAAAATCACACTTGAATAGCCTTTCCCTTTAATTGAGTTTGCTTTTGGTGATCTTGCTGGAGAGTTTCATGAGCCTTTTTCCCTATTGTTGATATTTTGCTTAGTTTCTTTCTTTGTCTATGATGTCACTTGAATAACGAAGGTGAAAAGTGTCTGATGTTTGTTGGAAGTTTAATGTTACTTGGAGTCTTATGATGATGAGATCACTAGCAACTATTTGTTTCCTTTGTGACACTTTCCAGGTTTAATTTGAGACATTGGTCTATCTGTCTTCTTCATTCACTCTAGTTTATTGTAATCATGCAAACGTTATCTATTATCCTACACATGTTAGTTATTCATCTGGATTGACAGACTTCAGGTTTTGTGTTCAGACCATTTAAAGGCAGTATGCGAGAATGGGGATATGAGTTAACGACCAAAAGTGGCATGGCTAGTGCCTTCAATAAGGTATTTAATCAAACAGGTTATGTGTCTGATCGTATTGCCATGATATAGCAACTAAACAAATAATTTCGGATAAAAGCAGAAAAACAACAGATAATGATCAGTTGATCAATCATAACTAAATCAAATAGAGCAAATTCAACATTGAAAACTACATCAGGGATAAATTGTCAGGAGTCAGGACATGAGTATCCACATATGCAAGAACATAGAAACTCACATGGGTTTAGAATACCCAGATACTGCAAACAAAAAAAAAATCACTTCACAATCTGCTAAAGTATAAGAGAAAGGCAAACTCACTGTGTGTGTGTGTGTGTGTGTGTGTGTGTGTGAGAGAGAGAGAGAGAGAGAGAGAGAGAGAGAGAGAGGTTACCTAGAAGAGTGATGGTCGCCGAGCTTCTTATGATCGATACGTGCGCACAATGTTTAGCCATTTCTTCTCTGTAACGATATCAGAGTTTGGCGGGAAGTAGTTGAAGGGCATCAACAATACTTTTTGTCCCTACGCTATCCCAATCCCAAAGGAGTACTAACCTATAATTATTTAACGAATTTAACTCAAAGCTTCTATGCAGCTCAGAAATTGTTCGATGACAAAATTCAGAGCAATTCGGATTGGATATGAGTATCGAATTTTTTTTTTTTTTTTTTTTTTATTTTTTTCTCTTTTTTGATAACCAGATATTTGGACAAAATTGCAATTTGACAAGTTTTGTAAAATAAATTGATCTAAAACGAATTTTAATTGAGTAATTTGAATTTTTTAATATCATAAAGCGAAAGAGCCGCCTGGTAGTGAATTTTTTAAAGGAATTGATATTGACATTTTCCTTTTATCTAGTGGTACCACTCTTATTTTTTGTCTTTGCATATAAAATGGAACATTATTGTTACTACTAATTAATTACTAGTTTCAAATTAATTTTTAACAAACAAACCTGAATTGGAGCTTGATTAAGAGCATCTCCAAGAGCCTCACCACTCCCTTTAAATGGCCTTGGAAACCTTTACTCAACAGACTCACTTTCCTCCTCAGCACTTCCCCCTCTGCGATAGTAACTCGTTGAGTGTGGTGAGTTTGTTGTAGGCTTGTAGCCTCGTCTATCTGTGTTTAAGCACTGGTGAAAAGCAGTATAGAACAATGGACTAGGGTTTGTTGAGCAGAATCATCACAGATCCCTGAGTGAGATTTCATTCCCGATTCCATCATCTTTGACGGAGTTTAAACAACATCGATTTCAACTAAATGGCAATGGTGACAGAGTTTCAGGCGATAGTGATGGCAACCACATTTCAGCAATGGTGACAACGAGATTCGTTGGTTGTGTATATATGTAATTATGTATATATGTGTGTACGTGCGTGCGCGCACACACGAGGTTTTTGTGATTTTGTTGAGCAAATATCAAGGTTGTTGGGTGTTACATTTGTTTGGTGACTGGGCAAAATAAAAAATGGCACATTTTCTGTATATTTTGCCTAGAAACTGAGATCTAACTGTATGTGAGCTATATAGCTCTCAACTTTAGTATTTTACAGAGTACGAGTTTTGTGGCCTTGTTCGGTTGGGTTTTTAAAACATGGTTTTAAGACCTTTTTCATAAATGGATTTCAAAAGTTGGGTCTTCAAAATATGGGTCTCTCCCACCCTCAGCAAGTACTATACAGATTGATGGGGTTTACTGATTTTTTAATTTTTTAATTTGGTGTAGTGTAACTTTTGGAAATCAAATATGGGTGGGCCCCCTTTTGCCCTACCAAAGAAAAGTTATCTTTATTTCCTCTCCCTGACAGGTGGCCCCCATTTGGGATCAATTTATTTTGGACCCAAATGCCACTTTGGGGAAATTGAAAAGGTCTGTATGTTTTTATCCCCTAAACTATGCACAATTTGTCCACTTCGTCTCTAAATTATGCAAACCCTTTTATCTCCTCAACTGTTAGATTTTCATGCAATTATGTTTTTACTCCCGAAACTATACACAATTTGTCTACTTTGTCTCTAATTTTAAAATTATGTAAATCGTAATTTTACCCCTCAGGTGTGAAAAAGACTCAATTGCATGGAATCCGATAATCGAGCGGATAAAATTAGGATTTATATAGTTTATGGATGCAATAGATAAATTATAATAGTTCAGGGCATAAAAACATACTACTATTTTTTTTTTTTTGATTTACAAAAAAAGGTCTTGATAATTGAGCAGATAAAATTAACCACAAGGGCTTATATAGTTTAGGAGCGATTTTTAAACTCCTGGTACAGGCCCAGGAGTCGAACTCTGGACAACGGGGAGGAAGGCAGAGGCCTCCACCACTGGGCACCAGTGGAGTGCCTCCTACTACTAGAAATCTTGATAATTGAGCAGATAAAATTAGGGCTTATATAGTTTAGGGACGAAATAGATAAATTGTATATAGTTCAGGGGATAAAACATGCTAGATAAATTGTATATAGTTCAGGGGAATACACACGAGAGAAGAGGGAAAATTTCCCAACCCCAATTTTCCCTCCCATCTGTTCCCGCTCCATTCTCTTTGGACAAACATAGCGGAGGATTCAGAGAGAGAGAGAGAGAGAGAGAGATGGATTACAGTCTAGCAGCACCAAAGCTGCTATGCGTACAGCTAACGAACGCCCGCCAAACACCCTCGCAGTCCTCCATGTCTCTCGGCGGCATCCTCTTCCAACGTGCCTGGTTACAGGTCTATCTCCCTTCCCCATGCTACCCCTCCCTCTGTTCTCGCTTTAATTCCTAACCCAACTCCAATTGCAGGGCATTTTAGTCTCACCAGCCTCCGACGGCGGTTTCATTCTCGACGACGGCACTGGCCTCGTTGAACTCTCACTTTCCGGTGATTCCTTCAATCGCCAGTGGAAGATAGGTCTGCGGCCTTTTCCCTCTATTTTAGGCCCCCTCTTGCATCTCTCTAACTGTATATACGTACAGGGATGTATGTGATGGTTGTTGGAGGATTTTTCGTCGGCACGGGAGATATTTCCATGATCAAGGTAAAACCCATCTTCTAGTATTTCTCTTCTTCCTCTTTTATATAGGTAGAGTTTTTTTTCTTTCCATTATTGTGAATTGTGATTTGGAATTAATAGTATGTGAGATTTTAATGTCCTTGTGATGGATAATGAGAGGTTTAGTTATGTATTCTTGGTGTAGTTGGAGGTGAAGTAACAAATTGGTTTAAGGCTTATAGTGAATGGGCTTGCATTTCAAAAAGTGGGATCTTAAAATTGATTGGAGTGTCAAAATAAAGGTTGAACTTGTGGAATATTGTTGCTAAAATTTGCGGAAAATGGCTTGTTATTGCGTGATCCTGGAAGCCAAACGGACAGTTGAGAATCGATGTGACGCTTTTTTGGTAGTGTTGGATCTCGTTGTTCTTCGGTTGGTCAGAGATATTCTTTCATAAAAGTCTTGAATGTTGATATTGGCCAATGGGCAATGGTCTTGGAGGAGCTAAAATCCCTTGATGTGGGTTTTGGTAAGTGTTGAATCTAAGTGCATATTATGGACTAAATCTATCAATTACTTAATGTATCCACGTTTGCTCAGTGCTTACGAGAGCCATGCTAGAGTAAGGGGGAAGGCATTTCTTTTTCCTGTTGCATAAATTTGGTGTAGGAACTTATCTTTTTATAACTATGGCTCCATTTTATCTTTTGTCCCTATAATGTAAGTATACAACAACAATAATACAATGAAACTGAGATAGCAAGGATGACAGTAACCAATAGAGACATCGACCTTTTTCCTGGGCTGTGCCTTTTACTGCAATGGTAAGAACTTGGATTCTCTACTGTAAGAATGAAGGTTTAGGTTTCGGGGACTGGTAAATTATGCCAATAATGTCAAAATAATGTTTGCAACCTCGCTTTCCTCCTAAAACTGTTTATGTGGGGACAACACCAGCTAATGAACTTAAACTTTTATAGATACCTGTGTTGGGTTTGCTACATCTACCTTGCGTTCTAGACATTTCACGTGTTAACAGGAACTATAATATTTGAAAATATGATTCCATGTAACTACATTTCACGACCACATTCTATATATTGGGCTATGCAGCTGTACATCTTTGTGAACTTAAATCTTGAAAGTCAGAAGCTACTTTACCACCTTAATTGTGCAGATTTAGTACGCATACACCAAATCATCTCATTGTTGTATTCTTGATAGTTTACTGAGGCTAATGCTATGCCGTTCCCTTGCATATCAGGTTCACAAAATGGTTGACCTTTCTCCATTTCCTGATCGAGAGGCAATGTGGTATTTAGAAGTTATGGAGGCGTACAAACTCTTTTACCAACCAGAATTGTGAGGGAGGGGAGCTCACCTTTGTCTCTCTCTTTTTTTCATTAAAGAGGTATGCTGATGAGTTGTTGGATATTCGAAAGAAACTAAAGATTCAACGTTATTTAGAAGTGCATGTGATCTGCTCTTCGCTTGGGAGTTTGAAGAAAAGAAGCCAGTCCACGGCATGAAAGAAAATTGCGGAGTACAACTAGAGGGTCTAAATTTTCATGAAAGCTTGATCGAATGACTGCAGTCAACTATAATATTGGAATATGCCAGTCACAAGCTTCCGTTGCCACTTTCATTGTCCAGATTTATTGTGAATACAAAGAATTGTCGTATTTTTGTTTTCTTGATGTAGAATCTTTTGGAATTGTTAAGCTGCAATTTGCTGAGGTTAATGTTATGTCCTTCCCGTTGCATATCAGGTTCACAAAATTGTTGATCTTTCTCTCTATAGGAGTTGTGGAGGTGCACAAACTTTAATACGAAACAGAACGACGAGAGAGAACATTCTATATCAGCGCCAGGGGCATTTGGTTCTCTCTGTGTGGGTGTGTGTGTGTGTGTGTGAGAGAGAGAGAGAGAGAGAGAGAGAGAGGAAACTGATGCCGAAAACACACGTTAACAACTTGAAACTGAAGCAATATCTGAACTGTGGAGAACAAAATCACCTTATACATTGTACGATTACATCATGTCATCTCACAATCCAATCTATTAGTATATATTTACAGTCTACCAGACCATGAAAGAGGCACAATAATCTACGTAAACAAAGACTAGAAGACAACAGCGTCTCATGTAAGAAGGGCTGCCCCTTAACCCAATTCTACAAACTCTGCCTCCGATAGTTTTAAGTTGATTCTTACACCAAAGAATGCTTCCGATTAGGCTAAACCCCCTCTGAAATCCACTTTCCCAGAAGTCCGTCCTTAGCATTCAGCTGGTATTCTTACTGATTGAATGCTTGTAGCTGTTACAATTGATTAATAAAGTCTTTTTCTGCTGTTCCCAAAAAAAAAAAAAAAAATTGCTTGTAGCTGTCAACCATCACTGTTGCTTCAACTTGTTTGAGTCTAAGCCCTTTGAAACTGAAATAAAGGAAGACAAGAGGGGCCTTTCACAATGCAGCGCTGGAAATAATTTCTCAATCTGGAATTACCTCCTTTATGTTCCGGAGAGCAAAATCTTCAATGGCTTGAACAACTTCAAGGCAATAGATCCACAAACATAATGATGCTATTGAGGTGGCAGGGAGATATTCAGAGGATGACCAATGCGTGATTCATGTCCTGCATTAGATCTTCAAAAGCCAAACATCAGAACTTCATGAACTACGATTGAAACGCTTTATACCATAAATCTGATACATTTTTCGTACGAACGTAGAAGCAAAAGCAAATCACCAAAGAAAAATGAAACTCTTCGGCAACACTTCCCATTTTTGTATTGGAGGCTCGAGATCTCCAAAGGTTCTGCAACTGAAGGGCTTCATTTATTGGGCAAGCCGTGAGATCGCCGTTATGTTTAATATATTTCTTTCCCGTATCTTTCGTTACTGAAATATCAACCCCATCAGAACTTTTAATGGGCTATCAAGGCACCAATAAGTTTTGTCAACCCACCCATAAGTGTGGCCTTGGGTTCAACTATAGTCTATGGCTATGCGAGTCTAGTAGCCAAAAGCACATCGCAAGGAGGCAATGCTGCACTAGTAAGATATTGGTGATGGCGAAGTCAAGAATCTCATGCTTATGGGGTACGTGGGCAAGTGGTGTAGGGCGTTCAAGGGCCACAGAAGCTTGCTCAAGGTGACATGTCAGTGTACGATTTTGTAAGCACAATATAGAATATGGTGCTTGATAATTGCGCAGGGAAAGAGTGGCTGCTTGGCGAGGGAAACACCTATAGTAACACATGATAAGGCAGTTTGTGGAGTAGTGAAACTATTTTAGTTATCAGGGGCTACAATGAACACAGGCGGCATAGCTGTCAGCGAGGGAAAGTAATAGTACGGAAAGGAGAAAGCAGCTTACTCAGTATATTTGTGACAACGTTCCAACAATCTCGCAATGGTCTCATCATTAACATGATTATCCCCCATGAAATTTCTCTCAATAGGTTCCTTTGAGCTAGTCCATTGGCTTAGAATACTGATGATCTTTCTCAGCTATGGCAGAGGTGAAGGAAAACCAAATAAATGGAAGTGGTATCACAGAAAGAAGGAACCCCAAAATTACATTTCTATGACAAATTATACAGTATTGTTACTTGGAAAAGTTAAGCAGACTTATATAGAGGATACAGCTGTAGTTCTAGCACTTAATTTTTCACCATCCTTGCAGCTGTCTAACTGATGGTCAAGGAGCTCGTCTTCAATCACCTCTGATTTGCTTACAAATACTGAAACATAATGGTGGAGTGTCAATGAACTCATCAGAGTTACTTGGACTTGAACCAATAGTCTTGCAATGACGCTCCAAATTGCACTTCTCGCTTCTATATCATCCGAAGCAAAAGGAAAGACATCAAATAGACCCTGTAAAAAAGTAAAGTCTGGAAGGATTGGACTGTCACTGCTTATTCTCAAGCAACTTGATGATATCCTGAAATACATCAAATGAGACTACTTTACCCTGGGATATCTCTAATGCTAGATCAACTACATCAGTCAGTATATTTGCAATCAAAACAGCAGCAGTCACACAAGAGTTGGCGACCTGCAGAGAAAGATCTCATCATCAAGAACTTTCATAGGTTCAACACTACTCTCTCTAATAAACATAACGAGAATAACCAGCAAAAGCAGCAGAACTATTAAGGGAAAAATAAAACTTCACAAACAAACTCGATAGATATGAACTTGAAGAACTAGCTTCGCAGAGTTGATTTGCTACCAAATCATCTATTATCCGCTCCTCTTTTCACACTGCTTCCCGACTGCATTTACTTGAGGCAACTTACAAAATGCTGAAATTACTTTTTCTTCTAATTTATTCTTTTTGCTAAATGTTACTAATAAAGGAACAACTAAGGTGGTGATTCCATCTACATGGGATAAAAGACAAAACTAAACCCCTACAAGATTATCACCACCCCTCCAGACCATATGCTAGGGAATATCAAGACAAGGGTTTCCGCTCCCCGTTCTTATGGGTGCCATGACCCCAAGAATTTGTTCTTCCAGCATCAACTTTGTTCTTAGAGTAGAGCATTGATATATAACTTCGTTGCAAAGTTTTGACCCTTCTGGCACTCGGTTATATATAAACAAATTAATGAATTGTGGTAACGGTTCTTAAAAGGCTGCGTTGCGCTCTCTCTCTCTCTCTCTCTCTCTCTCTCTCTCTCTCTCTCTCTCTCTCTCTCTCTCTCTCTCTCTCTCTCTCTCTCTCTCTCTCTCTCTCCCTCCCTCCCTCCCTCCCTCCAGGTATCCACCACACCACGCAAAGTGGACCCATATGCCAGGGCTGCATCCTTTATACAACGGTACTCCTCTCAAGCTACACAAGCAGGTGACCAATAAAACAAGGGAATACCCCAAATACCTGCAGAAATAATGAGCATATGAGACAATGACTCCCCAGCCCCCACTACTTCCATGTGCAACGCTGCTTCAGGATAACCTTCTTCTTTTCTTTTCCCCTACCTATTAGCAATGTCAAGCACAACCCACGAGCCAAGTCAAACCAATAAAGTGCCACTCAAATCCCTTCCTAAGGAAATAAAGTTTCACTCATACGCAGTGAAGTGGGCCGAATCCAACTCTATTTGGGCCAACCATCGTGAGGCAGCCCAGAGCTCATGGATGACAAGTTGGGCCGAACGCTAGTGGGCCAGACCGACGGCCCACCTGTTTCATGTAGCCCAATGTGCTGGAACCCCCATCCAGATTCAGTGGTTTGGGGCCGGGCCGAAGGCATCCGACTTCTGAGCTGACTCGGGGAGATGGGTAGAGATATTTTGGGTGTCAAGCAGTAGGCATGTGGGCTCAGCGACGTGACCGATGAGCGTCACCCATGACTTCACTAACCGAAGCGGATTTTGGTAACGTAGGGCGCTCATGCCGTGCACATGTGACTTGAAGGACAAGTATGACACTGCCTATAAATACCCTAGGATAAACCTTAGGGAAGGTATGCTGTTCCACATTTGAATACCGTTTTGTACTGTACTCACTTCTCCTCGTGTTGACTTGAGCTTTGGAGTACCCTCCGGCGTCTATAGCTGGAGTGGCACTAATGGTTGCTGCGCTTTGCAGGTGCAAGGAGAAGACAGTTTGAACTATTTGAGTGATTCACCACCCCACAACCCAGCAATATACCAGGATATGAATAAAGTCTCTAAGTTTCAGGCATGGTACCCGACCCGATACTAGTAAGGGAAAAGATAATGAAGGATGGCTTCCACAAAAAAACTCAGAATCAAATGAAACTTAAATAATGCGGCTTGAAAAGGATTTTACATGTAATTATTTGCTTTTATAGATGTTTGCTTTGAGAGGAGGCACATCACGACTGCTCATTTAAAAACTGGTCATTTTATATTCTTAGCTGCAATCGAAGAGTAAGTGATACACTACTGACTTTTTGATTCATTGAACTTTTAGCAAATTAGTAAACAGGAACACTCGTTAAAAACAGCACCATCATGGATTCACTTGTTACCGATAAGTTCACAGGAGCCAATACACGCACATAGGTGTGAACGTGTTTCACTTCACCTCTACATAGCCTAGCTACTACATAAACCTGTGCTGCTATTTTCACACATACATTTTCCAAAAACAGCAATGTACCTCAATTTTGTCAGGGAGTTTAACCAGATCAATGAGTAGTCGAAAAAGTTCCCCGTTAGAACTGATTTCTTGAGAATAATCATCGATAACAGAGAGAGCTTCAATTGTCCTAAGAATTAAATCAAGAATGCAGTACCTGAAATAGTAAATATGAGAAATGAATGTGATTAGTTACTGAGAAAGTTTACAGTAACCACAACTACTTATCTATACTATATAGTTTGCAGGGGGTATTCCAGTGAGAAGCCCATGCACTTGCCACTTGCCTCCTCTTTTTTTTCTCTAATTGATAGTTGAAAATTAACCTATTAAAAGACTATTTTCTTAATCGGAATATATTGAACAACTAGATAAATATGAACTTGATAAGGACATATGGAGAGGTTATTTCCAAAGTTGAATTCTTTATCTTATAACAAACAAGTTAGGAATATCAGTAACTATCATATTCTCTCCTCACTTCAGCTATGTTCCATATGCTAAATAGATAAAGATCAAAAAACGCAATTAGACTTTTAAGTGAAACATGTGACAATACTCGTATTACATCATTACGCTTTTTGAATTTGAAGTTCCGAGATAAATCTGGCTTTATTCAACTCTAGCATTTTCATTTCCATAACAAAACTAAAAATCTTTGAATTGGAATCTCTCGATTGATCTATATGATCTATAGAAAAATGTAGATACGTACAAGTCAAAATCTAAAATAAAGCTAATTGAAAATTTTCAAACTAAAACTCAACATCTTTTTTAGGTATGCTATTGCCATCCTTTTTAAAAAATAAAAAGAATGAACAATATCTATATCTTATCAAGCATTTAATACTTAGAAACCTAAGTTAGGTGGGTTATAGGACAATTCTCAATAAACCCATATTTGGTGGATTGAATATTAATTGCCCCGCAACCAACCCGTTAAGCTTCAAAATTGACAAATCGATTGAGTGTTTCAGTGGTTTCAAACCATGGATTAAGGCAGGTTGGGCAGGTGACAAACTTTAAAAGAAAAAGAAACTAAAATATGATGGTGAGTACAAAATAAACAACGGTCATTTAAACAAGAACTACATTTAGATAATTGTATGTTAGAGAGCAAATTTAATAGCAAAACTAAACTACATTCTAAAGGTTTTAACAACAATATGCATAGTACTTTGACACAAATTTGTATCGGGTTCTATTAAATCTAAACTACATTCCAAAGGTTTTAACAACAATGTGCATAGTAATTTGACACAAATATGAGGCGGGTTGGCTTAGGTTCATGGCAGGTTGAAAAAGATTTAACCTGCAATCAACCCAACTCGCGACCACAAAGCTAAGCACACGCACTCTCCGACCCGTTCATCCTCTCCAAATGCAGGTGTCTGTAGGGTCAGGCTGGGATGAGTCAATTTGATGGTTTGATGAAGATTCCACACCCCTCCTGTTGATTCCCCTTTCACAAATCTTTTTCCAAATATAAAATTTAGATAATTAATATGGCGTAGTACTAAACTAGAAATAAAGATTGTTTCAAAACTCAAATTAAAGGTGACATTCCAATCTGTTTGTTTAATTTCCGCCTTGATCCCGTGCATATTGCTAGTACTGGACTATCCCACCTAGACAATCACACTAAGCAACTGTACAACAAAATGAGTTTCCACTTATGTATTGGCAAGCTAGTATCCTCAAAACATCATCTCTTTGCTCCAATTGAAGGACGTATATAACGGCATCTACTAAGTTCCTTAAAAAGCAGGACATAGTGCACAAGGGGGACTATCCTCCAAGCCCCCCATAGTTTTCAAATTCGAAAGCCTCTTGCAGATGAATCATAAAACAACGGGCTGATGCAAGGGACGCTGACTTCATCACCTTCCGGGACATATAACACCAATTCAATAACATAATAGATCATCTAACCTGGTTATCATCAGTGAGAATAGAATCCAAAAAATTTTGTCCTAATGAAGAAAGATGCCTTAGATGGAGTGCCTACTAAAAATTTTGCAGCACCAAACCAAGCCTAAACAAAAGGCAACTACACTTTTATTCATTAGCATTTCATAACTACGTAGTAGAAGGGTAGAATCTGTCATGCATATTAGATATAGCACAAGCATGTGTAAATGACGTCCTACACGACGTTAGGGGGAAAAAAAAAACTTTCCCTCTTTTGTCAGTTTGTGTTCTACTCAGATAAGCAAACAACAAATCAACATACATATGTAATCCTGCTATAAGGAAATGCCACCAGGAAATAAGGGAAGTGATTGCAAAAGTGTATAACGCTTACTGATGGTGATATTTCGGCTTACAGCGCATTACAGGTAAACGACATCGTACCTTTCAGGAACTCTTTCTCCTGCTAATTTGCTCATCTCAATAGTCAAGAGATTAACTAGAAGACCTGGAAGACCCAACTGCATCAACCTTGGAAGAAGAGAAGTAACCACTTCCTGCTCACTTTCTAATATGGCTAACAGTAGCCCCACACTCTGGTCCGAAAAGGAAGTTTATTTTAGAGCAAATACAGTGATGGTAATAAATTTAAATCAAGTCTCTACTGAAAGAGAAAAATATATAAATAAGGAATCCAAGATAGAGAAAAAGTCAGTGAAACAATCCTAACAAGTTAATTTGAATGAAAATACAGTGTAATCCTGCACATGGGCACTTGTTTTTGAGAAATGTCCTCAAAGGATTTGAAGACATGATAAGTTGATAACAACTATCAACCTGAGATTTCATACAGGCTGAAGCCACAGAGAGAGATTTGGGGTTCTTAGTCTCTTTGAGTTATGTCCAGAGGGAGAGATCAGAGATGTGGGTGGCCATAGAGCAAAACTCCAATAGTCCAATCTATAAACCAGCTGTTTTTTTTTTCCTTTTCAAATTGGAGACATTACACAGAATGGTGAAAAGAAAATGCAGTTACCCTCACAAAAAGAGAGAGATGATACCCTTAATGAAAAGAAATACATGGATCCAGCCGTACCTTTTCTATAAGCTGTGGATTTAAGGTGTTTTCTGCAACCCATAGAACACGGGATAGCGTATGTTCAGATTCCAATGCCTCAGCCCAAGCAATAGAGCCACAACCTTGAAGGCCCAAAGTTAAAACCCTGTGCCACAATACCCAGTAAGAAAAGCTTGTTCCACAGAAAAAGTAAACCGCAAGATGAGGGTCAAATAGGGGAACCATGTTATCCATTGATCCTACATCAGGCCATCGAATAGTCAAGAATCAATCAGGATATAAAATATCGGAATAGACAGATAAGCGTGTCTGCAGTAAACAAGTACGGGTTCCTACTCCATGTCGACTAAGACCAGTTGTCAGCGGCGCTGTTCTTTCCACACTCAGATATTATGGCCCTTACATAATAGTGTAAAAAAAATAATAGAACATGAGCATTATGATCACAGACAAGTACAGAAAGGCCAAGCAGGAAACTAACTCAAAGAACAAATCCCCCAGAGGACGTTAAGAAATAGTGACGCTGCCAACAGTAAGAGAAAGAGAAATTGAATGGTAACTATAACCACAGAGAACCATGAAGATAAACATGGGCCACAACTTAATAACCCCCAAGAAAATCAGACAGGTTGAAGGACAAACTGGGAGACTTTTCTAGCACTTCACCGGATAAGGGGAAAATACGCATGCGTGAACACAATGAGTGAATAGTAATTTCTTATGAACCTCCAAAAATCAGAAAATGAAGGAGCAAGTAGCTCATCACCATATATTACCTGCAAGCTTCACACAGGCAAGGGGCGTCATCTAAAAACAGCTGATCAACAATTACTTTGATCAGTCCATTCATAGATGATATGTGCTTGCGAGACACTTCATGGCAAGCAAGATTTCCTATTATTCCAAGCGTAATTTCCTAAAAGAAAATAAAGATAACTTACAATAGCTGGTTCAGCACATTAGTTCTTTGTAGACAATCTTAAGCAGCTTCTACTTAATCTAGTACAAGTTGGACCATAACAATACTACTGAAAGGTGGCTTACTGTAACACGAACAGATTGAGGAACCATTAGATTAGCCAAAAGCACTTCAAGAACAAGGTTTTGCACCTGTACAGAAATTGAAACCTCAGGCTCAATTAACATACCAAATCAGAGCTTAAAGTTTAAACTGTGGCAACAACAGTAAATAGTAAAAGAACATAGTCAACAAAAAATACAAGTTATCAAACTCTTATGGAGGGTGTGCTGATGTATACAACCATACACAAAAACATATGCATTTATATCTGTATATCTACACACCCAAACCCACACAGAGAAAGAAAAAGAGGTATGTATTATTACCAAAGTCACATGAATTAGGTGAATCACCAGTGAACAAAAAACAATCTTTCCCCATAGTGACGAAACAGGCACATGGGATTTTTTTTTGTTGCAATTTTCTAGTTGCTAAGTTACTGGCCAGGCAAGATCGGCGATAATTATCCTGCCAATTAAATTGAATGACTCCGATGATTCTTTTATTTTGATATCTTACAGGAACCACTTCAATAAACAAATGAAATGGAAGTCTGCTTGTATGAATATTCAACTCAACAGTAGATAACATAAACTTTTCATATAAGTGCACATGCTGATGCACCACTAGGATCAAAGTGAAAATGAGCGAAAAAAAACTATACCATGAATTCAGCATGTGTTTTACTAGCTGCAAGATCCCACAAAATGCATCCACACTCTTCCCAAGCATCTTTCCCCACCGTTCCACCTTGTTTTTCAAGGGATCCATCATCTCCCCCATCATGACCAGTAAGTTCCACGGTATCCATTGCCTCAATTTCACTGATATGGTCATTCAGAAGTCCATTCTGGGATACCAACACTGCACTTTCTTCCCTTCCTTCAGCTTCTGATCCTTGAGTAGAGGCATCACAAGCATTGACAACAGGAAACTTGTTACAGTTCCGACTGTCTGGGGGAAGAAGTTGCCGTATTAATGATATAATATAACCAGGATCAACTGTGGTTGAGATGTCAAATAACTGCAAGACAAAATGTAACTCTCAGTATGGCCTTCCGAAATGAATGTCCGCACAGCAGAAGAGCTAAAGTATTGGGCAAGAAATTTTATGTACAAAACCACACGTAATGTTTTGATTATGTAAGCAATCAACTGTGGGATTATCATCGTCCCATCATGACTTCAATAATCCCACAGTAACAAAGAAGAAGAACAAATTTTGTAAACAAGCTACCAGTCTGCCTTCGGAGTGCAGACTCCGACCATCCCTGATTTTTAGTATCAGCTCAACGGCTCAACCAAGTACAGATGTGGTAAGGTCCAGAATTAGTTTCGTAGTCTAAGGGGGTGTTTGGAAGTCCAGAAGTAGTTTTATTGGTTATAAAATCGGTACAAAAAATTGGCCCTGCCGTACTAAAAAGTATTTGTCATTCCCCCAACTTCAACTTTATAGAAAAAACCAGGCCTTGCATAGTTGTGTGTAACATCAGGAATCTTCATTGATGCCTAGTTTTCCTCGATTTTTAATTGACCAAAATAAACTTCCAAATTTGGCCTCCAATAACCTTTCATCTCCTGTTCTTAGTTGCTACAAATTAGTTGGTGATGTTAATTCCAATTTTGTTCACAGATTCCTGAACCGTTCATCCTCCTTGTTCTACTTAATCTTTTTTCCGGCAACCCATATACAGCTACCACATGATATGATCTCTTTATCTCAACCTGAAACTGCTTACAGAGCAAAACAAGTTCAAGTTTTTTTTTTTTTTTTTACATGGGCACTTTTGCAATCCAAGACAAACCCCAACCAAACCCATTTGCCAGAGTACTAGCAGTTGTCTATTACACGGGGCATGGCCTTCACACTATTACATCAAAACTAATACAAGGAACCATCTTAGTCCAGGCTCACTATAAGGGAAATAAAGAAAGCGGACTCTTAACCTTTAAGAAAACAAGCATCCTGGTTCATGTTTTGCTAAAGAGATTACTCTGGACTAGTAATTCCTCTATAGTTTCCAGGCAAATTGGGTACACGGAAGAACAGGATAAAAAGTTGAGAAAACATGTTTACACGTACGCATAAAGATTCAATGTTACCTCATCAGAAGGAGCGGTCGGGTGATGAGATGGTTCTGGGTTTCCTTCTTGTTGTGGCTCTTCTTCTTCTTCTTCTTCTTCTTCTTCTTCTTCTTCATGGGTTGCTTCTGATGGTATCGACATAAGATGTGATTATCTATGAGGCAAAATTGGAGTCGAAATGGTTTAGCTAAGATGGGTTTGTGGATTTAACTCTTTCCCTCTATTTTCCCAGTAGTTTACAGTCTGTTTGGGTGCTCAGAAAACCCACCGTCTCCACCTTCTTGGTCCGGAATCCTGATGCAACCGTATGACTCCAAAGTTCAGTGATGAGAAGAAAGGGGATGAGCGTGAAAATTAGAATCGCCGAGAGTAGAACAGTTGAGGGCGAAAGCGTAATAAAGAGATTTTTTTTGTTCCCTTTCTATCTCCTAAACTATTCACAATTTATCTACTTAGTCCCTAAACTAGTAAAACAACCTATTTTATCCCTGAACTTCTAGATTGCATCCCATTTAGTCTAATACTTAACGGGAGCCAAAAAAAACGGGAGCCAAAAAAAACGGGTAATTGATATTCACACCCCCAAAAATTGATACCCACACCCTTTTTTTGTCTTGTGGTGGAATTTTTGCACATGAAACTTTGACTAGAAGACAGAAAAGGGGGTGTGGATAACAATTTGGGGAGTGTGGAGATTACTCCCCTTTTTTTGGACAAAAAACTTCTCATGTGCACGTGTGGCTTTTTCCCCAAATGAAAGGGTAAAGTTGTCTTCCTAAACGCATTCTTTCTCAAACAAATAATTAGCCATCACAACATGTTTGAGCCTTGATTACATTAACCAATCCTTTAAAGTAATCCCTTACTCCAAAAAAATCTCAACAGTCTTCTGATTCAAAAATGAAAATACTAAACAAAATGTCGACTGATCATCTTAGAAACAAGATTTGAACAATTAAAGAGATCAATCAAATTCCCCGAAATTGAAGAGGTCTCCGAACAAGTCTTTGTTCCAAAGCTCTCTCTTTTAGGGTCCACTTTAGAGAAGATTTTGTTCATTGAAAACACTCTCTCTCTCTCTCTCTCACTCTCATATTTGGGGAAGAAACCCATATGTTTCTCATATGAGAAATTCTCCGTCTAAAAAATTAGCTACTGTTAACTATTAGACGAAATGGATTGTAATCTTGAAGTTGAGGCATGAATAAGGTTGTTATAATAGTTTAGGGACGACGTAGAAAAACTATGATTATAAGGGATAAAAACAACTCTTGTAGAACCAGTTCATACGTATTTTTGCGGGGTGTCCACACCTGGCGGGGAAAGAGAGGGTTTTACTCTTGATGGGTGTTTCTCGCTTTTAATTGCCCTCATTTTCAATAAGAATTTTTCTCTCTTAAACTCAAATCTGAGAGTTTATTATTGGTGTTCCCTTTGTTTATTTCTCTCGGCTCCCATGTCATCATCGAGGTGTCAGTTCAAACTCTGACAGCGATGGTGGGGTGATGGTTCTTTGACGAAGGGAGGCGGTAGTGATGGCGGTCCAATGACGACTCAGACCGATTGGCTTAAGCTTCGCTGCTACGGGTGTTTGGTTTTTAATCAATGTGAGTTTTCTTATGCGTAAGAGTGCGAATGGGGTGGCCCATTATATGGCTGTAGGGGAAGTAGTCTAGGTGCCTGCATTAGGAAGGCTATCACCCTTTGTGGTTTTCTAGTTCTTTGAATAAAGAAGAATACTACTCCCTCTGTCCTTAACTTTTAGTCCCTCATTCTATTCTAATTGGATAAAAAACTAGTTATAACTTTAAATCTGTAATAAATTTTATATTCAATATGGATCTTGTTTGATAAATCTCAATTAGTTCGATAAGACAATGTTTTCAAACTCATGTAAAACAATGTATATTTCGAGATATAATGAATTAAAAAGTGGCACGAACTCCCAAAAGGGACTAATAAATTGGGACAAAGGGGGTACTTTTAGGTGATTACCTTGTGTAACTGTGTTTCCATCAATGAAACTATTATCATTTTTTACAAAAAAATAAAAAATAATTGAGTTCCCCACTTGTGAACGGCAGAGTTGGATTCTCTCAGAATAGCCAAGATGCATATAAACTTGTTTAAACACCTCAATGCTTGCGACCTTGGATTGTATCGTAGATGATGTCGCCCCAAGTGTAGGGCTAGGTATCGCATAGCATAATAACCGGTAAGACCGGGTCGAATCCACAGAGACCAAATGCACCCGGCGTGAGAGTTGTCTTGCAAGTGTAGGTTTTTAGCCTTAAAGCGGCAAACTTGGCTTTTGGAGTTTGTTTGGTGGAATTCTTTCAACTTCGTGAATGACTCGGAAGATTTAAATAGACTAAATTAAACAAGGCTAAGTCGAGGGGGTTCACAACACCCATGACTTAGGTCGATTCATTCTCCTCTAAAATAACCGGCTCGGGGACGCCGTTAAACAACCCCGAACGGAAGGTTTGGAATTTAAACTCATTCAACTAGAAATGGTGTTTAGCAAAGATTAGGATTTTTGGTTCAATTGGCAAACGGCCGAATTGACATCGCCCTAAGCATCACACGTGCCAAGTAGATAAACTCTTGGCTACGCGTGATCAAAGAGATTAACAAACCCGAGCTTTGGTACGTAAAATAAATCCTATCTCTTTGTTGAACAAACGATGTTTGCATTATGGCGAGGAGAGCGAATAAACCTAAGTCACGGGGTGCTAACCACCCCATGACCGAGCCTATAACGACTATTCGATCATTACTAAGTAAAACATGACTATTTTTATAAAGGAAGTAAAGAACATGACATATAACTTTGAAAAATAATTTTTAATGAAGATCCTAAGTTAGCCTACAACTTTAAACCTTAAGAAAATCACAAACAACACTTACTAACTTGAGTTTTAGGAAGGAAATGACTAGAACAACACAAACACTAAAAAGTTGATAAAAATGCAAATTAACTAGATTACTAGGAAGGTCTAAGCAAGAGCTACAAGATTAATAAACATGAAATTAATGTAAGACAATAACTTACATGGGAAAAACTAGAGAGAGAAAGCTTCCAAAGTCCTCCAATGGAAGAGCAAAAACTAACTAAGAAGGAAGAAGCTAGGAGAGAGGAGAGAGGAGAGTATTTATACTGAAATCCATTTACATTGGCTAATTATCTCAAAAACATACTATAAGTGGAAAGTTTCCATAAATGGAAGATATTAAAGCAACCAAAAATCTGTCAAAAATCGCCAAGGATGAGTCTGGATCGATCCAACCCTTCTTTGGATCGATCCAAAGTGGTCTGGTGAGATTTTGATGAAGTTGGATCGATCCAACTTCATCATGGATCGATCCATAAGTGTCTGTTCGGGGAGATTTTTTACCCAACTTCGCGGGCACGCCCCGGCTTCGTCCGAACTCGGAATGAGGTGATTCTTGAACCGTTGGAAAGCTCTATGAGTCTACTTTCAAACCCAATTGACCTCATCTTCATAGCCTTTGTATCTTGAGAGAAATGAGCCTTTTTCTATCGGTTGGTCATATTTTCTCGAGGCTCATAACTCCAAATTTCTTGGTCCTTTGTTTCGGGCCTTCCTTGAACCTTCCAAAGCTCCTTGAATCGACTTTTAAGCTTCGGCGATTGTCCTCCACGGCATTGCGGGACCTTGGGTACTTCCGGATACAACCGGGGATTATTTGGAGCTTAAGGATACGCCTTTTGCTCCATTTTACCTAAAACTTGGAAAACACACCAAACGCGCAATATCAAACAATTCAAAGTATTTTAAATGCGAAAGTGTGTGCAAAATGAGAGAGATAAGCCCGGATTATATGCAACATTTGGGGCTTATCACTCAAGGTATAAAAAATAATACAACAAACATCATCTCTCTATCACCTTCCACACTACAACCATCCCACCTTTTCACTACCATAATTAGACATCATTCGTCATCTTCGAACACCAGCACCAATCCCAAATTAACACCATCCTTCCACCTCCACATCTCCACCATCAACATCTTTCCGCCACCTTCCATGCCTATAACCACCATACTACTTCACCACATCTACTCGCCATCGCCATCGTCAGCACCAGCACAACAACATTACTCCATTGCAATACATCCACTACCACTTATTCTTTACCATTGACTATTGTAGCAGCCGAGGTCGCAAGGGTCAACTTGGATTTAACAAGGGAACGATCTCCCCTGCCCTTTCTGGTCCTTGGAGGGAACTATACGCTCGGCCGTGTCGTCTGCCAAAGGACGCAGAACTATGGACCAGGCGCTCGAATATATTCCTTAGCGTCTAGCCTCCCGGTCCGTCATGCCTTCGGCAGGAGGTTCCTTGGTAGGACATTCTGCACGGCTAGCCTTCGAGAGATCCGGAGACCATCTCATCCGCCGAAGGGTAGTGAGCATCCGAGCTGAGGGACCTAGGGGCATCTTCAACCAGGGATGAGGATGTCAGCCGAGAGGAGAGGTGTCGCAGAGGACCGAGGAAGCCGGTGCCCTGGCCAAGGGTGGTTGGCGCTGTGACAGGTGACAAATGGGACTGAAGTGGTGTCAGGCGGCATCTGGACGGTACGCTCGAGGCGTCTGGCGGACCACGTGACGTACCGGGGGGTATCCGAGAATTGTTGAATATTAAGGCATGCAAGTGAGATGACGACAGCCGAAGCAGCGAAACACTCATGACTTGCCCATGTGCTCAGTTAGGGAAGGACGACGCGTGGGAGACACGGTTAGCGTGGTGGATAAGCTTCCCTTTGCCTACTATAAAAGGGAAGCTCCCTCACTAAATAAAAGGGTTCTTCCTCTTCTTTTATTCTATCCCTCTCACTCTCACAACTTGCATACACTTTTCCATACTTTCTCAACAACATCTCACCGCCGGTGACTTACTAGATCGTCAGAGTGCCTCCCTGGACCACCACCGTCCGGGCGAGGCGCTAATACGGGCGTTACTTGTGCAGGCGTTACTTGTGCAGGTTATCCTCTCAGGCGAACCTACTAGATCTCAAGCTATCCTTACCCTTCTTCTCATCCTTTCTACTCGTTCTATAAGGATCAAAGAGGTCCACCGGAGAAGCGAGCCCCACAACTACCATAGCCACCATCTCACTGTCAGATGCAGTACCTCACCATACACCACCACTACTTCAAATTACACAGCAAGCATTGATAAAATGGAAGACAACATTTAGAAAAAATATGATTACATTCTATTGATATTTTTATCAAACTAAAATTTTACCCCGACTCTTAGTTTCTATGCCAAATAGTTTCTCAACTTAAAGATTTTCGCCTTCAACACTTAATTTTCAACTTCCAATTTTCTCAAACAACATCATGTCTATATTTTTCCTTTTTGTTTGCACCGTCCAAACCGAGTATAAGAGGATCTCCACTTCATACTCAAATTTAGACTCAAACTCAAATTTGAGTAAAAATCATTCAAAATTCTCCTCCACTCCTTATCCAAACCTATACCAAATTTGAGTTTTACTCAAATATTTCACCAAATCTAACCGAATTTTCAAGGCTCTTTTCTTGCGTTGCTGTTTACCTTTTTGCCATTCAATGCTGTGGATTAGATCTCCACCGTAGAATTTGAGTAAAGGGTCGGAAGGAGCCATACCAAATTAAGTTTCAGGTTTGCTACAAGCACTAACACTTTACCAACAATTGCACAAACTCTTTCACATGATGTGAGAGAGTGTGTAATTGTTAGTGTAAAATATTAGTGCCTTTATCTTTTCTCATCAAGTTTTTACCCAATTTTTTACTCAAATTTGAGTAAAAATTTGGAAAAAAAGTGGAGATGCTCAAGAAACCACACATCCTAATTCCCTCCCCCATGTAATACACCAAGCACATGATAGAATGAATTTTTCGTAACAGAGTAAAATATAGTAGAAGACAATACCGTCTTCGTCCCACTTATATACGAAAGACGTGCAAAAAATTGAAGAAAATTATATCCAAAGTATTTTACGTTCGAAAATTGCACCGAAAATCATTTAGCAAACTCATCATGAGAACTCCACCCCAAAAGTAACTGTCAGTAACGGTGTGCTAAGCAAAATTCTGAGTTCCCCAAACAGATAACAGCCACAAATAATATGGTCCTCACTCTGTATCGTTCTATACATAACCCCTGCGTATATTGATTGATGTTTACCAACATCAAATTATCCCCACAAGAAAAACAGGGTGAGAAGAAGACACAGATGAGCCCAACTGAAGCTCAGCAGCAGATTCGAAAATGGCGATCACAACCCCACTCCCTTCCTCTACTCCAAACCACCTCCTCCACTCACCCCTTCCCTCACCGTCTCCGTCGTTTCACTGCCTCCTCTTCACCGGCTACAGCCTTTTCCGGTCGCGATGGCCGCCGTTGTCTTCTTCTTCGCCCGTGTTTTGTAGTAGTAAGAGAAATGGCGCTCTGTTTCCGATCGCGTTGAAACTCTCCTCGAGAGTCGGTTTTCTTGCGAAATCGACAGAGGAGAGCAAGTTCGAAACCCTAACAAGCGACGGCGATGATGATGATGATGATGATGATGGAGACGGTGAAATTAAAGTCGAGCCTCATGGTCGTGAAGATGAGACTGTTCACCAGCATTCTGGTCTGACTAGTTCATTGAGGATCGGAACAGGCTCTTCGAGTGATTCTCTGTCCCTTGGCATTCGTGAGCCAGTTTACGAGGTCTGAATCTCTGATTTATTCAATTTTGGTCTAATGTTTGGAATTCAATTTCTATTGAAGCGCCGTTTTTTGAATTTTATATGGTGGATGATATTGTTTGGCGGTTGATGATTGTTGCACAAGAAACGGTTGTTGTTTGTATTAATGAAGAAAAATTAGGAAAACAGTAGCCATTACCCGAGTAAAATTACGTTTTTTCGCAGACAATTTTCACTATCTTATTAAATTTGTGATGTAAGCACTGAACAAATATGTGGGCGTGTGCCATGCGGCGCTGGGGAAATGTAGATGTGATATTTTGGTCTTATAGAGTCTAGCATGGCACTCGGTAGATAGTATTGAGAAATGTATTTAAGTTAGAGCTAATCGCCAAAATTGGCATCCCCGTTTGAACCATGCAGGCCGGCCATGATAGTTGGGAACTGATTGGAAAGTTTTGAGATATGGATGAATTTGATAATGTTTCGTTTAAACTTGGAAAAGGGAAGGAAAGGAAGAGAAACTAGTGTGCCTTTCATTTATCCTTGCTTGGTCGTATTTTAAATCTAGTAGGAGAAGAAACATATGAGGGAGTGCATGGAGCAATTAGTTGGGGCCCTTTCATTTTTGCAAGTGTACATTATGTCTCCGCCTCTTCTGTACTTTCCTATTGAAGAATTCGTTGGGGTAGATAATCGGAAACCTGCATGATTAGCACACGGATATGAAGGGAGATTATTCCCGAGAGAATAAGATGTCATGGAGGCTGGAGCTAATTGATTTGATTTTTCTGCATGCTTTACTATGTGATGTCACTTGTGTAAAGCAATTGTTTTTCAAGATAATTACCAAAGAATGAATTCTTAAAATTCTTTTGTGGTCCAGTGATTGTGACAACATTTAAATCTTCAGTGTGGTGTGGAAGTTTGTTCCTTCCTTGACATATTTGCTGTCTTTAGGTCTTATTTCTTACATGAATATTTGTTGTCTGTGAAGGTAGTTGAAGTGAAGTCCAATGGCATGGTCTCTACTAGGAAAATAAATAGGAGGCACTTGTTGAAGTCAAGTGGTGGGTATTTTTTGATTTTGCTTTGGCCAAAATTTGCATACTTTCCTTTCTTGTTTGCTTTTGTATAAATAAGCACCAATTAATATTGACATGGAGTTGTTGCGTGGAAGATTACGAACTGGCATAAACTTATGATCTCCCTCCCTCCCTCTCAATATATATGTGTGTATATGTATGTATGTATGTATACCTATCTATCTGTCTATCATTCATTCTCATATATGCTGATATGCCTCAACATCAGGTCTTCGTCCTCGAGATATCCGAAGCGTTGATCCATCACTGTGGTTGACAAATACAATGCCCTCTTTGCTGGTACCACTTGCATGCTTGTCTCTTGATTACTTGAGTTAGTTCAGTCAAACTGGCATGCTTTCTACAAGAGTGCTTCAGGATACTCCATTAGTTTTGACATAATTCCAAACTCGATACTTGGTATCATTGGTGGATTTTATGATACCAATTACAACACAAAACAAAAAGCTGGTTGTTAGTTTATCACAAACATAATTCATTTGGTTCTAGTTATTGATTATAAATGAAATTTCCAACTGTAGTCAATATCAGAAGAACTTCACCCTTGTTTTGTGGCCAAAACTCATGTTTACAACATGGTTTTCTGACGCCTCTAGGTCCGTGAGAATGCGCTACTTCTGAATTTGGGTTCATTACGGGCAATAGCTATGCAAGAGAGTGTCTTCATATTCAATTACAACCGGTAATGATTCGTTACTCAATATCCTGACCCGAATAGTTTATTTTTCAGAAATAGAATGATTTTCTTTAGGTAATGTTGATATATTATTTCCATGTGATGGGAAATTGTTTTTCCAGTGTCTTCAAATTCGAAATGTGTAAGATTTCGCTAACTTAATATTCCATCTTGATCAGAAATCACATGGCTAAACCTTTCCAATTAGGTCCTTGTATCCTGTCCCCTCACATGTTTAATTGTTTATGAATTTGAAACTCTCTCTCTCTCTCTCACACACACACAACTTCGTCTCCATTAAGTCTGTCTTCTCTAGGACATCTCCTCTGACTATGGGTACAATATTAAAAATCTTGTTCATGCCGATAAATCTATCTCCTATATTCTCTCACCCATTCCTTATGTCATCTGTTGAACTTTTCTTCTTGATTCTATCACTATGTCCCAAGAAGTACACTCCTAACCCAATTATCCATTATTTTTACCATTCTTGAACATGTATCAAATTAGCTCCTCATGGCTGGCTGAACCACTCCTGGAAATTTGGCAATTGATTTCCACATTGTGTTCTTCCACTTTCTCATTCAACCACCTCTGTTTTTCTTTTTCTCAGAGCAGCAGATACTAATGATACAATTTATTGGCAATATCCCATGTTCTGCTTTCTATTATGTTCTCAGCTGAACCAGACTGATGTACTGTTTGATTTTCTTAATTATCTGTAGCAAAGGAGGGAAAGCTTTTATAGATACATTATTGCCGCGGTTGAATCCAAAAAACATGAATGGAGCGCCATCCATGCCATTTGAGCTCGAGGTTAGTTCAATGCTATGAATTTCTGTTTAACATACTAGAAAATGATGGGGTTTGGCACTCAGGTACCTCTTGTGACTTGACATTGGTAATTCCGACAAGAACATAGGGTTCACTTTGAAAGTGTCTTCACCATTGAGTGAGCGCATATCTTCTAATATGTGAGTGGCTAAATCCTGATACTGTACTTACTCTCTTTCTGTCTATGCGATTGAGCAAGGTCTCTAGCTAACGAAATCTCGGGCAGTAAATTATTCTCTAATGCAATATATCTATGTGAACGTTAATATCTCTAACTCAAACAATCTGTTAGCATGGCTCCCTAGTATCTTCTCCTGCAAAGCAAAGCACTGTTTGCGAATCAGGATCATCAATGGTCTTTATGACAGGAGTTATTTGTCCCTCTTTGTTTGCTGGTGCTTCTTCTGCATGTTGGGCAGGAAATGATACTCTACACCATTGCATGCGCTTCACTCTTGTTTTGTCTTACTAATTTTACGGTAGAAAAAGTCAAAAGCTCTAAATTGTATCATTTTATATGCCATTGGGTGTCTTCCTTACTTATTTTCCTTCTTCACATGGAGCCATCTACAATGACGCTGGGGCGGTTGGGTGATGACGTTGTCAATGAATTCCTTCGGAAGTTTTTTCCTTTTCGTAGAAGTTGTACATAAATGTCATGGTTCTGCTTCATTGTCCTAAATAGTTCAACAGATACCAAAGTCTTTTTCAATCGATTTCCAAAGAGATAAAGGTGCGCTATATCCTAATACTAACTATTGATGTATTCCTTGACTTTGAGATCAAGCAAGGGCATTTACCATGTCCGTTCGTGTGCCTGTGTATACCTACTAGTTTCTGTGGTACATTGCATTGTTGAGATGAAAATCGGAACTTTTGAAGAGCTTTCAATGTTTATATTCAGGTTGTTGAAGCAGCCTTGCATTCACGAATACAGCGGCTGGAGCGCTGGTTAATGGATTTAGAACCACGTGTGAGTATGGGAACATAGTGAGTATATGTACATATTGTTTTCTTTCCTTTTCCTTTATCTGGAAGGATCTTATGTCAAGATTATATTTACTACTTGCTTTGGAACCGAGCTTGCTGAATGTCTGGAGGAAAGCGGAGCCTTCTTATAGCATGTGCTCATGTGATACTCGTCATATTTTTTGTTTAAAGTGCCTGAAGTGTAGGATTTAATGAGATGGCATTAATCTCTATACCCTAAATTTGCTGGTCTTCCATGAAAAGACCATACTTCTACGCCTATCAATTCTAATGATGCTGGGAAAAGTGTCATGGGAACTTGTCCTAGGTTAGTACATATTTTGTACTGAAACCATGCATGTCTCTCAAATAAAAAAACGCGGCAGAGTATCACCTGTCAAATTCTGCTTCGATTTCTAGTGTCTCATCTTCATTTTGTTACAATAAGAGTTCTTCTTTGTGCTTCAGGTGCAAGTGCTACTAGAGGTTTTGCCTAACCGACTTACAGCTGACATATTGGAGGAACTTCGTATCAGCAAGCAGACCTTGGTACTCTTCAGTTATTGTCTTAACATAACCTAATTAACTACTTCTATAGTTTTTGATTCTTAATTCTGTGTATGAAGGTGGAATTGGGTTCAAAGGCAGGGGCTCTCAAGCAAATGCTGCTCGATATTCTTGAGGATTCTCATGAAATCCGTCGTATCTGTATCATGGGAAGAAATTGCACTCTTAGGCATGGAACTGATGACATGGAATGCTCTGTTCCCCTAGAAAAGCAGATAGCCGAGGGTGCGTATTGATTTGCATTTCACTTATGCTCATTTGCATTTGAGAATAGTAATGATGTTACATAGATTACCCTTGGAATTTGATTTATTATTTGCAGAAGAGGAGGAGGAAATTGAAATGCTTCTGGAGAACTATCTTCAAAGGTTATTTCTTATTTTAATTTCAACTGCAAACAGCACATATCATATGTTGGTTGCGCTGTTCATGCAATAGCTTGTTTTGCTTTTGCATTATCAGTTCCCTATGGAACATAAGTGCAACAACTTCCAAATTCGACTTGGGATTTGGAACAACAAACGACTTGGGATTTGGAACAACAAACCCACAGCTCCCTAACATATTCGGAATATCCTCTATGCACCCCCAGAGTAGTTACACTTGTAATTATTTAAATTCGAACTTCAAAATAACTGCATGTGGACCTAAAGGTTGGGCTAATTACCTGTGCTTTACATGTGAGTCTCTAATGATTTAATTTTGTGGTTAAGTTATTCAACTTCCACTTTAAGGATGTGCTGTCATCTACAAAATCTTGTATCTGTTGAATGGGCTAGATATTTTGTCAACCCAAACATCTAAAATAACCCCACATGAGAGACCCTGTTGGGACCAGCAATGTTAATAAAAATCAGAGCAGACCATGGGGGAATGACCTGAGCTATGGACAAGGAAGGGCTTTGATAGACAATTGGCATTATGTGAAGATGTCGTGTGCTTTTCCTACGGTATTTTTTCAGAATTTGCTTCTAGATGTTAGCAATAGCGTAATTTTTGTATTATGTGGAAGATTTAACAGAAAATTGGTCTAAAGGCCAAGTTTGAAGCTTTAAATAGTGTTTAGTCCAGCTTAATTTATTTTAATGCTTCCAATACATTGATAGAATTTTTTTGGGGGCTCAAGGACAATACTAGACAAAAATACCCTTAATGAACCCCACCACACGCGCACTATGGAGTAGTCTTTGCGGACAAAAGCGAAATAGAAATTTGATGGGACGGGTCAGTCACATTTTTGGGTCTTTGCACTATGTCAGTGTTCATTACCCCAGTCAACATTTTAGGGGCACCATTAAGGGTATTTACTGTTTACTATGAAAGCGAAATAGAAATTTGATGGAACGGGTCAGTCACTGTGGCCCCGACAGTTGGCCCCGGCTGTTGTCCCCATTAATCTCTCTCTTTCTCTCTCTCATGGGACGGGTCAAATAGAAATTTGATGGGACGGGTTTCTCTCTCATGAGCGTGGGATAAAATTGGTGGGTGGGACAAAATTAATTTTCTCTCTCCTCAATTTTGGGATTCAATTTTAGGGGATTTAGACTTTTTAGGATAGGGTGTAGTGAGTTTAGGCATTTTGGGTTTAGGCACTTGGGGTGCACTTTCCAATTATAGGGTTTTAGTGGTTTAGACACTTTCATAGGGTACCCTATGGTTTTAGGCACTTTATAGGGTACCTTAGAGTTTAGTTTTAGACACTTTCAGAGGGTGCCCTAGTATTTAAATTTAGGGTGCACTTTCCAATTATAGAATTTTAGTCGTTTAGACACTTTCATAGGGTACCCTAGGGTTTTAGACACTTTTATAGGGTACCCTAGGGTCATAGGCACTTTCATAGGATACCCTGGGGTTTAGGTTTAAGCACTTTCATTAGGTTTGGGGGTTTAGGCACTTTCATTGGATAGTGGGGGCATTTTTGGAATGTGTAGGTGATTTGTCCTCTTGGCATTAAGGAAAAAGTTGATGTCCTTATTGCAGTAAAGACCCCTTTACTATGTACTCCCCAAAAACGGACCCAAGATTTAAACCTAATACTGTCAAACATGAAACAACCTTAGTCACACTACTGCAAGCTGAAGTAGCGGAGGACTGACCTGAGCTATGGACAAGGAAGGACTTTGATAGACCATTCATAATATGTAAAGAAGTTGCACTCTTTTCGTACAAATTTTTCCACAAGTTGCTTCCAGATATTAGTCACACGGCAAAACCCAAGACTGTCAAACATGAAACCTTAGTCACACTAGGCTATCTGAAGTAGCCCTTGGCTTCCTAATTTATCATTTGATATAGGCATCTACATGTACTGAAAAGGTGCATATTTTCTATATAGAGCATTTACCGCCAGTTATCTTCCTGGAGAAACTTCCAACTCAGCATTGTTACTTAAGGTGACTCTCATCCCGTCTTTTGACTGCAGATGCGAATCTTGTCATGGTCAAGCAGAAAGGCTTCTCGATTCTGCAAGAGAAATGGAAGACTCAATTGCTGTGAACTTGAGGTCTGTATATGTATCCATATCTGTAATTTGTCAATTATATCAGAATCAATTTGCCGTGTCACATGTAGCTTTCGTAAATGAAACTGTAGAAAAGGAAAAACAGACAAATAAGTAGTTCACACTTCACAGGAATATTGTAATTACTGCTGGTGAACTTGTCATTGTGCCATGAGCTAAATGTGGCCATGGGAATGACTGTGGTAGGTAAAACTTGAGGAGAATTTTGGCTCCATTGGGGTTAGAGACAATGTAGCACCGACATGGATAAGGGACATGACACAGATGCGCCGACAAGCAAATTTTCAAAAAATGAGGGACACGACATGTTTGGGGAGTTCCTCTATAGCACATATTGGGGAAACGTGTGAGTGTGTGTGTACATATATATACACTTAGAGAACATAAGAGGAGGGCCTAGGCAGCCACAGTCTGGCTCATTGACACCACGATTGGTGTAATGACAGAATCTGTTGTACTCAATGGTTCTTCTTTTGATGAGTGTATCTGAGCGTGTATTACTAAATGTTAATCCGTTTTGTTTTACTTGGAAGTCTCTAGACTGATTCTTATACCGTATTTAAGCTTGCAACTGGGATGTTCAACAACTATAGTCAACTTTTCACTTAATTCAAGCTATATTTTCTTATCAGCTCTCGGAGGCTTGAGGTGAGTAGAGTGGAATTGCTCCTTCAAGTTGGGACATTCTGTGTTGCAGTAGGTGCTTTGGTTGCAGGTAATTTATTGTTAATGTGCTTTAGGTATCAGCTGTCACATGCTTACGGCTACAGTTTTTGTGGACAATGATTTCACAATTTTATCTTATCATGTTGGTGTTTTGGCTAATCAAATCTATCACCCATTTAGTTTCCGTCATGCACAAGTGAAACGTCACCTTGAGATAAATACGGCCATGGATAAGTGGGGCAATAGCCTTGGTCTTTGTTTACGAAGGTCTAGATTTGAAGACCCAAAGAATTTGGCCTCCAGTGTTTGAACGAGTAGGCCGCACGTTAAGTTTTGCCAAATCTAGCATATGTCACATGCTAATAGCTAGAGTATAGGTCAAAGTTGTATGCTAATGTAAAATACTCGCTCAGATGTTAAAGAGGCAGGAGTTAAATGCCCTTAGGGTTGAATGCCAATTTACTAGAGTTAAATTGGTGTAATTCTGCAAAGTGGTTGGAGATCCAATCCGCTGAGTGTAAGAAGTGAACTAGTGTGCTGCCTTGAGTGGAGGGATGACGCAGTTAGATGACTACCTTGCTTGGTTCTGCTGACTCATGGAAAACAGTGTGCATCTGGGTAAGTGTATCAAAGAACCTGTAGGAGATTGTTCGTGAACCCTTTAGGCTCTAAACCCGCCAGATGACGTTGAGACATTGTTAATGGAATCATGTAGCCCTGTGAATAACTCTCCCAATTGAAAACAGTTGTTCTTAGGCATTTCTGGTTATCAAGTTTCCCTCTTTCTTTGTTCTCATTTCTAGTTTTGCTAACTGCCCTCTGCAATATTTCTGTCAGAATCCTACATGATCTAAAAATATGTCATTGCTAACCCCTCTTTTTTCAAGGAATTAGATTGAATCTTCTGCAGATGGCATAAACCAAGTATACTTTTTTCCTTCAATGTTCATTTTCTAGATGAAGACAAGTGTCTAAGCATTGGCCTGAACATTTCACTTCCACATAGAATCTCAAGATCCGTCTAGATTTTCAAATTGCAGAATGCCCCTCTGCTACTTCATTCCATGGGTGAAACGATGATTGAGGCATTAACTGGTATCATTTTGGATTCCACATAATCTTTTATAGTCTGCCTACTGAATGTAGTTGTGGTTAAAAACATCTTGAAAATTCACTTCACGAATTTGGTGGACAGAAGTTATCCCTCCACTGAAATAATGCATATTAAAGAAAAAGTGGCTTGATTCTGGTGCTTAGATTATCAATTTTGGCCTCTGGCATTCGAGCTCAGGCACGAAAGCCTGTTTGACATTTTATTATCGTTGTCCTTGGGGCCGATATCAAGATCTTCTTGTTTGGCTAATTGCAGGTATATTTGGCATGAACTTGAAGTCCTATCTTGAAGAACATGTGGTACTTCTTCTGGAACCTCTCCCTCACTTGCTATTCATGCTGCTGGTGATCAAAGCCTTACGTTATCGTTGCCTTTCTTGTAGTTTGCATTTTGGCTGACGACGGCAGGGATAATAGTCGGCGCTTTTGTCGCATTTTTTCTGATGTATACTTATCTCAGGGTGAGGAAAGTACTGTAAGCTTGGGAAGAATCCAGTGTAAGTCGCATCTATTTCCTCTCACTGACATTTTTAGCTTTGGTAATAGCTAATACGGGGACGTTAAATGCTGTGTTTGGATAATGGATATCTGGAGAGACTTAGCAACCAAAATGAAAACATTACCCTTTGTTTTTTCTCTACACATCCCTCGGTAATTCTATGATCCAAACAGAGCCTTGATGTTTCAAGATCTCTCTGACTTCTTGATTCTTGTAACTCGATGAGACAATAGAGCAATTGTTTTGAGACCTCAAAACCTAATACTAGTAATCTCATCACAGGCAGCTGAAGCCGGCACTGGTAGGACAATATGCTCCCAAGTAAGTATGATCGGCTTGAGCTGGTTGGCCGGATGCGTACCGAGCTTCATTACTCCTGCAGGATCTTTGGAAACAGTTGCGGCTGTTTTAATTATTTGCATGGAGTGTCAATTCTTTTTATTGCAGTATATTTTAACAATCACATAGTTAGGCTTACCTAAATGTATTTTTTTTTTCTACAAAAAGTATAATAGCATCAGGAACGATTTTTGGAGAAACATGAGTCATTAATATTACGAAGCATGAGTCATTAATATTACGAAGCATGAGTCATTAACACGAGTCACTCCACGTCATGAAATGAATACGAAAATGATAGAACTACACTCACTTTACACCAACACTCAAAGAGTGTGGTCCATATTCGTGCTCAACTTCGCCCCAGGGGCATTGAACAATCTCCCCATGCAAATGGGTGCGGTTGTAGCATAATCGTATCATGTCCATTACGCTACCTTCTTCTCCACAAGCAAATTTTCGAAGGCATCAGATTCACCTAAAATCTACTCCAACTAAACAGGAGCAACGCAAGAGTACAGCTCAGAAACTGAGAAAAAGTCAACAACCCTAAACTGCGCAATATATTATAACAGTAAACAAAAGCATCGGATAAAATGCGACAAAACAGATGGAACGCAAAAAAACAAAATAGTACCAAAGACGCATAGGCAAATATCGACACCGAATCGAAAAATCACTCATTGGGCAGTTCAAATCCAACAAATGCCAATCGCACCTGCTTCTAAAGAAGTGTTTTTCCTATGGTCCATCATTTTGAACAAAAATGTTGATACTACAAACAAAATCCTTGATATAAAGGGAAACCGTGCGTGACAAAGTTATCCTTCTATACCTTCAGCATGCTTAGAAACGGTATTTTCTCGTTAGCTAAGCAGATCAATGGTTTCGAGCAAAAACCTCATCTTCTATCACAATAAGAGCATATGCTTCCCAGCTCAAATCACCAAAACATGAAACAATCTCCCATGAATGGGGCAGTACTCACCCGGCTAAAAAATCGAATGGAAATTCCGTGATTGGTGAAATCTCTTAAAGAAGGTGGTGGCTATTTCAGTGGGTCTACAGTAGAATTTGCCTCTTTTCCCGGTTTTGAACCTCCATTAATGACCATATTCCCCACTCCAAACTCCATGGCCTCCCTCTCATCCTTCTCCCTCTTCTTGTCTGAGGTGCAACCGTCTGTGGCCCGAGGTCGAGAACCAGGCACAGAGGGTTCAAGAAGCCGGGGTCCTGGGTTGATCCACGGATGACTAAGGCATTGGGCTGCTGTTGGTCTTTTTTCAGGAACAAAGTCAAGTATGGGAACAAGAAAATCAGCCAAGTCCTTCGCATCTTGCTCACTAAACTCATACTTCTCCATAAGCACTTTATTCATGGGCCAAAACCGCAGGCGGCGGATGTGCCTCAAATCACCGTATCTGTTGAAGAATTCCCGGGAATAGCGACCACCTAAAGCAATCTGTGAGACATGTTCATAAAGCAGAGGTACATATATGGGTGCAAGTTATTATTTAGTTTAATCGTTGTAAAGGATGCAATGATGAAAACAAATTGCCGTGATCATTTAATGGGTACCGTGCAAAAGACAAAATAAACCAAGTTATTGCTCTCAGCATTATGCATATACACGCTCTTACCTTGCGTGGCATCATCCCAAGAAGCTCCATCATCAATGCCAAGTGATCCTGCAAAGTATAAAGAATGAAAGTTATAAGTTTATAACATTATAACACGGCCCGAGCTAAACCAGAGACACAAAGCTCACAATTGGAGAAACAATTTACTCGTAAATATAAACTAGAATCTAAAAATGGCAGTCCACTAGGATGATAGTATCCAATAGAAGCCCAAAAATCTTCTTACTTCTCACATGCAGAATTAGTGGAAAGGTACTTATAAGCCAGAATGGTTTGTTCAAAAAAACCACCACCACAAAAAGTAATGTAGGCATGAGTCAACACCACAACAAAAATTGAGCAGTGTGTGTGGATACCTCATCCCTTTCATAGTTGTCACCACTATGAGGATCAAAGAGGACATCGCCTGTGGCCAGTTCAAAACATATGCAAGCAAATGACCACAGATCAGCTGAAGTTGAGTATTTCGATCCCAGGAGAACCTCTGGACACCTGTACTGTCTTGTCTGGATATCACTAGTGAATTGCTTATATGTCCAACAAGCATTCCCAAAATCAACCAATTTGCATTTGAGGTCGATTTCAGCCAAGAGCTTTTGCCGTGTGGAACGACTCCCTCTCCTATGACCTTGATTTTCACCAGAAGCACTCCCCAATCCATCAGTATCTGTTGATTTGTCATTTATAGCAGCATCGTTGGTATGTTCTTCAACAAAATCCCCATTTGTTTTCTCATCATTATGAGAATCTTCAGAACCAGGCGTTTCACCATCATGCTCAATTTCTTGGGAAGCTTCATTCCCAATGCAATTTTGAGCTGCCCGCTTAGCCTTTCTCCGAATTTTCTTCTTCTGGTTCTTTGTCAGGTCAGTCTTCAAGCTCTTGACATCTTTTGAAGCCCCGGACTCGGACACAATCTTACCTTTGCTAGATGCAAGAACAAGAGGTGCGCCTGACTTCCTCGCATCCTTGGCCGGATCAATCATAGAACAAAGCAATATATTCTCAGGTTTCAAATCAGTGTGTATAATTGAGAGCTGGCGATGCAAGTAATCCAATCCAACTAAGACATGTAAACAAATTTCTTTAACCATGTGAATCGGCATCCCACGATAGTCTGAGTACTTAATAAGCGTCAGAAGATTGTCACCCAGGTACTCAAAAACCATGCAAACATGCTGCCCATTTGGCCCTGAATGCTTAAAGTGATCCAAAAGCTTAACGACACAGTACTTGTCATCCGGGTCTCCCTCAGCAATCTGTTTTAGGATCGTTATCTCATCCATTGCTGCCTCAGAATAATGCTGAGCACTCTTTTGCACTTTCAAGGCCACATATATCTATAAGAAATGTTTGTGGAGTCAAAATGGAAAAATTAATTGGAAGATGCGCAATTTAACCAGAAAAAACAAAATCACAAAACCATGTACTGTAGCATCTACAACACCGTTGAACACAACAAGAGCTCTTCCAGTACAAGGAATGCATACAAGAATGTGGAACACAACAACGTTTCCAATTTATTCTTCATAGCACTAAATATACAAAAGCATGAGGTGTAATGTTTTAAACTATCCACATAAAAACACATTTCTAGGCACTTTATTACCTACATTTTGTCTTACAAAAGCTCTTCCCTCTCTAAATTCTTAGTTTGTTAATTGATTGCCAACAATAGCGTGCAAACCCCCCACACACACACACACACACACACACACACAAGACAGCGGTGAAGGTTGCTAAATATCATGAAATCACCATGCGGTGAAGGTTGCTAAGTATCATGAAATCAACATTTTGGAAGGAAGGTGTAAACATATCTACAGAGGATTGTTTGAACTTATATTACTTCAACTGCTTCTACAAAATGGAAGGAAAACTGTAACCATCTCAACTGAAACTGCTGATAATGAAATTTCACGAAAGTTGCATCAAATTCGTTGCTAAAATTGCATTACAAAAAACACACCTGCGAACAGCTATTCTAGCAACAAAGATGTCAACACAAAAAAAGAACCTTGACTTTTTCGCCAAAACGTGAAAAAACTACACTAAAATTAGCCCAAACAGCTCAGCTATCATAAGCCCTCCCTTTTTCCTAAACAGCCAAAAGACATAATTTTTCGACATTCCAAACACAACCTAGCTGAAGCACAATTGAAACAACACCGGGAAATTTCTAGAACCAAGAATTCCCTCTATATCAATAATAAATCAGAAAGTGAGACATACAGATTTCTGGGAGTCCCAAGCGAGCCAGACAGTAGAGAAATGGCCCCACCCGAGCTTGCTCTGCACAACATAGCGTCCGTGCTTGAACGTATCGCCGATTCGAACCGCATGGTACCCTCCACGCCTGTAGTCCTCGGTCCCTTCGTCCTCCGATGAGTACTCGTCGCTCGTCTCGCTCCGATCTCCGTTCCGATCGCCGTTCCGTTCTTCCGCCATCGATGAACGAGAGACCGAAAACGAGAACAGAGCAGTGAAAATTAGGGTTGAATCTTCGAGTGGAACTCTCTAGAAGTGTGGGACTGAGAAATTAGTCAATTAGGGCTTCTCTCTCTCTCGCGTGTTTTTTTTAATCTTTGTTTGGATTGGATGGGGAAGCAGTCTTGCCGGGCAAATAAAGAAAGGAATTATTATGATGATGAAAATGATGACTCTGAATCGCAGTGATACCTTATCATAAAGGGAAAAACTAGTTTTATTTTTAAACTAGTAGTTTATCCTCGGGTGGGCATCGAGACGTATCGTGTCGTGTTCGTGTCAGAATTTTTTCAATCTTAAATCGACCTGTTTAATTTTTCGTGTTATCGTATCGTATCGTATCGTGTCATATTCGTGTTTCGTGTCAGAAATAGCTAACTCTAACCCGCTAATTTCGTGTCGGGTTCATATTGTGTTATCTTGTCTTTCCATAAATTCGCGTGTCGTGTCGTGTTTGTCGTGTTATCTCGTGTTCGTGTCAGAATTTTCACAACCCTAACCCGACCTATTTAACTTTTCGTGTTATCATGTCATGTCATATCGTGTTTTGTGTAAGAAATAGCTGACCCTAACCCGCTAACTTTGTGTCGTGTTCGGGTCGTGTTCTCGTATCGTATCGGAAATTCCCACCCCTATTATATCCTTCAATGTATAGTAATTTTTTCCTATAAATATAAATTTTTTGTTTAATAAATTTAATCAAAATTTATAAAATAAAAATTCATATTGTATATTTAAAATTTGAAAATATAAGCAACTTTTTAAGATATCAGGAAAAAGAAAATGCGTGTAAGAAATTTGGATTAGAGTTTTTTTTTTTTTTTTTTTAACTTTTATCTTTCAAGGCTCAGTTTGTCATTTCACAAAATTAGGGGTGTCAAACGTGCGTGCCGTGCCGTGCCGTGCTTCGTGCCGTGCCAAGCCGTGCCTATTTACTTCATCGTGCCATGGCGTGCCGTGCCAACCTTGCCACGTGCCATGCCGTGCCGTGCCAAACTACTTCATCGTGCCGTGTCGTGCCGTGTTTTTTTGAAGTCGTGTCATGTCGTGCCGTGCCCGATTAGTTAATCGTGCCGTGTCGTGCCGTGCCGTGCCGTTGACTTACTCGTGTTGTGCCGTGCCGTTCCTTTTTTTTAACGTGTCGTGCCTTTTTTGTCGTGTCGTGCTATGCCGTGCGTTTTTTTAGTCGTGCCGTGCCGTGCGTTTTATTAGTCGTGTCGTGCCGTGCCTTTTTTGTCGTGTCGTGTCGTGCCGTGCCGTGTCGTGCCTTTTTTTAGGCGTGTCGTGCCGATGTGCCGTGCGTTTAATTACTATTAGTCGATCTTTGCAAATTAGCTCAATGCCTTTCCAAATTAGTCGATCTTTGCAGTTAGTATTGCACTATTGCTCCCTACTAGCAGAGAACTTCCATCAATTACTTTTTGTCTTGAAACCATCAAAATCATAATTTAGAAGCATATACAATCCTAAGTATGTCATAGCCATCAAGATTACTAACTTAATTAAGTAGTCACTCTAGCTTCTGCATAAACTAATGCACACTTGGTATGATTAATACGAATCGAAGTAACAACTCTATTTTAAGGTAATTCTCTTTTGCATCTTCTTAGAAGAATTTTGGTGGAAAGGGTTAATTCCCATGACTTGCTCTATACATCTGTCCCTTGGAAGATGACTTGCACCCAGAAGATACATACACCTCAGCCACCTAGTCAATCAATTCTGGCAGATGTGAAAACTAACATGGATCAACCTTTTTATCGCAATTTTGAATCTGTAACTGTAAGGTTGATCTTGAATGAGAAATCAGAGAAGAGGATGACATATTTGGCTAAGGGAATGCACTGCTATATCATCAAATGTATCAAGAAATGGACATTTTCATTTCATGTGGAAAAAGCTTCTTACGAAAGGCAAATCAGAACTAACTAGTTTTGTGGTTATTGGTATCCTTTTTTAGTCAATTGAGATGCTTGATTACTAAACAACAGAGACATGGTAAAAGAACAACCTCTGACCATTCTTGTTAAACACAAAAACATTGACTAGAGACAAGAACAGTAGCAGAAAGTAAGACCCAAAACATTCCTTATTGATTCTGTGTTCAAACAATAACCAATTCTGAATACAAAACTGCATTAGCTAAATGAATTAAACATAAAAACCAAAAATATGTGAAAACTATGGACCACACTGAACAACCACCGATTGATCTTCAATCCAATCAGCATAAATACGATTGATCTTCTTGGTTCCTTTCCACTTTGAAAAGCACTTCTTTCCCTCTTCATCTTCATTCGCAGGAGCACTTATCACTGCCTTGATGGAAGGTATCTCATTTCCTAGAACAAGATGTTTTATATAGGCATAGCAACCTCAAATAATTTCAGTAGTTTCCTCCGACAGATCCAATTGGCAGGTTTCAAAAAACACAAAAAATAGGTCATCAAAGCAGCGCAATGACCAAGGCAATTTTTAGTGCTTCCAAACCTTGTTTCAGAAGGTTAAACTGGTGTGCTTTGGTTTAGCTTGTAGATACGCAACTTAAAACTTTATTTAAGTGAGCACCATTTGATTCAATTTAAGTCACAACTAATCTAAAATAAAACCCAGAAGACACACACATAAACACAAAGCATGCAATACGTAATTGGCTAAATCCGTGGTGGTAGTGAGTTACCAAGGCCTCAGTAATCCATCATAGGCTGCATACGCATATTAATATCAAAATGGCTCAGCAACCATCATTGCCAAAAGGCTCATAATTGATAATTCATCATTAAATCATTGCCTTGTATGGAGTAAAACAGCCCAGAAATGAGTAAAATAGGCAGAGAATGGAGTAAAACAGGCGACATGATAATCCCAGTGCTTGCAGCAGTGACCACAGACAAAAATCAGACCAAAGACTATCCATCCGAACCATCCGAAAGACAATCCATCCGAACCATAACTGTAGTAATTGCCCACAAACACAAACAGCTACTGCCCAGAAGGCCAGAAACAAATACAAATGCAGTAGCAGGTTATAGTAAACACTATAACAATGGGCTCAGAATCGTTAAGTAATTCAACATTTTTTGCTACTTTTGGCTGCAATTATATTGCCCCGCCAATATAACAACCTTTGCTACTATCAAATGTTTTGGAAAGTTTCAAAGATTCACAAAATTCAGGTTCAGAGTTCCTAAAACTGGATAAACTGCCCAGAAACACATCACTGCCCAGTAATAACAGTTTCAGATATCACAAAATCTCAGGTTCAGTAGTCATCGTAGCCCATTTTTTCCATTAGTGGCTCAGTGCTCAGTAGTCATCATAGCCCAGAAACTAACAGGTGCATAGTATATGGGTACAGCAGCAGAGCCACAGCTAACACTACAGAGCTGCAACCGAGACACTTGCAGCAGCAGTAGCAGTAACCAGTAGGTAAAGCAGCAGTAAAGAGCACAGAAACAGTACTGTTTGTAGAAACAGTACTGAAACATAGAAACTTAGAAACATAGCAGCAGTATAGTGACCAGAACAGATGCAACAGAAGTAAGAGGAGTAACATGTGGGATACAGTAGCAGTAACAAGTAACAGGGGTGTAACAAACAGTACATCTGCAGCAGCTCAACTCACGGCAGAGCAAATATGAGCATAACAGGGGTGTAACACCATGAGTTTTCACTGTGAAAAGGAATGTAGCAGCCTTCAACAAAGTAAAGTGTAGAAGTAATGTAAGAAAGAGAGAGAACCCATTAAAATATGATTGAAAAATCATTCAAAGCTACTTGAAAAACATAGAAAATAAGACCATGCCGTCGAATTGGATTCTAATCATACCTCGTATACGGTATAATCTCCAAAAGGACCAAAACCAATTTGAAAAAAATAAAAAGAGCAAAATAGACCAAAATTAGTTTACCCTTGTGTTTCTTATCTAAAAAGCATGGATGGTCAAAAGCATAAGTGAGCATGTCAAGTGTTTATTTGTCAAATCCAAATTTTCTAGTAGCGATTGCACAAAGGTGCACAAAGTGCATGATCCATTCCCAAAAGATGCTTGTAGCAAATAGCAAAACCCGAGATTTTCAAAAAAGACTGGACTTAAGTAGATTCAAATGAGCCCTTGTATGTAAAATGGGCTCAGACATTACTTAAGGGTACCCATTTGCAAATTAGATTGCCCGCCAAGGTAATTACGCGATAGCTTGAAATGAACATTATAAATGATTCATCATTGCCCTTTAGTAAGATTGCAAAATGAAGTATGCATAATCAGCCCTTTAGTTAGAATGTTAGATTGCCAAAAACCCGGAATTACAACTACAAAAGAGCAAAGATGAACAAATCAACAGCTCAACTTTGTCATCATTGCCCGGGTTTGACAAGAGTAATACTAGAATGCATAAGGATCAATGAACCAAAAGAGCGAACCTCAATATACACAATTTTGCATCACTGCCCAGAAATCATGGTAAACAAATGAAGCCATACAGAGCACAGATAGCACAACTACACAAACAGATAGCACATATGACAAACAGACCAAGATTTCAAGCCAAACAGGTCCTGCTACCAACACAAACATTAGTGGCCTCATAGTTCATCATTGGCCTTAACAAGTAACAACTGCTTCACATGTACCATATTAAACATCAAGTCAAATGAAGTGTTTGATCATTAGCACCATCCACTAACACTAGTACCATATCAAGCAACATGTACCATATCAAGCAACATGTTTGATCATTAGCACCATCCACTAACACTAGTGGCCTCAGGTTTCATCATTGGCCTTACCATGTACCATATTAAACACAAATGAAGTGCGGTTTCAAGGTATATAACAAATGACACAATTGGTTCAAAAACACATAAGCTAACAGATTGATTTAAACCCCAGAGTCTACAATGGTTCACTTTTATCTTATGCAAAATAAGCAAACCAAAACCCAGCTCAATAACTCAGTCGAGTCAGTCCTAGTATAAGGTGTAAACAGAAAGCTTTTGCCTTTTAGGACCTCATATAGCATGCATCAACAGGTGCACCATTGCCCAGAAAATAGTTAACTACCAACTGCCCAGAAATGGCTCAGATTACTGTTACACATCACTGCCCAAGCATCATTGCCAAAAGGCTCCTTCCAATGATATATAAACCAGAGTCTGGACATAATCTACACAAGCTTTACCAAAGCCATAACCCAATTTCTAATGCAGTGAGCACAATCATGGAAATACAGTAGCTCTGCCCAAGCATAGCAGTCCATATAACAGACAATAAATTCATGGCAGAGCTTAAAGACTAAAACAAACACATATTCATAAACACCAAGGAATGCCTCCTTCCAAGGAGACACATCAAAAAGACATAAGAGTACCAAGGAATGCCTCCTTCCAAGGAGACAAGTAACAAAACCTGGTTCCAAAATAATACCAAGGAATGCCTCCTTCCAAGGAGACAAATAACAAATAATGATAGTCACGACTCACAAGGTGCAGTTGATGTGATTCTGCCCAAATGAGCCATTAGAGCAAAACCCCTTCATAAGTCTGAGTCCTCTGGAACAACCTGCCACTGGAAATCAATTAGTGCCATGAAAATAGTAGAGGTAAGTAAAACAAACTGATTGAAAGAATGGGATTAAAAATTGAAGTGGAAAACACACAAGATGAAGAAAGAGTCTTGTACCTCAGTTAAAAGAACTCCCAAGTTCACCATTGAAGCCGAGACCTACACCGCACGGGAGAGGAATCCACACCCAAGGACAATCCATCCGGACCATCCCATGTAATTCCACGAGACACACACACACACACACACACACACAGAGCATGTAGTACCTAAATGGCTAATTCGGTGGTGGTCGAGTTACTAAGGCCTCGGTAGTCCATCATAGGCTAAATAGGTATATTATCAAAATGGCTCAAAGCAAGCATCATTGCCAAAAGGCTCATAATTGATAATTGGCTCGGGTATGTTTCATCATAGCAGATTCTTGAAATGGATGCAACATTAAGTTGCCATTTAAGACCCTCGTAAGTTGCAAATCACAATTCGGCTAATTTTGTAAAGAAACTGGGGTATGTGTGCATGGCTTATTCATTTCAGACTAAAACAAACACACACACACACACACACACACACACACCCCTCAAGAACAACAACTGAAGTGGGGGCAACATCATGTTGCCATAAGTTGCACACACCCACATAGAACTGAAGTGGGGGCAACATCACGTCGCCGTAAGTTGCCAACCCACTTCAGTCCAACTACTGAAATGAATAAGCCACAGACACATACCCCAGCATAATAAATGAATAATAGGTACAAAACAAATGCCATCAATCACTATCTATATCGGAGTCTGCAAAATAACCTCTGAATTCTTCTTTAGCCGAGCGTTTTTCAATTCAAGGCGTGCATCCTCCCAATCTTTCAAGCACATGAGACAATCCAAAATGTCCTGAGCTAGTCGCTCCTCTTCTCATCCAACACTCTTACCCGCACTAAAAGCGATTCCGATGCCATGAAGACACGGGACTGTTAGTAGATCACGTGCCATGATTGAAAGAATGGGATAAGTCGATTCGTTTTTTTTTCCACCATGCTAAGATATCAAAATTAATCAAGTCATTCGCACTAACTGATTCTAGGTCCAAATATTTAAGAAGTTCATTGCGTGAAGTTACGGTGCTACTTCCTATTCCTAAACTTGAACTAAGCAAAGACCAAGATGCATCATTACATGTAGAAGACGAGGCCAAAGAGCTAGTAGTAAGTGAAGTAATTGCACCAAACTTAGATGAATATTTAGCATACATGGCATTCAATAAATCAAGCACAACATCGAAGAAGGTAAAGTAGTAATACATAAATTCGTACCAATCTCTCTTAAGAACCTTTGAAACACCCGCTACCTTAATCCTAGGGTCCATTACATGACTAACATAAATAGTGGTGGCGTTTCCTCGAAATATTTTTAAATTTTTCTTCCATATCCACACAAGCATTTACAAAATTTGGGCGTGCCCTATAATTTTTAAAAGTGAGACTAATATTGTAGAGATGATTAAGCACAACACAAGAAGAAGGAGAACGAACAGCAGAACAAGCTAATGTAGCAACATAAAACACTTTCAAAAATTTCATATACTCAAAACCAATTTTCCAATCAGATGGAGATAAAGAATCACCACGATACCTCTGGTTACAAAAAGCAGATATCACATCACTATATTTCCTACAAGACTTTAACATAAGGTAGGTCGAATTCCAACGAGTCACAGTATCAGAGTTCATTTGTTTTGGTTTCACATTGTAACAAGAAACACACAATTTATCAAATTCTTGTTGCCTAGATGAGGAAGTACCAATAAAAAGAATAGCAGATCTAATTTTTGAAATCTGTGGTGCTATATGTTTCAAACCATCTTGCGCAACCAAGTTAATCACATGACACACACATCGAACATGCAATAATTCACCAAAATAAGAAGGATACAAATTTCTTTTAAACAATGGTAATGAAGCAGTATTAGCACTTGCATTGTCAAAAGTAATGCTAAAAATTTTATCAACAAGTTCATAATCCCTAAACACGCACATAATACTTTCAAAAATCGTTTCAGCATCATGAGGATACTCCACTAAACGGAAAGCAATAATTTTTTTTCGCAAAGTCCAAATAGAGTCTATATAATGAGCAGTAACACACATATAACCACGATTATTGCAACCAGACCACATATCAGAAGTAAAAGCTATCGCACCAAGTTTAGCAAGTTCACAAATCAAATCTTTTTTAACTTCATTATATGCTTTCATTGTATCACTACGTGTTGTATTTCTAGAAACTTTACCAAATTCAGGATTCACATGATTTTGCATAAAATATTCAAATCTAATATCATCACCAAAAGTAAATGGTTGTTCAATTTATGACTACGTAACGGGCTAGTCCTTGTCTCATTTTTTCTTTCGTATAAGTAAAATCTTTCAAACTAGTCGCACATTCACTACTCACTATTTTATCTGGATGTTTATTTCTAAGATGTCTACCATGAGGCCCTGTTCCAGTATCACTAACGCAAGTATAATGTGTGCCACAATAATTACATGCAGCCCTAGCTCCTATGTCAATACCATTTGCATCTTTAAAGTGCTCAACAATAGACATATGTTTCCATACCCATGACGTGCGTAGCCTTTTTGAACCACTACGGGTTGAATTCGTAGGAGTTGAATCTGCTGGAGTAGAACCAGAAGGCCCTGTTCCAGTGTGAACAATGTTTGAAGCAGCTTCGCCTACACTTACGGACTCCAAACCCTGTCCCTCTGGTGCAACAACAGGGTGTCCACCATGTTCATCATCAGAAAAATCAAAAGCATCCATCTACACAAACAAACAGTATAAATCAGTGCTAAATGAGTAAACCCAAAATACAGAAACCCAAAATACAGAATGAAACCCTAGGATGAAACCCGTGTTTAAAATCTTACCAGTAAATCAGTAAGACAGTAACCAGTGATGAAATGAAAGTATGAAACCCAAAATACAGAAATCAAACCCTAGGATGAAACCCTAGGATCAACACAGATCGGTGAGCAACAGATCGTGGTGTACATGAGAGAGAGATCGTGGTGTACGTGATCGCGGTGGATGATGGTGAATAACAACAGATCGTGGACCGTGGTGTCGGTGATTGGTGAATCACAACAGAGGGAGTGAGATTTAGGGGTTTAGGGTACGTGAGTCGTGACTACGTGAGAGAGAGAGAGTGGTCCAGTGGTCCGGTGAGTGGTCGTGAGAGAGTGGGATGAAACCCTAGGATCAACACAGATCGGTGAGCAACAGATCGTGGTGTACGTGAGAGAGAGATCGTGGTGTACGTGATCGCGGTGGATGATGGTGAATAACAACAGATCGTGGACGGTGGACCGTGGTGTCGGTGATTGGTGTCGGTCCGGTGAGTCGGCGGTAACTGACAACTGAGATCGAAGAGAGAGAGAGAGAGAGACGGCCGTTTGAGATCGATGATAGAGAGAGAGAGAGAGAGAGAGAGAGAGAGAGAGAGAGAGAGAGAGAGAGAGAGAGAGAGAGAGATTATCAAATTAGGGAGAGAGAGAGAGAAATTATCAAATTAGGGCCGGAAGAAGGGGCTGCTGTGGACTGTGGTTGGTTTATAATGGCATATTTATACTAAAAACCTAGGGCTACAGGTACAGAAGATCTAGTGCACATAAATTGCTTTTGGGACCCATTTTTTTGTCACACGTGAATAATCCGAACCGTTAAATCATTTCAAAATAACGTTTTGAATGACCTTGCAAAAAATTAGGTCAATTGGACATGTGTAACTGGTAGATCAAAAACTCCAAGTTTTGAAATCAATCGGATGTGCGTAGCTTGGATTGATGAGTTACGCATATCCAATTGACCTGATTTTTTGCAAAACCATTAAAAACATTATTTTAAAATTATTTAACGGTTTGGATTACTCATGCGGGACCAAAAAATGGGCCTGTAAAGCCATTGTACGACATGAACAATGAGGATCATCGTAATTGTGTTGCGATGGAGGGCCTTTCAAAATCCAATCGTCGAAAAAATTGGAGATAGTCATTAAAACATCAATACAAACAAAGTGAACGGTGTGGATCGTCATAATTGTGTTGTGATTGTGTGACTATCATACATTATACCATAACACAGTAGCTTGGTTCATAACCAAGTAAGTTCGATGTATAGAATTGCAAGGTAGGTGTAGACTCGTTTTTCCGAATGTTCGATCTGAACCGTTGCAATTTAATATCTCGTCAATTCTATCATTCTCCCAAAAATCGATGATCATTCGATATCGGTAACAACACGATCGAAACACATTCAGTGCTTCTATTGGAATTTCAGTACTATAATGCACCACTTCAAGGCCACCTAATCAATTTTTAAAAAATTGAATTTGTTAGATGTGTTTAAAACATGTTTTTAAGGTCCTATGCAAAGATTTGGAAAAAAAAAAAAACCCAAAAGGGTTTGATCGGGCCAGGTTTTCGTATAGTAGTTTTACGAAAACCTACTCCGATTAACTACTTCCGGGTATTTTTTTTTGCAAATTCCTCGCGGAGGACGCTGAAAACACGTTTTAAACACATCTAACGGTTCCAATCGTCGACATTTGGTCCGGAAAGTGGAGGCCCATTATTGTGTTCATGTGAGAGTGAGACAGTGAAACTATGAAAGAAATCAAATTTAATTTGTATAATTTATAATTTTCTATAACCAAATTGAATACAAATAATTCTATAATTTATATAATTTCTATAATTTAACATCTAATAATTTCTATAATATAATTTAATAATTTCTATAATATCAATTATCAAACATGTAAAAAAATATTTTACAAGCTTATTTTAATTTTTTTGTCCAAACTCTCTCTCTCTCTCTCCCAAAATTAAAATATAAAATAAAATAAAATAAATCAATAAAATTTTTGAAACTTCTTTTTCTCTCTTGTTCAATGTTCATGACTTAGTATTAGACCAAGTTGCAAATCACTATTTTTTTAATGTTTTTTTACAAAAAAAAAAAAAATTATTTTCATTTTCAAAATCGTTATTAGATAAAAGCCAATGTATTTTATTTTGCATGTAAAAAAATATTTTACAAGCTTATTTTATTTTTTTAACAAATGCCAAACTCTCTCTCTCTCTCTAAAAAAAATTATTATTATTTTTAAATTTTATATTTTTTGTTTATGACTTAGTGTCTTAGTTAGCGACTTACTTACAACTTACAAGTTGCAAAAGCAACAAAACACTATTTTTTTAAATTTTTTAAATTTTTTTCACAAACAAAAAAATCTTTTTTTTTTTCAAAATCTTTATTAGATAAAAATTAAAAGACATTGTATCAATTATCAAACATGTAAAAAAATATTTTAAAAGCTTATTTTTTTTTTTTTGTCCAAACTCTCTCTCTCTCTCAAAATTAAAATATAAAATAAAATAAATCAATAAAATTTTTGTAACTTCTTTTTCCCTCTTGTTTATTTTTTTGTTCATGAGTTATTTTTTTTAAAACTTGATATAAATATATAATTGACTAACACAAGACACAAGTTACACAACAAATAAATAATTCTTTTTTTATTTTTGTGATTATCAAAAAATACATACAAATAAATTATTGAACATTTTTTTTTGCCTTGTGCCGTGCCCGTGCCGAGCCGCCGTGTCGTGCCGTGCCAGGCCAACTTTCGTGCTCGTGCCGTGCCGTGCCAGGCCAACTTCCGTGCTCTTGCCAGGCCAACTTCCGTGCTCGTGTCGTGCCGTGCCATGTCCGTCCTACTTCCGTGTCGTGTCGTGCCGTGTCGTGCCAACTTCCGTGCTAGTGCTCGTGCTCGTGCCCGTGCCGTGCCAGGCCAACTTCCTTGCTCGTGCCGTGCTCGTGCCACGCCAACTTCCGTGCTCGTGCCGTGCCGTGCCATGTCCGTCCTACTTCCGTGTCGTGTCGTGCCGTGCCGTGCCAACTTCCGTCCTAGTGCCTGTGCTCGTGCTCGTGCCCGTGCTGTGCCGTGTCGTGCTAGAATAAAGTCGTGCCGTGCTGTGCCTCGTGCCACGTTGACTTTTTATCGTGCCCGTAGAAGACCGTGTCGTGCCGTGCCGTGCCCGTAGAAGACCGTGTCGTGCCGTGCCACGTGCCACCTTAGCCCGTGTCGTGCCCGTGCTGTGCTCCCTCATTTACGTGCCCGTGCCGTGCCGCGTGCCAACTTATACCGTGCCGTTCCGTGCCGTGCCAGGATTTTACCGTGCCTCTGGCGTGCCGTGCCGCCTCCCGACGTGTCGTGCCCGTGCCGTGCCCGTGCCAACCCGGCCCGTTTGACACCCCTACACAAAATCACCCCACAGTCCCACACCCCATTCGATAAATCAATCAAGATTTGCTAAGATTTACTAAAATCTTGATTGATTTTATCAAATGGCAAATTCAGCCTAAATTATTCATTTTTTTTTACTTCGTCCCAAAACTATTGAAACCATCAATTTAGGCCCTCAATTATCTGATTGCAAGTAATTGAGTTTAATCGTTAACGAGGACTTCACTTTTTTGACGTAAAAACCTTCTACGTGCATAGATCTTTGTGCACAGATCGCCCCATGGGGTTCATTTCAAAATTTCAAAATAGATCATATGATTCATATACATCAATTATTTTTAGCACTTTAAAACCTTTTAGCACTTTTAATAAAAATGAAGAACTGCCCCTTGTGGCTTCATGCAACTGTCCAATTAGCTAATTTTGAAAGGGAGAAACATCACGCAGTGGAGCGGTGAGCACAAAATGAATTCTTTCACCTTTTACTAGGGAAAAAAAATGGTGGAAACATCTAACTATCTAAGCAGAGTATGGCCGGGCCGGGCCAGGCCTGAAGAATGCATGCAAATTTTCCAATTAGCCAACGTTCTGGTTGGGCCGGGCTTTCACACGGAATTGAAATGTGTCCAAGCCCATTTAGTTTTCAAGCCCAGTTAAAATTTAGTTTTTTCAAGCTGTCCAAACTTATTTAAACCTCAGTTCAAAAGTAATCCGTCATATAATTAAAAACTTTTCAAAATCTAAATAACCTTCGTATAATTTACTTTATGCTTGCTTGTAGAAAATGCCAGAAACTATAACAAACATCTATATATTTTATTTCTATTATGTTTTTTTTTTTGGGAAGTAAATAAAAAACATAAATAAAATGTCTTATAAATGTCTTATTCGGATGGGGCCGGGCCAGGCTAGAATGGGTTTCAATAGAGATTCTCACGTTCATCTCATTTAGAGAATGGGCTCAATAACTCAACCCAACCCAACTAGGGGTGAAAATTGGTCGGTTCAGTTCGATTTTGGGGTGTTCGGGACCGAACCGATCGGTTCGGGGTGGTTTTACTGGAAACCAATCCTGACCGAAAAAAAACAATGGACCGATCGGTTCGGGGTGGTTCAATTTTTTTTTCGGTTTTTTCGGTCCGGCGTTAAGATTGAGATGGACGGCTAGGATTTGTTATTTTTTGAGGGTCAAGATCGATTTTTTCGGTTTTTGGTCCAAATATGGGTGGTTTGGGGGTTATTCGGTCCAAATCGGCATGATTTTAGGGTATTTCGGTTCGGTTCATTTTTTATCTAACAAAAATTTCAGAAAACCGAAACTGAACCGAGATGTATTTCGGTTTTTTCGATTTTTTTTCCTAGACTGGACCGACCGAACACTGAACTGAATTTTTTGTTTTTCGGTCAGTTCGGGTCCCGTCGATTTTTTTTCACCCCTAAACCCAACAATTTAGATCAATACATAGGCGGCTCCACCTTTATCAAGGGTGGTCACTTGAACAATGAACATTCTCAAGAAAAAAATTTGTTTAGAAATATATGTAAAAATCTTACTTGTAGTTTAGTATAGCCATTGTTGAACACCCTACTCACAAATATTTGAACACCTAGTTCAACAAATTAGGCCACGAATCAATTTTATGTAAATAACCAACTAAATTAAGTCTATGGTCGTCCCGTAGATGGTCAATGTACACTTTAAAGCCTTTTATATTTTATATTACATGTGATGAATTTATATCGGGTTTTGTTTGAACATTTATACTATAAACATTCATCAATCTTGATAATTCACAATAGAATCCTTAATACACCAGTTCAAAACAAAGTGCACACTCTTTACGACAAAAACATAGAATCCTAGATATCGTTCTATGACTTCTCTCCGAGCAATAATCAACTCTCTATATAAAATAAATAAATATTCGTGCGAATCAATTCGGCACACAAATTTCTACACTAAATATTATTGTATATATCCCCCACTTAATTCACTTGACCCAAAAACATAGAATTCACCAAGAAAATTTGTGACATCTTATATATTTTCATATCATTTGGCCGCATTATTCACCCTAATATTCGAAAATTTTGTATGTATATAGTACTAGTTAGTAAGCTAGTAGAGTTAAGGTAAATGTTGAACACCATGTTCAAAATTTCCAGGGCCGCCAGCCGCCAATGCCATCAATTCCAAATTCTATTAAAGCCAGCTGAGTTTGGGGGGCAGAGGATGCGAAGGTTTTGGAATTTTTTTTCTCTGGGAAAAATGGGATAAAAATATGCTTTCCCATTTTTTCCAGCTAAAAAGTTAAAAACGTGGCCGGCAGGGGTTTGGTCGGATAATCGGGAAAATGAAGTCAACAAATACTGCATGGCCCAAATGGGAGAACAAAGGTGCATGACAATTTATTTATAATGAAATGAATTGGGACGGGAAACAGAGTTCCTCCAGCTGATATCTCCAAGTTCAAATTTTCCCACATGATCATGGACATTTTAGATCAATGATGACTGATGAGATCTATTCTAAACCCAGTGCACATGTTCCCTGCTTCACCTACCTCAAGCATCTAGTATTTGTCATGGATGACATGTGTATACATTTATTTTATAACTAATGGTGTTCAGGTCACATTATGTGCTCCTCAATTTATCCTTGGAAGATGAGTTATTATGTATTCGATAGTCTAGAAGCACACATTCACGTGGTGCTCCGAATCATTTCATCATCACATATTTGTGGGTTGCATGCAGTTAGTGGCGGATCTCACGGGAATGAGGGGCGTTGAAGGTGTTGAAGTGTCTAGGAGCACCACGTGATCGTGCTCTGAGACCTCTCAATAATTAGATTGAATAGAGCATTATCACCTTTCACTAGTTGAGACCCATAAAGCTGGGGCAAATGCTCATATAAACTTACCCCGCAAGAATTAATTAATAGCACTTAAAGCATCTCCAATGCATGAGACTCAAAATAAACTATTTATTTTAATAAATAAATAAAAAGTTTAGAGATTTTCACTATTCACATCAAATTCAACCCAAAATCTCTATTCTTTTTTTAAGTTTAGAGAATTCCCAAAATCTGCTGCTACTGCTAGGAGTCTAGAGGTGGAAAAACTATCAATTTTCAGGGTGGGAGTCTAGGATATTATATTCGGTAGAGTGTTTTAAGGTTTTGGAGCTAATTATGGATTGGGGGAATTGTTTTGGTGATGCCATCTAGCATGGTTGCTTTGAGGAGTGTTTTCTTTTTTGCTGCCTCTAGTTTCAGCTCGAGAGTTGCTGTCGGTCCTCTCTTTTGGTTGACATCTTGTCAATGTTTTTTTTCTCTTTGGGTTCTTGGCAGTATAGGTGTCATCTTTGTTGCCTCGCCCCCTTTAATCTTTGTAATCTGTTTCTAAAAATTAATAAAATTCTTCTTTACCTTGCAAAAAAAAAAAATTCCATCTAAAATACGGAGTTATGAAGCTTGGATGGAGATGCTCTTTTTCAAAGAGGTTTTGAGCGCAAACCCCTAAATCCCAAATAATTTGTTTCGAGTTGACTTGGAGAATCAGAGATCAATTTTCCTCCCCTTTTCGCCTTACTACCTTATTTCATTGGCATTCTTGGTATTTTGTTGTTCTAACCATTCTGGAATCCCCTGAGTTCTTGGTTAGTATTAGATAATGAAAATTGGTTTGCCTTTCTTTAGGGGTAGAAATGGTTAAGAGCATTCTCATCAGGGGGACATCAGGGGAGAAAAATCCCCCTGATGGTTACCTTGTTGAGTTAAAGGCAAAAAAACACCCTCAAATCAGCCTCAACAAGTATTTGGATAATTTGTAAAAGTTGTAGCTTTGCTCCAGTACCTCAACAATTCTGGCAAGATACTATTCACATGTTAACTAATATTTTATTATTTTTTTTTGGATTTTCTCTGATTTTTAAAAGAGAGATGAGATAGAGAAAAAATAGTTTATTTGTAATTATTTTAAAAAAATAGAAAAGTAAAATTAAAATAGAGAGTTTAATTTTGTGAAATTTTAGAAAAGTGACAAGCTAAAGTATAAAAAGTGTTTTGGGGGTTAAATTTGGACCAAATTTACTGAGGCCGATAAGGATGCACTAACAACCTCACCTAAACATGCCCTTAGTGTTCTTGAATTATCTTTCGGGTTTACTGTGGCCATTGTTGCTTTTGTACGTAGTCCAAATAAAGCGAAAATGGTACGTCCTAGAGCTGTACACGTCTCTATCTTAGGTGATAGAGACATGTATATTTACATGCATATTGCAGGTGATACACCAATGGCTTTCCATGCATAAACTAACTTCATCGCGCAGTCAAGTAATTTACTGTAACTTATACATATCTTGATTAATATCAAATATGTGGGCCATCCTCAAGCACAATCTGACTTCCCCAGGTACGGGATGTTTCAATATACTGCAAACTTACAAATATTTTATTATAGAAACACTGTAAGTACATCATCTATTTAAATTTGTTACATACTGTATAAATTTTGGAGAGTGGTTACAGACAGGTAAGATATAGATGCTCTACCAAACACCAACTCCAGTAAGAATTATTGACCACCCACGGCCCACCAAAAAGAAAATTTGGATCGACGGAGTGATATTGGAGGAGGGAGGAGCTAAAGATGGAAGGTTTGGAATTTATGGAAGAAAATGGAGAGGTATAGATAGGTAGATATATAGATATAGGCCATGATATTATATAGCTAGTATGACCTAATCTAAGGAGTAGCAAATTTGTTTGAAGGATGCCAGGTTTCCTTGGAATAGGGGTATGAAAGCATCAATGCTGCCATCCCCAAAGAAAGATGGTAAGAGGAACATGGAACCCTCTATTGGAAAGTAAGATGGCATGAAAATGTAAGGGCACCCTCCTCCGAAATCGACGTCGTAGAATGGAAACCTTAACCAGCTATGGACCTCCAAGTTAGGGGACAAGATCGACATGTTGGCGTCCGCTGTGGGAATTAGGGCTTCCTCTTCCGCTTTGTAGTTGGCGAAGTCGATGAACGATTTGAAGTAGTTGTTGTTCACTTTAGAGATCGCGTCGTGGATGAGCTTGGCCGCGTATGACAAGGGCTCGTGTATGAGGTCCTTTGCCGTGGCACTTGGGAAAGCCCAAAGCACCAAGTTCCCAAAGTACTCCATGGGTACCCTAGGGTTCAAACGAGTGCGGCCGTTGACAGAGATCCTCAAGGTGGTAGTTTCGAAGCCGCCAAGTGACCTAGCTTTGGTTACGGCCCTCCACAGATGAGCCACCAAGCTCTCAAAAGTGCTGAAAGACTTGGTGGTACCATTCTTGGCGGAAGCCTTGGCCTTGAGCTTGGTTAAGAACTCGGATGAGAAATGAACCTTGTGCACCACAATGTCATCCATGATGATATTATCAACGGAAGGATAATCCTTTTTGATTTTGTTACTCATGAATTCGGCTCCCTTGTGTTGAAACTCGAATCGAGGAGGG